>CM031620.1:64577618-64650118 GCA_018398815.1 Conus ventricosus | reverse complement strand
AGTGAAAGGAAGGGAAAAGTGTAGTGAAGGGAAGGGAAAAGGTAGTGAAGGGAAGGAAAAAGGTAGTGGAAGGGAAGGAAAAAGGTAGTGAAAGGAAGGAAGAAGGAAAAAAGGTAGTGAAGGGAAAGAAAAAAGGTAGTGAAATAAGGAAAAGGGTAGTGAAAGGAAGTAAATAGTAGTGAAGGGAAGGAAAAAGGTAGTGAAGGGAAGGAAAAAAGGTAGTAAAGGGAAGGAAAAAGGTGGTGAAAGGAAGGAAGAAGGAAAAAGGTAGTGAAGGGAAAGAAAAAAGGTAGTGAAATAAGGAAAAAAGGTAGTGAAAGGAAGTAAATAGGTAGTGAAAGGAAGGAAAAAGGTAGTGAAGGGAAGGAAAAAGGTACTGATAGGAAGGAAAAGGTAGTGAAAGGAAGGAAAAAGGTAGTGAAAGGAAGGAAGAAGGAAAAAAGGTACTGAAGGGAAAGAAAAAGGTAGTGAAAGAAGTAAAAAGGTAGTGAAAGGAAGGAAAAAGGTAGTGAAAGGAAGGTAAAAGGTAGTGAACGGAAGGAAAAAAGGTAGTGAAAGGGAGGAAAAAGGTAGCGAAGGGGAAGGAAAAAGGTAGTGAAAGGAAGGGAAAAGGCAGTGAAAGGAAGGGGAAAAGGGTAGTGAAAGGAAGGAAAAAAATAGTAAAAGGGGGGGGGGAGGTAGTGAAAGGAAGGAAAAGGGTAGTGAAAGGAAGGAAAAAGGTAGTGAAAGGGGGGGGGGAGGTAAGGAAAGGAAGGAAAAAGGTAGTGAAATGAAGGAAAAAGGTAGTGAAAGGAAGGAAAAAGGTAGTGAAAGGAAGGAAAAAGGTAGTGAAAGGAAGGAAAAAGGGTAAGAGAGAAAGGAAAAGTAGGCATAGGAAGAGAAAACAGGAGAATGAAGGAAAAGCAGAGAGAGGAAGCAACAGGTGGGAAGTGAAGGAGAAAAGGAGGGTCAGGTGGGAAAGAGTAAAGGAAAAGAAGGAAAAGCAGAGAAATGGAAAAGGAAAGTAGGGAAAGGAAAGGGTGGGGGAAAGACAAAAGGAATGGAAAATGAAGAAATAAAAATGAAAAATTAGGGCAAGATAACGAGAAAGAGCACTGTTTGGTACAAACAACAACAACAACAACAACAACAACAACAACAACAGAAAGACAGAGGGAAGTAGTGACAGACTGGAAGCAGTAAGGGACAGATAGAGGTAGTCGCACGGAAATCCGCTTTGCAGTAAGGAAAAGTACAATGAAACAGAAAACAGCGAGTGGTGAAACCAGCCTAAACCAATGTAGCTGGAGCGTTACAGCAAGGAAAAGTACAATGAAACAGAAAACAGCGAGTGGTGAAACCAGCCTTAAACCAATGTAGCTGAGAGCGTTACAGCAAGGAAAAGTACAATGAAACAGAAAACAGCGAGTGGTGAAACCAGCCTAAGCCAAGCCATAGTAGCTGGGAGCAGTTCTGCTGTCCGTGTTTGCAAAGTCCAAAGCCCAGCCTTGGTAGGTGAGAGCAGTTCTGCTGTCCGTGTTTGCAAACAGTCCTACACTGATCGAGCACTGCTTCAACCCTCAGTCAGTTCGCACTGAACGAGAGACTGTCAGTGCCAGCAGACACATCGCGCACGTGTTTACCCCCCCCCCCCTCCCCCCTTCCCCTCTCCTACCCACCATCCCCTCCTACACATCCGTTCCCGTCCCCCGTCCTCTGTTCCCTCACACACCTTGAACCTTTAACCTCCCCCGTCATTTCCCATACTCTCTCTCTCTCTCTCCTCTCTCTCTCTCTCTCTCTCTCTCTCTCCTCTCTCTCTCTCTCACTCACACACACACACACACACACACACACACACATCTGCTGATGCAATACTTAGAGCTCAGACCTTCACCCCACCCCTCACCCCCACCCCCACCCCCACCACCCCTCCCTCCCTTTCAATCATTTTTTTTTTATCCTGACCTCCTCCAAATATATCCATGCCCTTTTGGCAACTGGCAAGTTTACACAGCCCAATCCCCCTCCCTCTCTTCCTCCACCCCCCCTCTCTCTCTCTCTCTCTCTCTCTCTCTCTCTCTCTCTCTCTCTCTCACTGTGTGTGTGTGTGTGTGTGTGTGTGTGTGTGTGTGTGTGTGTGTGTGACAGAGAGAGAGAGAGGGAAGGGGGTTAGCGGGTAAGAGAGAGAGAAGGTGTGTTTGGGTGATATATGATATAATAAGGGCAATGGGCCAACATAGATAGAGGTGGGGGGGGGGGGGGGGGGTGGAGACAGGGGAAAGGGGAGGAAGGTTGAGAGGGCGAAGTCACGATCTGTCACCACACAATTCAGTGAAGCGTTTCAAGTTCTGTAAACCTCAGTGACTTTCGTTACATATACACTCCCCTTATGTGACACCGTGTTCTCTCTCTCTCTCTCTCTCTCTCTTCTCTCTCTCTCTCTCCTCTCATCTTCTCTCTCTCTCTCTCTCTCTCTCTCTCTCTCTCTCTCTCTTTGTGTGTGTGTGTGTGTGTGTGTGTGTGTGTGTGTGTGTGTGTGTGTGTGTGTGTGTGTGAAGTCAAGCCAAGTCAAGTCAACATTATCTTTATTGAGGGTTAAAGAATAAGCTTTCCAGCTTTTGTTTTACATCCTGCTCTCATAAACAAGAAAAAAAAACCTAATACAACATGTAACCACAAGCTCAAACAAATCTTTAAAAGCACACAATTTCTATCATGCACATACATAACTCTTATATCAAATATGAAACAATAATAAAACTATTGTTTGAACATCAATCACAAAGAGAGAGAGAGAGAGAGAGAGAGAGAGAGAGAAGAGAGAAGAGAGAGAGAGAGAGAGAGAGAGAGAGAGAGATAAGGGGATCGTATTGATGGAAATTGCTTTAACTTATGCGCAGTTTCTATCAGATGCATTTTAGTGCTTTTTTAAATGTCTGTTTCGACGGACATGATTTTATGGAGGAAGGCAAATCATTCCATGCGATCCCTCCAGAATACAGAAAACTTGATTTATAACGATTACTTCGAGGTCTGGGAAGAGACAGTCTATGTGTATGCCTATAACTATTGATGACAAAGCTTTCAAAGATTATTTTCAGGGCTGATCCATTCATTACATTGTAAGCTTACATGCACAAGCATTTGTTGAAGTAGAGTCTGTCTATTAATATTTAACGTTTTGTAATCACTCTTTGCAATTTGTCAAGGTACTGGATTTAAGTTGAATTAATTTGATGGCTCTTTTGTGCAGACGACTTACTTGTTTCAGATTAGTTTCACTGGCATTATCCCACTACGTGGATGCATAATTGATACGAGAAAGGATGTGCGCATGAAAGAGTATCGTTCTGGAATGAAGATTTAGAATTTTTTGTATTTTTGAAAGTTGATGTATTCTCTTAGAAATGCGTTTTCCAAGATCCGCAATGTGGCAAGACCAAGATAAATCGTTGTCAATGATAACACCTAACACGTTTTGCGATGTAACCTCTTCAAATCTTTTGTACTTAGGCATGTAATGGCGCGAATGAGGATTTCATTTTCTGTCGTTTTGGACGTGCTGTGACATACATGCATTTGGTTTTACTAGCATTGAGGGACATATGATTCATTTCTGTCCATGTACTTAGCTTGCCGATATTTTTCTGCAGGCTACTTACCGGTTCAGTAGGGTTACTACTATGAGATTGTAATGAAGTATCATTAGATTGTAATGAAGTATCATTAGCAAACATTTCACAACAACATTCTATATATACAATAGTAAGTCATTTATATAAATAGAAAAGAGCAGGGGCCCCAATACTGACCCTGAGGGACACCAAACTTTAAAGGTAGTAACTTTGACCTTTTGGAATTAATTTCAATAAGCTGTTCACGATCAGTGAGAAACGAGGTAAAGAGGTAAAGGCTGCATTCGATACTTTGTAACACATACATTTTTTTAATAGAAGGGTGTGGTTTATAACGTCAAAGGTTTTTGCAAAATCAACAGAAAGAATTCCATAAAGGTCATTTTTGTTAATATTTGTAAGACATCTATCGAAAAGTTGTACAAGAGCAGTGTGACAAGAGTGATTTTCTCGAAAACCTGATTGATTTTCATGAATCAGTAATATCTAAGATGAGAATATGGGTGTGTTTCGATATGTTTTTCGAGTGGTTTAGACAAAAGGGATAATATTGAGATAGGTCTATAGTTTGAGAGATTGGAGGGATCTCCTTCTTGATAGAAAGGTATAACTTTCGCTTGTTTAAATCTTAAGGGAAAGTGGCTTTTATCAATACACGAATTGTAAACGTAAGTGAGTGTATCAGCAATAGTCAATGAAGATATTTTTAGTATCTTACCGTCAATTCCACCTAAGTCCCTTGTCCCTGACTGTTTAAAGTGTATTAAATAATCGAATACTTCATTTAATGACAATGGTGGTATATCAAAACATGACGAAATGTTTGTACGACAGTATTTTTCTAATATTCGTAGATCGTTGTATTTTGTTCCATCGTTTGCAATTATGAATGTGTGTGTGTGTGTGTGTGTGTGTGTGTGTGTGTGTGTGTGTGTGTGTGTGTGTGTATGTGTGTGTGTGTGATAAGGGAAACGCGCGCGCTTGTGTGTGTGTGTGTGTGTGTGTGTGTGTGTGTGTGTGGTGTGTGTGTGTGTGTGTGTGTGTGTTTAGGCATTTCCCACTGGAATGTACGAAGTTTAATGTCTTTGAAACACATTCTGTTCAGTCTGTCATTTCTTTCACAAGTTTGGAGAAAAAAAAAATCTTTCCTTCAAACCTAAAGCCCGCGCTTTCAGTGTTGACAAACACAGTAAACGGATCGTGAGCACGCTCACAACCTCTCTCTCTCTCTCTTTTCTTTTCTCTCTCTTTTTTTCTGTTCTGAAAGTCGGTTGGCAACAGCACGGCCAGACAGGCAGTCACGCAGTCAGAGTGACGGGGAGCACTCTCTGTCCACGTGCTCGTCACTGCGCCCCCCCCCCCCCCCCCCTCCGTGCTGATGCAATCGATGCTCAACCTCACAACGGCAACCCTTTACCCCTCCCGGCCCTCTTTCTATGGAACACCTGCAGCTTCCAAACTGCTAATTGTGATTTTCTTTCTTTCCGCATGAACGGTTAGTGTTCATGATAACGACAGTGACCGAACACAACAAATGTCAGATTAATAAGTGGTCCTGTAGATGAATGCAGTGCGATTCGGAAGTCAGAATTATAATTCTGGCTGATTTTCACACCACTAGCCCATTGCATGAAGTGTCACAGAGAGAGAGAGAGAGAGAGAGAGACAGAGACAGAGACAGAGAGACAGACAGACAGAGACATAGGACCTTTTTTAACCTGAATGATTTGGATTTTGAAACAAATCAGTACGGCAATACTTCCTTTCAACAGTCCCACTGTGCAGTCTTCACATCCTGACGTTTATCAGGGGAGTGATATATTTGGTGCGTTTTGTGTCCGTTCTTTGTCACTTCTGGAGATGAAACTGACTCGTCTGTTTCGTGCTGTCAATCAAAGGTCTGTTACATTGCACCCTAAGTTGTGTGTTCATTTATATGTCGCCCAAGCCCGTGTCTGGTGGGCTAGAATGCACATTGTGACTTGACTACATAGGGACAGAGGCTTCGAGGCATTTCAATTCCTTCATGCTTGACATATCTGAAAGAGAAGCGAGTTCCTTATCACAATTTTTGTGTAGAAAATATATGGTTCCTGTCATCATGAAAACAGTCGTGACAGTGTACATCATCAGAAACAAGGTCGTGACACTTCTCCCTGCTCACTGTGACAATGGGGTCAGGGGACACACGGGCAGGCGCACCTGCATGCTACTTGACTGTTTTCTTGCAAAGCGCCTCGCAGCTGGTCTGCTGACAGGCGAGGACAGGTAGGGCGGGGATACAGAAGAGATTGGGAGTAGTAGGGAGTGTTCCAGACAGGCAGCTCTGTTGACTGAAGGCAGATCTATTGCACTATCGGTTGGTGCTCCCTCCTTCTCTCTATCTGTCTCTCTGTCTCTGTCTCTCTCTCTCTCTCTCTCTCTCTCTCTCTCTCTCTCTCTCTCTCTCTCTCCACACACACACACACACACACACACACACACACACACACACACACACCACACACGTAGGCCTGCACGCACGCACGCGCATGTGAGGAGTGGGAACGATAAAGGTTGAGGTGAAGGCAAGAAAAGAGGGATGGGAGGGAGGGAGGCGGGTGAAAAAAAGAGAGAAGGACAGGAGTCAGGGAGGTTGGAGGGGGAGAAGGAAGAGAGTGAGTAGTACTGATATCTTCAGGATTATGCTGTAGGCAGATATTTAGACGACATCACAATCATTGATGTCGTCACGTTTCGAGAGAAGGTAGAGAGTGAGTAGTACTGATATCTTCAGGAGTATGCTGTAGGCTGATATTTAGACGCCATCACAATCATTGATGTCGTCATGTTCTGAGAGAAGGTAGAGAGTGAGTAGTACTGATATATTCAGGATTATGCTGTAGGCTGATATTTAGACGCCATCACAATTATTGATGTCGTTATATTTCAAACCAACAACTGACATTTTCAGAGGGAAACAAACAAGTCTTCATGTCTTCAAACGAAGGCCTTATTTCATGTTACTCCGGTGACGCAAACAAGTTTTTTGTTTATTTGTTTGTTTGTTTTGTTTTTGGTTTTTGTCGTTGTTCTTTTTTGGGGGAGGGAGGAAGGTGAATGCACATTAGGTGGAGGGGTAAGTGACCAGGAGCTAGGAGGCAGGTGAATGCACATTAGGTGGAGGGGTAAGTGACCAGGAGCTAGGAGGCAGGTGAATGCACATTAGGTGGAGGGGTAAGTGACCAGGAGCTAGGAGGAAGGTGAATGCACATTAGGTGGAGGGGTAAGTGACCAGGAGCTAGGAGGAAGGTGAATGCACATTAGGTGGATGGGTAAGTGACCAGGAGCTAGGAGGAAGGTGAATGCACATTAGGTGGAGGGGTAAGTGACCAGGAGCTAATGCCCAATGGTGAAACAAACGAGCACTGATGATGAATGAAAGAAGAATCGGTGCTTTTCGTGTTAGTTAAGGACTGACGCATGCATCACAGTAAAGCCAGCACGTCTTTATTCCTGTTTTCTGGCTCATAACCAGCGTCTGGTGCCATTAAGCTGAATAAAGGTAAAGTTGCTTTTTCTCTAACCTTTAAACTAAGGCTTGATGCTTTATGGTGGAACAAAGAAAGTACTGATCCCTTCAAACAAAGCTGATGCCTTTAAAAGAAGAATAAACAAATGATGAGCAACAACTGGACGCGACAATGGCCCTATAGGCCCTTTTACAGTTACACTGTACAACCATCTTTAGAATTAAAAGGGACAGTCTTTACCGTTCAATAGCCTTTTTACAAGACAATGGCCTTTTACAGTTAACACGATGTAATGGCCTTTTCACAGTCATAAAAACAATGACCTTTTCTGTTTGTTTTTAATAAGGATGCTGCATGGTCTTTTAGCAGTTAAAACTACAACTGGGCGGTGGCCGCTTAAACGCACTGGCCATTTTATAGTACAGATGACAACATCCTTTTTATAGTACAGGTGACAACTTCCTTTTTATAGTATAGATAACTTCCTTTTTATAGTACAGATGACAACTTCCTTTTTATAGTACAGAGGACAACTTCCTTTTTATAGTACAGAGGACAACATCCTTTTTATAGTACAGATGACAATTTCCTTTTTATAGTGCAGGTGACAATTAACTTCCTTTTTATAGTACAGAAGACAACTTCCTTTTTATAGTACAGAGGACAACATCCTTTTTATAGTACAGAGGACAACTTCCTTTTTATACTACAGATGACAACTTCCTTTTTATAGTGCAGGCGACAACTTCCTTTTTATAGTACAGAAGACAACTTCCTTTTTATAGTACAGAGGACTACTTCCTTTTTGTAGTACAGAGGACAACTTCCTTTTTATACTACAGATGACAACTTCCTTTTTATAGTACAGAGAACAACTTCCTTTTTATAGTACAGAGGACAACATTCTTTTTATAGTACAGAGGACAACTTCCTTTTTATAGTACAGATGACAACTTCCTTTTTATAGTGCAGGTGATAACTTCCTTTTTATAGTATAGAAGACAACATCCTTTTTCATAGTACAGAGGACAACTTCCTTTTTATAGTACAGATGACAACAGATGACAACTTTCTTTTTATAGTACAGAGGACAACATCCTTTTTATAGTTATAACCACGATGGGTTGTTTTTTTTACATTTAAAACAACAATGGGCCTCGTACAGTTTTAACAACGATGGCTTTTTCACGGTTGTAATGGCGATGGTCTTTTTACAGTTGTAACGACGATAGTCTTTTCATTGTGAAAACAATAATGACTTTAATACGGATAAGACAAGCGCTGAAGATCATCTCATTTGACCTCAAATGATAGGAGACGGGGACTTTAAATGCAACCAAGAGGTGATAAGGTAATATGACCTGTGAAGACCAGGGTGGAGAACATCTATCAAAACATCAAGGCTCACAGGTATTTAGAGTGGAACACGGAAGACGACGACTTTGGAAATAGGGGAAAAAAATCCCGCCGAAGATATTTAAAGTTCGAATGAAAATAGCCAGTGTCCTTTCGAACGAAACAGGTACAGCTGAAACACACACACACACACACACACACACACACACACACACACACACACACACACACACACACACACGCACACACACACACGTCGTAAAGAACGAACACACACACACACACACACACACACACACACACACACACACACACACACACACACACACACACCACACACACATACACACACACACGCACACAGAGAGAGAGAGAGAGAGAGAGAGAGAGAGAGAGAGAGAGAGAGAGAGAGAGAGAGATGTGTATACATATATATATATATATATAGAGAGAGAGAGAGAGAGAGAGAGAGAGAGAGAGATATATATATATATATATATAAGAGAGAGAGAGAAGAGAGAGAGAGAGAGAGAGGAGAGAGAGAGAGAGAGAGAGAGAGAGAGAGAGATCGTGAGAGTTTTCAGTAGCTCAATAAATCTAACAATTAAAGCGTCACAGATTTACAGTTGTAAACGTTGAAAAGTAGCTGGGACAGACTGGGCCATTAAGAGTTAAACTTGGGGTGACATGTCAGCCATACGACAGCAACAGCAAGTACAACAACAACGACAACAACAACAACAACGACAACAACAACAACAACAACAACAACAACAACAACAGCAGCAAAGCGAATAAGACGATGGGAAGGATTTCGGTGGGAGGGCTGGTCCATCCTCATTGATCCCTTAACCTTCTGCAATTCCAGAACTGTTCGCACCTCGTACGGGAACCGGGCCAATTCCAGAAACATGCAGGCGCAAATCGCCCCACCTCTGCTGTGTATTAGCGCCGGGTTTTCACCCAGATTAGCCGGGGCGTCAGAGGCTTAGTCCACGCTGGCGAGCCGCCATGTGCGACCAACCGGCGGCTGAAGACAGGAATGTCAGGAATGTACGGTGGTAGGCAGTCGCCGTAGAGAGCGTGGAGTGGTACGAGTTGGCATGGTACGTTTGTATGTAAACATTGTCTCACCCCCTCCCCTCAATCCCCAGTCTGATGATGCAAGACGCCAGCCTTTCGCTCCAGCAGAGCTGCTTTAAAACACCCCCTCACCCACATCAAACTGCTACTCCCTCACACCACTCCACCCCCACTCTAAATCTACACACACACACACACTCTCTCTCTCTCTCTCTCTCTCTCTCTCTCTCTCTCTCTCTCTCGTCGACAATGGAAGTGGAATACTGACGTGTTCACAACGCAGCTCCTTAAGTTGTGGTTTTCAGCTCAGCAGTTGCTGTTTGTTTACCATTGTCTTTCAGCTTGTGTTTATTGATGCATGTTTATATCTGTACATAAATGGGTACATTGATGTAAACCCCACCGATTCAGTCACGTGACACACTTTAATGGGCACATCTTCAGAAATATTTCCTACGTGACTGGCAGAGCCAGCTTGATGTCTTTAACCTGGACTTTCTGTGATTGATTACTGGTCGTACATGAGATATGACATATTTTAATAATAGTACGCCAGAAAATGACGTGGGTGTACATGCCGATGTAAAACCCAACTATGAGAAGGTGGGGGTGATGTAAAGTTCGACCAGTACTGAACGGTGTAAAAGTAGTGCACATTTTAGGATAAGAGACAGAAACGTGCACTGTCTGCTTGAAAAATACATACGTAGTAGATTGCCATCGGTATTTCCCCAACTCCTTTGCATTTGCAGATTAGGTCTATGTCCCTCGCCTTCACCTATAGTTATAGATGAGATTAGGTCTATGTCCCTCGCCTTCACCTATAGTTATAGAGGAGGTGGCCTGGTCTGTGCTACATGTGACCAAACAGTGCTGAAGTATTATAATGGCTACCATTCGACTGATACACACATGAGAGAGAGAGAGAGAGAGAGAGAGAGAGAGAGATGGCGTCGGTAGGTAATTAGATCACGGATTAGATCAGCCTCAAATAAATCGCGACCAGAGCGAAACGGTCATTTCGTGAATGAGACTGTTCTAAATAAAACCCAAAACGTCACAATTGCGTCACCCGCTCATGTTTATGCATGAGGCATGTGACCAGCAAGTGGCTATATCCGCTCTCTGTTCTCTGGGTCAGGTCGTTGCTAGGGGTGCCTGGCAAACGATCACGTGGAAATTTCCTCTGGCACATGTGACCTTGGAAAGCAGTCTGTCTGGGTTGCTGCTCTTTGCAGTCCAGCGTCACCATTAAAAAAAAAAATCGTCAATTTCATTGGCTAGCCCTGCTAGCTTCGTTATGAACTAAAGGAAATCCATTTTGTTTTCTTCGTTGACAACAATAACTTTACGTGCATTTTTGTGAGGCATCTACACATATAGTTTTCATTCAGATCACTCTAAAACGGTCGATTTGTTTTTCTTTTCTTTTGTTTAATTTTTAATATCAACTTAACCTAACTAGCACCTGAAGTGTATGGTTTGTTGACTTTCGCACAACACACTCAACTGGCACTATCGCAAATAACACCGTGGCAAATGGTATTAGGACAGAAGACACTATGTATGACACCATGACGAAAGACACTATGACGAATAACACTATGAGAAAAACACTACGTCAAATGGCATTATGACAACAGACACTGCCTCTGACTCTGTGACGAATGACGCTATCATAAATGACACATGCAAATGCCATTATGACAACAACAACAACAAAAACACACACACTGACAAATGTCTCCATGGCAAATGACATTATGACAACAACAATAACAAAGAAAAACGTTGACAAATGACTCTACAGTAAATGGCATTATGACAACAATAACAACAAAGAAAAACATTGACAAATGATTCTACGGCAAATGGCATCATGACAACAACAACAACACAACAACAAACAAAGAAAAACATTGACAAATGACTCTACGGCAAATGGCATCATGACAACAACAACAACAACAACAACAACAACAACAACAACAACAACAAAGAAAAACATTGACAAATGACTCTACGGCAAATGGCATCATGACAACAACAACAACAACAACAACAACAAAGAAAAACATTGACAAATGACTCTACGGCAAATGGCATCATGACAACAACAACAACAACAACAAAGAAAAACATTGACAAATGACTCTACGGCAAATGGCATCATGACAACAACAACAACAACAACAAAGAAAAACATTGACAAATGACCCTACGGCAAATGGCATCATGACAACAACAACAACAACAGCAACAACAACAACAACAACAACAACAAAGAAAAACATTAACAAATGACTCCACGGCAAATGGCATTATGACAACAACAACAACAAAGAAAAACACTGACAAATGACTCTACTGCAAATGGCATTATGACAACAATAACAACAACAAAGGAAAAACACTGACAAATGACCCTACGGCAAATGTCATTATCACAACAACAACAACAAAGAAAAACGTTGACAAATGACTCTACTGCAAATGGCATTATGACAACAATAACAACAACAAAGAAAAACATTGACAAATGACTCTACGGTAAATGGCATCATGACAACAACAACAACAACAACAAAGAAAACACTGACAAATGTGATTATGACAACAATAACAACAACAACAAAGAAAAACATTGACAAATGACTCTACGGCAAATGGTATCATGACAACAACAACAAAGAAAAGCACTGACAAATGTTATTATGACAACAATAACAACAACAACAACAAAGAAAAACATTGACAAATGACTCTACGGCAAATGGCATCAGGACGGGAGACTCTGCCTATGACAGTATGACAAATGACGCAATGAAACAATGACGTTCTAGCAAAGACCATTATGACAACAGACACCAAAAAAATGACACTTCGGCAAACAGTACCACGACAAAAGACACTATACGACAACCCTGTGACGATTTATGCTCTGAATTGTTATGATAAAAGACTGATAAATGACACCATGACAAAGCATCTCGTCAGACTATAACTCATGACACTAAGACAAATGACACTATAAGATATAACACATGACACTAAGACAAATGACACCATAAGATATAACACATGACACTAAGACAAATGACACTATAAGATATAACACATGACACTATGACAAATGACACTATCAGATTATAACAAATAACACATGAGACAAATGACACTGTAGACAATAACAAATGACACATAAGACAAATGACACTGTCAGACCATAACGAAAACGACACTAAGACAAATGACATCGTCAGGCTATACTGAGTGACACTAAGACACATGGCACTGTCAGACTGTAACAAATGACACTATATGACAAATGACACTATGTCAAACTATAACACGTGACACTAAGACAAATGACACTGTCAGACTATAACAAATGACATTATGACAAATGACACTACCTGACACTAAGACAAACCACATCGTCAGGCTATGACAAATGACACTAAGACAAACGCCATCGTCAGACTATATCAGATAACACTAAGACAAATGACGCTGTCAGAATATAACAAATGGCATTAAGACAAATGACACTGTCAACTATAACAAATGACATTAAGACAAATGACATCATCAGACTATAGCAAAGAACACTATGACAAACGACACTGTCAGACTATAAAGTAAATGACACTAAGACAAATAACATCGTCAGGCTATATACTGAATGACACTAAGACACATGACACTGTCAGACTATAACAAATGACACTAAGACACATGACACTGTCAGACTATAGCAAATGACACTGAGACAAATGACACCTTCAGACTATAACAAATGACACTAAGACACATGACACTGTCAGACTATAGCAAATGACACTGAGACAAATGACACCTTCAGACTATAACAAATGACACTAAGGCGAATATGGGTCCAGGTCTCGGGAGAGGTGTGGGACATAATGACTGTGAACAACAGGCTATCAATTTTCTGGGGATCTTGGGAGGAGGGAGGGGGGAGAGAAAGGGGTGGGGAAACTGGAGGGAAGACTACTCTTTTCCCTGCTACTCAGTTATCCTCCCGTTCACAAGGCTTGCGGAGCCTCAGATTGTGTGTGTGTGTGTGTGTGTGTGTGTGTGTGTGTGTGTGTGTGTGTGTGTGTGTCTGTGTGTGTCTGTGTGTGTGTGTTGCTTATTCTTCTTTTTTTTTTCAACCAATAACAATATCATTACTACAAATGTTGCTGTTCTTGCTGCGGCGCTGTTGTTGGTTTTTCACAAAGCTCGGGGCAGGAAACTGGGCCAACTGTCCGTGGGTCAGAATGTCACAGTATAGGTGCCCCCCATTACATGGCCAGTCCAAATCATAGTGTGTGTGTGTGTGTGTGTGTGTGTGTGTGTGTGTGTGTGTGTGTGTGTGTGTGTCTGCGCGTCTGTGTGTGTGTGTGTGTGTGTGTGTGTGTGTGTGTGTGTGTGTGTGTGTGTGTGTGTGTGTGTGGACCAGTCCTCTACGCACAAGGAAGTCATGTGGACTGCTGTCAACACAAAACTAACGGCGCAGCGGTTGCTGATGTTATTTTTGGTGGTGGTGGTGGTGGTGGTGGTGGTGTGTGTGTGTGTGTGTGTGTGTGTGTGTGTGTGTGTGTGTGTGTGTGTGTGTGTGTGTGTGGTGTGTGTGAGAGAGAGAGAGAGAGAGAGAGAGAGAGAGAGAGAGAGAGAGCTCTGTGTGTGCGTGTGAGAGAGAGCGCGCTCTGCGTGTGTGTGTGTTAGAGAGAGAGAGAGAGAGAGAGAGAGAGAGAGAGAGAGAGAGAGAGAGAGAGAGAGAGAGAGAGAGAGAGAGAGAGAGAGAGAGAGTAAAATAATGAGGACAAATTTCTTTAGTACTTCCTCTGCCATGCAAACACCCTTTTTTCAGTTATAAATCAAAGCCTTTTCGGCTGCAGAAAATGCATGTCCATTTCAGTGCTTTGAATTTACTTTGTAGCGGATCCTTACGGCAGAAAACATTCTTCAGTCACGTGAGCCAAATTTCCGCTTTTTCTTCTTTTTTTTTAATTTTAAATTTTATTTTACATGCTTACACTACCTTATGGACACTGCTTTGGACAATGAGCGCGACGGAATATACAATTTTAATTTTCAAAAGTAATTATTATGACTCCACTGAATAACGTGAAGAAACGAATCACAAGACAAAACACGACGCGTTTCGATCTCTTTTCCTCAGGCAAGATAACCAACACTCAGAGAACAAGGAAAATGACGTAGGCTTCTGCTAGCACTGCTCCATAGTTCTGATGACAGTGATGTCGGAGACCGGCGTCAGACTGGACAGGAAATATCTTTTATACCGGCCTGATGTAGGCAACCCCTCACTTTGACATCTGCCAATGTGACCTTGAGGATACGTGGCTGACAAAGTCCAAAGATTTCATTGCACGATGGCTCCTTAGGGTACATGTAGAAATAATAAACAAACGATCAAATCAAAAACAAAACAAATCAAAACAAAAACAAAAAAGGGAGAGAGAGAAAAGCAAACCATCTTAACGATTGCACAAACGGTTAGCATGAGCGGTAATTGCCAAACAGGATTAATCATAATAAAATGTCACTTCAGGACCAAGCTATGCCCTTGGGTTGGGCATAGAATAGACCCACTGCCCTGCCATGCATGTCGTAAGAGGCGACTAAGGCAGGACCACCTCGCCCCGAGGATAAAGGGGTTTTCGTAGGGCTAACAACCCTGCCTGTAAAAAAGACGAGTTACAGAAGCATTGACGACAATGAACCAAAGCATTCACCTGGGCAATGAAGGGTCTCCATCCCGGAGACTTATGACGCAGTGCAGTGAAAGCCGAAAGGAAGCTGCAAGGCCGACTCCCCTTCTAACACCCAGGACAACAACGAAAGTAGCCACATGGAACATCAGGACGATGTTTGAAACAGGAAAAACCATCCAAGTTGCGAGAGAGATGAAAACTACAAGATCGGAGTGCTAGGACTGAGTGAGACAAGGTGGCTACAATCAGGACAGCTGAGACTTTCATCTGGAGAACAGCTGCTGTACTCAGGACACACAGAGGATGGAGCCCCCCACACTGAGGGTGTGGCCCTGGTGCTGGCACCGGAGGCACAAGGGGCACTCATCGGATGGGAACCTGTCAACTCCCGCATCATCACAGCCAAGTTTACCACAAAGAAGAATGACATCAGGCTGAACATCATCCAGTGCTATGCTCCCACCAATGATGCGGAAGAAGAGAAGAAAGATGACTTCTACCAGCAACTACAAACAGTGATAGACAAAAGAGGAGCAAAGGATATAACCATACTGATGGGAGATTTTAACGCCAAGATCGGAAGGGACAACACAGGCTACGAGGACATCATGGGGACACATGGACTGGGACAGATGAACGAGAATGGTGAGCGTTTTGCAGACCTGTGCGCCTGAACCAGCTGGTGATAGGAGGAAGCATCTTCCCACACAAGCGCATCCACAAGGCCACATGGAGATCCCCGAACCATGTCACGGAGAACCAGATTGACCACATCTGCATTAGCCGCAAATTCAGGAGATCATGGCGGGATGTACGAGTGATGAGAGGTGCTGACGTGTCATCAGACCACCACCTTCTTTTAACAACAGTGAGACTTCGCCTCAAGAGATTCACCAACACCAACAACACACGTACAAGGTACAATGTCGGACTGCTCCGGAACAGGGACACACAAGCAGCATTCCAGATCAGCCTTTCCAACAGGTTCCAGCCGCTACAAGAGCTGATAGAAGACAGTGAGACGGACATCGAGACACAGTGGGAACACTGCAAGAAGCTCTGGCATGACACATGTGAAGAGATCCTTGGCAAGAAGAAGGCCCAGCACAAAGAATGGATCTCTGCCGACACCATCCACAAGTTGGAAACAAGGAGAGAGAAGAAAGCTACACTGAACACGAGCCGAACAAGAGCAGCTAGGGCAAAGGCACAGGAAGAGCACACAGCAGCGAACGGAGAAGTAAAGAAGAGCATCAAGAAGGACAAGAGGGACTACTTTGACAACCTGGCCAGCCAAGCAGAGGCAGCAGCCGGACAGGGGAATCTGAAGGACCTGTACCTGGTGACCAAGAAGCTGACGGGTAAGTTCCAGCAGACAGACAAGCCAGTGAAGGACAAGAACGGAAACCACTGACAACAACCGAGGAACAGCTGAAACGATGGGCAGAACACTTCAGGGAGCTGCTGAACCGCCCCGCCCCTGACGCACCACCAGACATCCCACCTGCAGAGACAGACCTGCCCATCAGCTGTGACAAACCCTCAAATCAGAGATCAAGAAGGCCATCATGACTCTGAAAAATGGGAAGGCTGCAGGGCCGGACGAGATACCAGCAGAAGCCATCAAAGCAGACATAGAGACAGCTGTCAACATGCTATACAGCCTTCAGCAAGATCTGGGAGAAGGAGGAGGTACCGGCTCAGTGGAAAGAAGGAATCGTCATCAAGCTGCCGAAGAAAGGAGACCTCAGGGACTGCAGCAACTACCGAGGGATCATGCTCCTGTCAACGCCAGGCAAGGTTCTCAACAGGGTTCTACTGGAGAGAATGAAAGAGGCTGTCGACCCCAAGCTCCGAGACCAGCAGGCAGGCTTCCGGCAGAACAAATCATGTGCCGACCAGATCGCCAGCCTGCGCATCATCGTGGAGCAGTCGCTGGAGTGGAACTCCCCCCTTTACATCAACTTCATAGATTATGAGAAGGCTTTCGACAGTGTGGACAGAGAGATGCTGTGGAAGCTGCTGAGGCATTACGGAGTCCCCGAGAAGATCATTTCCCTCATCCGGTGCACCTACCAGGACATGAACTGCAGGATTGCCCACGCCGGCCACCTGTCCGAAAGTTTCGAGGTGAAGACCGGAGTTCGGCAGGGATGCCTGCTGTCGCCGTTCCTCTTCCTCCTGGTCATTGACTGGATCATGAAGACCACTACAACAGGCAGAAACAACGGTATACAGTGGACACTCTGGACGCAGCTCGACGACCTTGACTTTGCTGACGACCTGGCGCTCCTGTCACACAGCCACAGCCAGATGCAGGACAAGACCACTCGCTTGGAGACCACATCAGCCGGGACAGGGCTCAAGATTAACAGGAAGAAGACCGAGCTGATGAAAATCAACACCACTGCCAACACACCAGTCACAGTCGATGGAGAGCCCATCAGGGAGGTGGAGTCTTTCGTCTACCTGGGAAGCGTGGTTGACCAACAGGGAGGCACGGACCGAGACGTCACAGCCAGAATCGGCAAGGCAAGAGCAGCTTTCGTCATGCTCAAGAACATCTGGGCATCTGGAGGAATCAGCATAAGAACCAAACTCCGCATCTTCAACTCCAATGTGAAATCAGTTCTGCTCTACGGATGCGAGACGTGGCGAACAACACAGACGATGCAACAAAAGATTCAGACATTCTTCAACACCTGTCTGAGGCGCATCTACAAAATCCGATGGCAGGACAAGGTCCGAAACGAAGATCTGTGGGGGCGTGCGGGACAGGAACCAGTGGCCAAGCAGATACTGCGAAGGAAGTGGGGCTGGATCGGACACACCCTCAGGAAGCCAGCATCCAGCACCACACGCCAAGCCCTGACCTGGAACCCGCAGGGAAAGAGAAAGAGAGGCCGTCCTCGCAACAGCTGGAGACGAGACACTGAGGCGGAGTTGAAACAACAAGGGACCAACTGGACTGGAATGACCAGAACAGCCAGAACAGAGTGCGATGGCGAAGAGTCGTTGATGGCCTATGCTCCACCGGGAGCGACGGGCATAAATAATAAATAATCAGGACCAAGCTGAATAATAATGTTAGCTGAAACTATATGGAAAGAAAACTTTTTAAAAAGGAATTTTGCGTAATATCCTCACAAATCTGGCATTTTCCAGCAATTTTCCCCATTCTTTTATCGGAAATAAACAACAGAACTTCATGCGTGTGGTTGTTGGCAAGACTGCAGTTTTGGCAGCTTTTAACGACTGTTATTTAAAACATTGCATCCAAAATCTAATGTATGATGAAATTCATTACCTATGTCGTATGAATTCCCCGCATTTCTATGGTATCTATGATTCAATGTTCCATGTTTTGATATACTTTTCGCTAAATAGTCAGGGAGTAGGCCCTATAATTAGATATAATAGTCAGGGAGTATAATTAGATATTTTTTTAAACTCAAACTTGTCATCGAACATTCTATAGATACATATTGTTCAGTTCAGCCTACCAGTTTTGAACACTGAGACCCAGTAATCGTTGCCTTATGTTTTGGACTAATCGACTAGATCATTTAGCCAACTGTGTTTTAGGAAGCTTTGTATATGTCCCAACAATATAATTTCAGCATGTTCTTATGCATAACACAGGAAAAACTATCAAATTCTTGTCACCTATTGAATCAAACACAAAATGTAACCCACAATACATAGCAAGAATGCCAAGTAGGTCAGTCACGGACAGCAAAGTGGATGGTGGCAGCTCAGCCATACAACTGAGAGTGCGTTTGCCAACATTCGACATTTTCTGTATGACTCTTAAATGCATGATGCCAAATCACACATTTAAAGGGCACCATATACTTCACAGACATTTTTTAACACGTGCAATGCAGATGCTAGTTCACTTTGATTGACAGTCATCTGCCCAGCATGAAGCCGACAGCAAACAGCAAGACTGTCGTAACTGACTGTGCTGTGCAACTGGGCCAGTACTTTAACGAAGGTCACTGGAGTTGAGACTGTCACTAACTGACTGTGTTGTGCAACTGGGCCAGTACTTTAATCAAGATCACTGGAGTTGAGACTGTCACTAACTGACTGTGTTGTGCAACTGGGCCAGTACTTTAATCAAGGTCACTGGAGTTCAGAAATGCCATGAGTCAGTAGAGGAAAGGACAATCGGAGAATGTCTCAGATATTGACCAAGACTGCATAAACCGCCTAGCGTTACGAAACAAGGCAACTGCATTCACAGCCTTGGGACGAAAGTAACATGAGTGCATTGCAACATATCCACATGCACTACACGTGAGCAGGCACCGACCACATTGCTTAGACATGCTTTCGTATTACGAAAGGAAACCAAGTCATGAATCATGCTGTAATCAATGTATACTATTTGCATAGGCCTACACATGTATACACATGCCCCGAACTCTAACGAAAGCTATTGTGGTAATGTATGTCTGTGGCGCTTAAAATGAAATAACGAAACAAAATAAAACGAAGCAACAATTCCACTGGAAACCATTTGGAAGTAAATGAGGGAGAAAAGAGAGGGATGGTAGTGGGACTGGAGGAGAGAGAGAGAGAGAGAGAGAGAGAGGAGAGAGAGAGAGAGAGAGAAATTGAATTGTGACTGAAAACCAGTTGTTCAACAGGAGTACTATGTTTCTAAGAACTCAGTTAAAATCGACTCCCCCCCCCCCCCCCCCCCCCCCCCCCCCCCCCCCCCCCCCCCCCCCCCCCCCCCCCCCCCCCCCCCCCACACACACACACACACACACCGCAAAGAAAATTATAGTTTTTGACAGTAGTATGACACCATAGCTACTGCATGACTATCGAATCAAAGACAGTACACACTCCGCCCTATAATGTTTGATCTGGTCTGTTGAAGAGTGCTCGCTGATTTTATCGGGTCAGCTGCCCCTTCACCCACCATTGGTAACCAGTGAGCGTTGCCAAGCGCCATTAGCAGGGCAGAGTGAACTGGGGGGGAAAAAGGGTGAGAAGAGGTGAGCGGGGGGGGGGGGGGGGGGGGGGGGGGGGGGAGGGCGAGGCACGCATGAATGACCATGATCAGCGTGTGGCCGTGTTGGGCGCACGTGATCGGTCGTCATGTCGTCAGTATTTGCGCATGCCCGGTGGAAGGGCGCCATTCACTGCTCACCCTGATTGGCTGACAAAGTGACAAGGTTGCCACAGGCCTGTTTGGACACACACGGTTCAGTAATGTTACCGACTGAGTGGGGGGGGGGGGGGGGGGGGAGGAGAACAGGGGGGAGGGGGCGGATGGAGAACGGTAGCGTGCTGTGGCATATGCAATGTTTATGGATAGTCCTGTGCGCCCGAACACACACACCACACACACACACACACACACACAAACTGACTCCCGCCAAGCGCTGCACCCTGACCTGATAACCCCCCCCCCCCCCCCCCCCCCTCAGTGCCCTATGCCCTTTTTGGGGAGTGAGAGGAAAATTACCGCTCCGCTCCGCAGGACTCGCTCACAGCTCCCTGATCACACACAGGACGTGCAGATTAGCGGCAGGAAGGGGAGGGAAGGAGGAAGGAGAGGGGGAGGGGGAATGGATGGCTGCATGCCTGTTTGTACCGTACTATTCCAGCTAAATGCGCTTTGTTTATATCCTCTGCCAGACGTAAACAATGACACAGCCGGTTTTCTGCTGGGTCATATCTGGATGCTGTGTCACAAAAATGACGTACACTGTGTGCGCCGTTCCTCACTGCTCTGTTTGCACCGTCATGCTGCGTCAAAGGTCTGTCTACAAGTGGGCGGTCACAGTACGTTCAGTTGGAGCGAAATACGTTCAGTTTGAGGGAACCAATGTTTTAATATTACAATGAAGCATGCTGCAAAAATGATAATGATAATCAGAATGATCACGACAAGAACAACAATGCAACGACCACTACTACTACTACTACTACTACTACTACTACTACTACTACTACTACTACTGCTACTACTAATGATGACGATGATGATTTTGGTTGTTGTTATTATCATTATTGTTGTTTTGTTGTTGTTATGATGATGATGATGATGATGATGATGATGATGATGATGATGATGATAATGATGATGATTACTGTTATCATTATTAGTACTGTTATTGTTATCATTACCTTTTTTATCATTATTATTATTATTACCATTACTGTTTTCGTTATTATTATTATTATTATTATTATTATTATTATTATTATTATTATTATATTACATCTTAAAACAAGAAATCATGCAGTCTTGGAAATCCGATCAACCCATGAGGGAGATTGCAAAAATTGTGTGTTGTCCTGTTTGGAAAATAAAATCGATACAGGGATTCGAACATTGAAGTGACCTTTTTTTTTTAATCCATAAACATCTCGGATTATAATGCTCATTAAGACAACCTTGGACAGTAGGCTTATTCTCAATCAATATTATATCCTAGAAGGAAGTTGATTGCAGCCAGCATGACTATCAGCAAAAGATGAACTGTTTATGGCCATATCGTGCCTCGATGTTGGGGCTTGATCCAAACACTCTGGCTATACGGGACGATGTAGGCTATACTAGTGCAACCCCCACCGAAAAGAAAATAGCATTGCAACCTTTTCTTAAGTGTGGGAAATACTTGATCAACCCACAAAGATAGGCCCAACGTTTGTTAGAAAAGCTGGAAGAGGGAAGATTAGTGGGTGGTGAGGCCGGGGGCCATGGGATTGTTCACATGTCCCGTATTCTAACCAAAGCAGGACGTGACTTCATCCCCTCGATGCCAGTTCTGGAATCGCCGCTTTTCACAGCGTCAGCTTCATCATAATTCAATGGTCAGGCCGAACGCAAACTGTAGGAACATGAGTGCAGCTGCTTAAAAATCTATATTGTCGCTTGGTTTTTGGCCACAACAGTTAGCTGTTAATCTTACAGTAGCGTACCCTGAGTAGACGCAGAAGTTTGATATCAACATAGAGCATGGCTGTAACAGTATGATACCTACATGGACCATGGCTGTAACGGTATGGCCACTTTGCAGTTTGTTATCAGCATGGAGCATGGGTGTAACGGTGTGATATTAACATGGACCATGGCTGTAACAGTATGATATCAACATGGAGCATGGCTGTAACGGTATGATATCAACATGGAGCATGGCTGTAATGGTATGATATCAACATGGAGCATGGCTGTAACGGTATGATATCAACATGGAGCATGGCTGTAATGGTATGATATCAACATGGAGCATAGGTGTAACGGTATGATATCAGCATGGAGCATGGCTGTAACGGTATGATATCAACATGGACCATGGCTGTAACGGTATGATATCAACATGGACCATGGCTGTAACGGTATGATATCAACATGGACCATGGCTGTGTAACGATATGATATCAACATGGACCATGGCTGTAACGGTATGATATCAGCATGGAGCATGGCTGTAACGGTATGATATCAGCATGGACCATGGCTGTAACGATATGATATCAACATGGAGCATAGGTGTAACGGTATGATATCAACATGCAGCATGGCTGTAACGGTGTGATATCAACATGGACCATGGCTGTAATGGCGTGGCCACTTTGCACATGAAAGGGTTAACAAGGCCGAACCATGGATGCGATGGTAGACAGAGGCGATTATAGTGTCACAGAGGAGGAGGGGGGTGGGGTGTTGCCATGCAGCTAAAATGTATGTCGTATTTCTGAGATCAAAACAGGTTATTCAGCCTGATTCTGTATATATTTCACAATTACGCATGCCTATTTAAAACACAAAAAACAACCATCATTACTGCCACCACAGTCTCCAGCGAATAAAGGCAACACAAACTGAGACGCCATGACGAGCGATCCCAAGGATTGCAACAGAAACAGTCTAGAAGATACGATCACTCTGATCCCAGCACCTACCCCCCCCCCCCCCCTCCGCCCCACCTCCAACCCCATCCCACCAAGTTCATGCCAGTCACGATGGCCAGAACTGTTCGCTCATCCCCACCAATCCCTTGAAGAAAAGAAAACGTAAAGAAAAACAAACAGCCTAACAAGCAAAACCCAAGAGGTAATTTTTTTTGGGAAAACTACGGTGTCATTGAGACGGTGTGTGTGTGTGTGGGTGTGGGTGTGTGTGTGTGGTGAGTGCGCGCGCGCGAGGTCTGAATGAGGGCAGGGTGTTTGATTTCATCATCACTCCTGGGGCTGTCTGACACGGAGTGGAGGCGTTGTGGGTACGCTTTCTCCAGCCACTTTTTGGCCTATCGGTGAGATCGAAAATGACACCTGCAAAAATGGCACGCACAAAAATGGCACGGAAAAAAACGCCACAGCTTAACAACAACAACGATTAATGAATAAATAAAAAGAATGAACAGCAGTACGTATTGATTTAAGGTACCAAAATGGCACATTCAAGACAAATACCAAAATGGCACATTCAAGACAAATACCAAAATGGCACATTCAAGACAAATACCAAAATGGCACATTCAAGACAAATACCAAAATGGCACATTCAAGACAAATACCGAAATGGTACAAGTTGTTATTTCGGTCCAGTCCTCTTCAGTTCGACTCTTTTCAAGTCATGCCATCAGATCTGTATAAATTTCTCTCTCTCTCTCTCTCTCTCTCTCTCTCTCTCTCTCTCTCTCTCTCTCTCTTCTCTCTCTCTGGTGTGAGGCATGCTCGCACGAAACACACACACACACACACACCACACACACAGAGAGAGAGAGGAGAGAGAGAGAGAGAGAGAGAGAGAGAGAGAGAGAGAGGAGAGGAGATAGTGAGAGGGGGTTAGTAACGCAACGTAGTCAGAAACTAATGTTTTAGATTTTTTTTTCAAATCCTTTCATCCTTGGAGCGTTTCACCTACACACACCACACACACACACACACACACACACACACACACACACACACACACACACACACACATTGCAAGCTCTCTCTCTCTCTCTCTCTTCTCTCTCTCTCTCTCTCTGAGTTCAGCTGTGAACATCAAAGGAGTATAATGCAAAGCTCGGGAGCTCTGAACTAGGCAGTTACCGGTGTTTTCACTTTAGCAAAGCGAACAGGTAGAGCTAGGTACCAGAACAGAAAGACACAGGGAGAGCTAGGCACCAGAACAGAAAGACACAGGAGGCAGGGTAGAGCTAGGTTACCAGAACAGAAAGACACAGGAGGCAGGTAGAGCTAGGTACCAGAACAGAAAGACACAGGGAGGGTTTTACCGCGCTATGTTTTGCTGCGAACAGGTAGAGCTAGGTACCAGAACAGAAAGACACAGGAGGGTTTTACCGCGCTATGTTTTGCTGCGAACAGGTAGAGCTAGGTACCAGAACAGAAAGACACAGGAGGGTTTTACCGCGCTATGTTTTGCTGCGAAAAAGGTAGAGCTAGGTACCAGAACAGAAAGACACAGGAGGGTTTTACCGCGCTATGTTTTGCTGCGAACAGGTAGAGCTAGGTACCAGACAGAAAGACACAGGAGGGTTTTACCGCGCTATGGGTTTTGCTGCGAACAGGTAGAGCTAGGTACCAGAACAGAAAGACACGGAGGGTTTTACCGCGCTATGTTTTGCTGCGAACAGGTAGAGCTAGGTACCAGAACAGAAAGACACAGGAGGGTTTTACCGCGCTATGTTTTGCTGCGAACAGGTAGAGCTAGGTACCAGAACAGAAAGACACAGGAGGGTTTTACCGGCTATGTTTTGCTGCGAACAGGTAGAGCTAGGTACCAGAACAGAAAGACACAGGAGGGTTTTACCGCGCTATGTTTTGCTGCGAACAGGTAGAGCTAGGTACCAGAACAGAAAGACACAGGAGGGTTTTACCGCGCTATGTTTTGCTGCGAACAGGTAGAGCTAGGTACCAGAACAGAAAGCACAGGAGGGTTTTACCGCGCTATGTTTTGCTGCGAACAGGTAGAGCTAGGTACCAGAACAGAAAGACACAGGAGGGTTTTACCGCGCTATGTTTTGCTCGTACCGGTATTTTGAAACGGTATATCATTCTTTCAAATGCGATCGCTCGGTGATAAATCGGCAGCATTTTGAATCATTGGCATGCGTGTTGGAGGAGAGAGAGAGATGAGAGAGAGAGAGAGAGAGAGAGAGAGAGAGGGGAGAGAGAGAGGGGAGAGAGAGAGAGAGAGAAAAGGGGGGGGGGGGGGGGTATTGTGCTAAAAGGAAGAATCCAAAGGACACTTGTCCAGTGAAAAAGGACACGTTATTCTTTTCAAGTTATGCCATCAGATCTGTATAATCTCTCTCTCTCTCTCTCTCTCTCTCTCTCTCTCTCTCTCTCATGACTCTTGATGACGTTGCTTGGGCCCACCACTTGGGAGGTCGTGCATACACCTCTGTATCAAACCCACGTCTCATGATCGTGAAAATGGCGTGCTGGCAAGACAAAGTGGCGGTCCTTAGCTCCGGAAGAGAAGCCTGAAGAAGAAAGGGGTGAAAGTCACCGGGGACCTGACCACACGCCAGAGAGCCGTCGTGAAGGAGCACAGGGACAAGGGCATGTACGCATACTTAACTTCAAGGCCGGTAAGCTGGTCGTCTCTGGTCCTCTACGAACCAGGGGAAACTGGAGCAGGCCTGGACAGGAGGACAAAACCAGGACCAGCAAGGACGACAGGCAAAGGGCAAGGCAGCGCGGCTCCTCTCCTGATTCAGTTGGCAAAAGGACCTCCTCTGGTCTCCTCAACCCTGGTGAGCGGCCGTTACGGGGTTCATCGAGGCCATCCACCCCTGCCAAGAGACCCGCCCACCCAGCTCCCCTGAAATGCAGACTGCTGATACCGAACAAACTGAGAATGTGTGGATGTGACGTGACGGTCCGGCCTCAAGAATCTTTAGAACATGTCGAAAAAATGTTAGAGATCTTAAAAGTAATGTATTAATCTGTACAGTGTTGTATACGCTCCTCAGCAGCTTTTACTGAGTATTTTGAGTGTTTTCAAGGATTGAAGCAAGGTTGTTTAGCTTCATCTACATTATTTTCCTTCCTAATAAACGAGTTGGCGGTCTATATCATTGACAAAGGTACTCATAGAATTCAGCTTAATCCTGACGCTATCGAATTATTTCTATTAATGTTCACAGACAATATCGCTCTTCTATCATTTCGCTATAGGTTTACAACACCAACTTAATAACCTGCATCATATTGCCGGTAGGTTTGGGTTGACAGTAAACTTAGATAAGTCAGAAGTCATTGTTTTCCGAAACGGTGACCACCTTTCAAAAAATGAGCAGTGGTATTATGGTGACGAAAACATGGAAGTTGTTAACCCCTACAAATATTTAGGTCTAGAACTTACTACTCGCCTGAGCTTAAGTATTGCCACTGGAAACTTAATTACAAAAGCTAGAAGGTGTGTTGTTGAAATATCTAGAACATGTGGAGACTAGGGTGTTCATCTCCAAAAGGTATTCTTCAAACTATTCGATACTAGAGTCGTTCCTATGTTATTATACGCCGCCGAGATTTGGGATGGTCGACGTTCTTGAATTCAATCAAATAGAAAAGGTGCACCTTTTTGCGTGTAAGCGTTTTTTAAATGCAAGTCTACATACACCAAATTCCCTTGTCCATGGAGAATTGAACCGCTATCCCTTACTAAAGTGAGATGCATAACCTTCTGGTTAAGGTTATGCACTTTACCGAATGACAGATTTGCAAGCGAGGCATATCACATGTTGAAGTCACTCGATAAAAGGGAAAACCATGTGGGTTACCCATGTAAAAAATAATCTTTGTACGTTTGGTTTTGCCTGTGTATGGTTCTCTCAAGGAGTAGGTAGTCCTAAGTGAATACAAAGGCAAATCGATTTTCTTTTGCAACAATGATCAGAAAAATTGAAACAAGACCACAATACAATCTATACAGCTCTTTCGAAAGTGTTCTAGGACCAGAAAAGTATTTTGATCTGATGTAATAATTTCAAGATATATCAGCAATATGTTTATACGATTTAGGCTTGGCGTAATAGAACTGATGCAACAGATATAGATATACTTCAGATGCCCGTTCACTATTGTGTCCGATATGTACGCATTCCCCTGAAGACGAAATGCATTTTCTTTTCTTCTGCCCTGCATATGATGATCTCAGATATAATTGCTTTGTCAATCTAGATCTTTTACAATTCCACCAGTTTTCTATCCTGAAGTCTGAACGTGACGATGTTATAATCCAGCTCGCAAAGTTTTTCTTTCTATGCATTCAAACTGAGAAGATCACTGATCAGTGAACGATTGGTTAATATTAAACAAGGTTATACAACTCCAACTGCTACCTCATATCACTTAAACAGGCCGAAGACCTCTGTCTAAAACCCAAATGTGTATGATACATTTTTCCGTACCCTCTTAATGATTTTCCTATTCATGCACTTTACTTTCATTGCATAATTAGTACATGTGTAATTACTATAATGTGAACTCCACATGTTATGGGCTCTATGTGCCTAAAACAATAAATCAGTTTGACTCTCTCTCTCTCTCTCTCTCTCTCTCTGTGCGGAAACCTCGATCCGACAGCAAGGACGACAACTGAATGGACGACTGCCAAGGCCCTCCAAAAGAACTCCACGACAGTTGACCCTAGCCTAGACGCGCCATCAAGTTCACGCATGCGCAAGGGGGTCAAGAAACCCGGAGGCCTTGATAGGTCACGGGCGAGGGTGGGAGGGGCTAGAGGGATAAAGAGAGTGGGTGAATGATGGGGATAGGGAAGGTGGGAAGAGAGGGTGGGGGGAAGGGGAAGAAGGGATTGTTATGGGTTGGTGGGGGGGGAGAGAAGGGGGGGGGGGGGGGGGGGGGGGAGTCGCTGAGTGTATAAAAAGAGGTTGCGATTTCATCACCACCAAACTAACCCCGACCACGCGCTACTGTTATTTTTGAAGACCAGCTCTCGCAGCCATTGTTCAGCAATTTTCCTGCCACTGCTGTTGCCACGACTGTCCTCTGACTGTCACTGCCTGAAGATTGTGTTCCCGAGGTCCTCACAACAAGTTGTCTACAAGATGGCCACTTTCAACATCGTCCTCGCTGCTTTGTTCGCTTCTGTGAGTAATCGGGATTTCACTTTCCACAACACATCTCTCTCTCTCTCTCTCTCTCTCACTCCTCTCACGCACGCACGCACGCACGCACGCACGCACGCACGCACACACACACACACACACACACAAAACACACCAACACACACACACACACACACACGCACGCCAGAGCGGAATACAACACAGTAATTTCTTCAGCGACATGGAGTTCAGTAACACATGATTATATAATTTTTTATTTATTTTATTTTTTTAAGACACAGCTGTACTGTCGCAAGAAAAAGGGAAATTTAAGTACGTTCGAAAACCCTTGCATGTCCTCATGTCAGTAAAGTAAAGGAACCGGAATTCATTTCTTGAATCCCCTAGAACTATTTGAAATCGGAGATATTTCTCGATTTATGTTTGTGATTTTCTTTTAAAACTTGATCTGCAGGTCCGAAATGGTCTTCCATTATTTCATTTTTTTTTTACATTTTCTTTTAGTTTTTAAATTATAAGTAGTTACATGTGATCAAGTCCTAGTAGGCACCCATTACCTACAAATAAAGATTGAAAAACAAAAAACAAAAAACAAAAAAAAACAACCAACAAACGAATCGCTTTACATGAGCTGGTTTTTATCTATGTCCTTGTATTATGTGTGTGTGTGTGTGTGTGTGTTGTGTGTGTGTGGTCCTTTGTTCCCCTGTGGCAACGTGACCGTACGTGTGGGCAGGACGTGTGAATGATTGTGCTCCGAGCAAGATGAACGATTAACCCCATTTGAAACGTAACCATCCCTCTCTCTCTCTCTCTCTCTCTCTCTCTCTCCTCTCTCTCTCTCACACACACACCACACACACACGCACACGCAAAAGTCACTCACAATGGCGGACAATGACACAGTTATAATCTTCGTCCTTTATCGCTATTCGAAGCCGGTGCTGTCTTCTTAGGAGCGACAGCAACCTATGGAAGCCTCGTTTCTTTTTCAGTTCACCGGGGACATTTAGGTCGCTGATGTTTTTTGCTGTTTTTTTTTTCTCATGCGTACGTTCCACCCCCTATCTTGCCCCACTTTGAGGTTTTTTTAAAATCAGATTTTTAGGTCAGTATGTGTAGGGGTAAGCCCGTGGGAAACAGTCAAAGGTTAGGAGGTGAAAGTGAAAAGGGGGACCCCAAAAAATTTTCCCCACTGGTTGTGGCGGCCCATTCTTTGGACCAAACCAACCGAACATCTTGTCATGTCCTCATAGAGCTGCGTTTTCTGTATTGAGGGAACAGTTGTATGATAGACGATGATCAGGTGATGAGTCTTGCTCTTGTTGCAAAGCAAAGAAACCAAACTGGCTTGTAGCAGTGAATATTTAGGCCTACACTCCAAACTTGGCTGAAGATTGAAAGGACTATTAATTGCAAATAATAAGGAATGGGCCCTAATGATAGCAACGATGGTTATGGTTACAGCAGTAAAAAACGGTGAGGGAAACCGACAATAATAATGATCATCATTATTATCATTATTATTATAAACAACAATAAGATGATGTTGATGAAAATTTATTCTGCACATTTTATTTGGTTAAAGAAATACACATGCAAAAACGGCCGTTGTCTATGTAGGGTGACATTTTTTTAAAGGTTTAAACAATTGTTCTTTTGTTGTTGCAGGTTATCCTTGTTGACTTGCCGTTCAGGCAAGACGGTGCCACGTAAGTAGTCTTTATTATTATTATTAGTATTATTGATTGTTGTTATATTTTTATGATAATGACTGACATTGTTAATATTGATTTTGATACGAGTAATCTGCAACACTATTTAACACCGCACAATCAATCTTAAGTCGGTCGTTCCAGTGTAAATGTGAAATGTCATAGACGTGAATATGCAATGCGCGAGGATGTGGGAATGTTATCTGTCGATACAGCAGCATTTCCAGTTCATTGGTCATCGGGTCAATGTAATTAATAGTTGCGCCTTTCGCTTTCGCATAGGTAGCCAGACAAGTTGGTTACAGCAGTTGCACTTCAATTTACGCGTGTGATTGATGGCAGTAGATGTCAAGTGCGTGTGATTGATGCAATAGCTGTCGGAGTGCGCGCGATTGATGACAATAACTGTCGGAGTGTGTGTGATTGACAATAGATGTCCAAGTAGTAGGCTTATATATATATATATATATTTATATATATTATATATATATATATATATATATAAATATTTTTAATATATTCTATATTATATCTATATCTACATACATACTACTTGAACATCTATTGTGTGTGGTGTGTGTGTGTGTGTGTGTGTGTGTGTGGGGGTGTTTATATGTGTGTATGTTTACGGCGTCCTGCCAGCAACATGATCATTCGTGTATGTAAGCTATGTTTGTATAACACCAGTGTTGTCTGTTTACAGGGCCCCCATGGCGAATACGGGGAACGTTGTGTATCTGCCCAAAAGGCGAGAGAGAAGACACCGCCACAAAAATGTCTGTGGTAAGTGTCCCCCCCCCCCTCCCCCTCCCCTTCACCAACTTCCCTACCACCCACCCCCACTCCCTTCCCTCCCTCCACTGCACCCCCACCTCTCTCTCTCTCTCTCTCTCTCTCTCTCTCTCCCAACGCAGTGACAGCCCCATATGACCCTTTGCGATCGGCTGGGCTATAGGCAACATTTCCATACCCTCCCCTCCCCCTCTCTCTCTTTCTCAACAACAATAATAATGATGATATAATCGTCGATATCCTTTAACCCAATAATTCACATGAAAAAACCAATCCATAATGGTAATATTGATAAAATTTAAATTTATGACGATATCCATGACGGGGATATCCGTGATATTAATGATAAAATCCATCGGATCAACATCCATCGAGATCAACCATAAGGTAATGAGGGAAAAAAAAGCCTAATGGTAATATTCATGAAAACGATCACGGCAATGTTAACAACAATAATGGTCATGAAAGATAGTGATGACGGGAGCAAGGCACGGGTCCTTTCTGTGTTTCTCATTGGCCACACGGGTTTTTTGCAACGCCCCAAGATCTTGTCGAGTGTATCGCGATTTGTAGCCCCCATTGCTCTAATTAATGTTACATGTTTCGTGCCTTGCAATTTACAGAGATCCCTAGGTTGAGTGAATACTCTGTGTGTGTGTGTGTGCGCGCGCGCGCGCGCAACATTACATGTACTGCTGTGTGTGTGCAATGAGCACAGTCAACATGGCGACATGTCTGGTGTTGCAGTGCCTATACGCTGTCTATTCCAAGCCCGCCGGGGCCGTCTGCCTCAACTTCGACGGGCGCTACACTTCAACACCTTGACCATGAGCTGCACCGCGTGCACACCGGCGCCTGCTACGGCCGCACAACCGCTTCAGCTCCATCGAGAACTGCGAACTGACCTGCGCACCGAGACGATGAGCAGTGACGTCATGAAGGAACGCGTCATCGGGTTTGTCGTCATGACGTCGGCTCGAGAAGCTTGCGCGCCCCGCTGGAGGCGAGAGGAGAAGAAGGGGGGTGGTGTCGGTCGGAAGAAGAGTGGTGGGAGTTCAGGTGGGAAGTGAGCAGGGGGTGGAGGAGGAGGAGGGGAGGACGAGGAGGCGGAGGGCACCAGACGAGCCCGCACGTGCAACCAGTCTGTCAGCAGATTTGTCGGTGCAGGGCGTGCCCGTGGGCACGTGCGGAAGGGACATGGGGCACCATGCCTCCTCTGTCCTTGCCGGCTTAATCCGTGTCTGTCCCCACGGCACAGCTCTCCTCAGGAGGGGCTGTATTTTAGTCTCACCCCAGTGTGTGATTGTAACAGAAGAGAGGAGGCGAGCGCCGGGGGGAGGAGGGGGAGGGAATGGCGGAGGAGGAGGGGGGGGGGGGAATGGGGGATGGTGGGGAGGAGGTTGGAGAGAGGAAAAGGAGGGGGGGGGGAGAGAGAGAGAGAGAGAGAGATTATCAATTATTTACAGTTTTGTGAGTTTTGAACCTTTGTGAACACCACGGCATGTAGTTCGGGTTGTCACGCTATAAATCATCCTTCACATGAGTCCTTGCAACAGGTGTTTTGTTGATGTTTTACGCTAAGTTAGCGTCAGTGGACTCCTACTGTCAGTTGTTCATAGTTTCTTTATTTTTCTTTCTTTGTTTTAACAAGTGAACGAAAGGTGTTGTTGCATCATGATCGTGTATGAGTTTGCACTATGACTTCAAATGGAAAGAAAAGGTATTAGCATTCAAGAGTATTATGGTGTATTAAGTGTTGTTTTTGTGTTTTGTTATCTAGCATTCAACCACAGGAGACTAACGACGCGTTCATTACATTTGAAATGTCGGATGTAAGCGTTGGTTTGAAGTGAAAAGAGATTGACATTGTTGCTTTATATGAAAGGAGAACGGAGAAGGACACATCGTATTAGAATACAAGGTGGTGCGTTATGCCGTGTGAGATTCTGCATGATGGTTCTCGGTGGAAGGAAAAGGTAGCATGAGGGTGGGAAGGAACTGGACAGGTAATGACGTCACACATTGACCGACATGAATATAGCAGTCGGTCACTTTCTAGAGATATCCTTTTGTTTTCACACACACACGCGCGCGCGCGCGCACACACACACACACACAGACACACACGCACGCACGCACACACACAACACACACACAGACACACACGCACGCACGCACACACACACACACACACACACACACACACACACGCACGCACGCACACACACACACACACACACACACACACACACACACACACACACACAATGTAAGACAATTTAGTTCCAGGTTTTGAGTATTGATTGGCTGTAAATATTCTATTGCTTTTTGTGTGGGGTGGAGGAGGTGGTTTGCTTTTGTTGCCCAAACACATTTCATATGTTACACTTTTGATTTTATTTTGTTGCGGTTCAATGATTTTAAACATCATTTTCCGACATTTTGAGAAGGCAAAATGATCAAGATATGTGTTTCTAAATGATGCCTTGTTTGCCAAAGGTCTTGCGTTTTGAGTCCTGCCAATACTGAATGTTGGATGATTCTCGCTGAATACTTGTCGTGTTGTGAACTGTGCGTGAGGGCTTGAAGGGTATATTTCAAGAACAAGATTCTGAGAAATACAAATAAAAGAAAAAGTCACAGACTGGTGTGTATGGTGTCCTCATTTGAACGAGTCTTTTATTTGTCCTGCGCTGTTCTGTGTAGCGTGTCTTGCCACCCTCTCTCTCTCTCTCTCTCTCTCTCTCTCTCTCACGCTTTTCCTACCCTGGCAAGACATTGCAAAATTTCCTTTCGCCTACTAACAACGGTTATCCGCACATTAAATCAACGCTGGCAAACACTCACTCGCACACATGCGCGCGCACACAAAACCCATTCCTGTTCCCTCTCCTCTCTCTCTTTCTCTCTCTCTCTCACAGGAATGCGTGTGCATTATGAAAACGCAGACGCACACACAATGTACACATACTGACTTGAAGCAAGCGCGCGCACACACAAATACTCGCATACTTAACGCAGATACGCATACACACATATTGGCACACAAACACGCTCGCACGCGCACATGCATTCACACACACACACACACACACACACACACGCACGCACACTCCGTCTCTCTCTCTCTCTCTCTCTCTCTCTCTCTCACACACACACACACATACACACACACGGGCGCGCGCGCGCAAACGCACACACATACAATTCATATTGAACACACAGACGAATACACAATGTACACATATCTACTTTAGACACGCACACACGCATACACACATGCACACGCGCACGTACACACACACACACACACACACACACATACACAAACACACATACGCACACACACATGCACACACACACTACAACACCACACACACACCCGCACATGCACATACACAAACACATACGCACGCACGCACGCACACACACACACATACACAAACACATACGCACGCACACACACACACACCCCAACACACACACACACACACACACACACACACACAACGTAGTAGAAGTCGGGGGTAGGTGGTGGAGGGATGATGCCCTCTCCATAACACTGGGGGACCATTGTCGTCCGTCCTCTCGGTATCGCATGCGTCACGTGGAGGGTCCGCCTGGCCCCAGTGCCAGGGGAGGAGGGGCGGTGCCAACTCATGCTTGTTCACTGACCTCATTTGCTATTGGTTTATTTCGGTTTGGTTTGTATATTCACTTCCTTGCAAGGGTTCATCTCCACACACACACACACACACACTCTCTCTCTCTCTCTCTCTCTCTCTCTCTCTCTCTCTCTCTCTCTCTCTCTCTCTCTCTCCATCCCTCTCTGTGTCTCTGATCTAAAAATGAGTAAGCACGCATACATACGTGCTCGTGCGCGAAAGTGGAGTGACTCCCCTCTTAACCTCTCACGTCCAGCTAAACAGAAAGAGGAGTGACTCCCCTCTTAACACCTCACTTCCTGCTAAACAGAAAGAGGAGTGACTCCCCTCTTAACCTCTCACTTCCTGCTAAACAGAAAGAGGAGTGACCCCCTCTTAACCTCTCACTTCCTGCTAAACAGAAAGAGGAGTGACTCCCCTCTTAACCTCTCACTTCCTGCTAAACAGAAAGAGGAGTGACTCCCTCTTAACCTCTCACTTCCTGCTAAACAGAAAGAGGAGTGACTCCCCTCTTAACACCTCACTTCCAGCTAAACAGAAAGAGGAATGACTCCCCTGAAGGGCTGGATCAGAAGGGAGCAAGCAGTAGCAGGTGACAGATTAAAGGAAAGTAATCAGGTGTGAACATCATTTTACTGAATTATGCATTGACGCTCCACACTACAAAAAGAGGACCCCCCCCCCCCACACTCAAAAAAAAGAAAAAAAAAAAAAAAAAAAGGTCCTACTCACAGGTGATATAAATGCCAGATCCCCTCTCTCTCTCTCTCTCTTTTTTTTTTTTTAACTTGTTGGGTGATTTAGATAGACCTCTTGTAGCAGCCAAGATGAGAAAGAAGACAAAATTGTGCTCATATTGCAATACTAAAAATCTAATAGGAACATTTGGCTTTCAGTGTAGACACTATTGATATTCACAGTAAACGAGGATGCACATATTCAAATTATGGATGAAATGTAAGGCAGTTGTCAATGGTAAATAGTATTTCACTGTGTACTGTTTTGACTGCAGTGAAATGTAAGGCAGCTGTCACTGGTAAATTGTACACACTTTGTACCGTTTTGACTGCAGTGAAATGTAAGGAAGCTGTCAATGGTAAATTGTACACACTGTGTACTGTTTTGACTGCAGTGAAATGTAAGGCAGCTGTCAATGGTAAATTGTACACACTGTGTACTGTTTTGACTACAGTGTATCATGCTCACCCGTGTCAAAATGTCGGACAAATTATGTAACCACTGGCAGAATACAATCAGGCCACGACCTCCAGGTGCGTTTTGGTTTAGTTTACTTGCTACCCATGCAAACAGTTGTTTTTAGTCATCATAAAGAAAATATACTGATAATGTGCATTGTGTTTTTCAGATAACATCACCTCAAAATGAGAAACAAACAGCATCACAAGTCATAACATATGCTCACACGTCCAACAAACACCTTTTGAAGTAAGTGACCGTTCATTTGTGTTAAAAGAAATGCTTTATGTTGTTGTTCAGATGTAGTGTAAGTTCATGCTGAATTCCCAACAAGGCAGACAGGCGAAATTGCTGAGAAAATATGTTTCAACAAGGACATGCATGCATGACCTTGTCACACTCTGGACAAATTATACATTAATTGTTTACTTGATAATAGTGAACGGATCACAGTGTTTCAAAGAAAAGGACCTTTACACAAGGACAATGGACAATGTTTAGGTGACACGTTCATTGAGGGAGGGATGAATAGAGGAACCCAAGAAATATACAAGATTTCTTACTTAGCTTTAACAATACAGAACATGTTCTTACTTGCACAAAAATTATCGTACTGGACTAAAAATTTGTTTTGAAGCATCTTGATAAATACATAAAAAAAATGTTTCTCAAACATTAAGCTGGGGAGATTTTGTTTTCTCCAAACTTGTCCTCACACCCCTCCATCCATCCATCTATAACAGTCCCACATTTTGGGTCACTCCTAGCTTCTCGTTTTTAAAGGACAAGACAAAAACAAGAGAACGATTTTGTTCCCTGGAGAAAGGTAAACCAAAAAGGCAATTAATAAAATGATTCATTCTATTTCAAATCAAAATTGTAGTACAGGTAATACAAATCGGTCTAGCAGAACTTTACAATAATAATGAACTTTTAAAGGAGACTTGGAAGTTTATATATATATTTTCTTTAAACCACCTTTTCCCATTTGCTCTGTTTCGTACTTATGCAGACACGGATTTGATGATCTTGTATAATCTGTACATGGATTAATGACATTGGAAACTCGTATGGATTTCGCCAAAAGAGAAGACTGACATCTGCAATCTCCCTGAACACATTATTTGCTGTTTTCCACATTTTCAATTTGCCCTAACAAAACTCATCCATAATCTATGTTAAAAAAAAAGCACAAAAAAAAATTCTATGCAATTTGTTATAAGAATCTGCAATATATGTACAACAAAAATGATGACGTGTGTCAGATAAAAATTCTCAAAAAATAAAGGGCGAAGTGTTCCTTGAGCAGGAATTGTTCTCCAAAGTATGGAGATTTCTCTTAACTCTTGAGGTACCAAAAAAAAAAAAAAGGAAAGAAAAGTGTATGGCAAATAAGAGAAGATCAATATAAAAGGCACTTTAGAATGAACACATTGATTTCGTCGTCTTTTGTTTTTCTCCAATCTCACTGGTAAAAAAAATGATATAGGACAACATGCATTTTTTGATGCAAGAATGATTCCATGTCGGCTTCATGGTAAGATGAAAGAAATGTGTAAAATATTTGCTACAGTTATTGGTCATGACCAACACCATGCCCACTAAGAAAACACCAAGCGATGCTTAATACAAAAATGCGCACATGTGGCCTTTAGCAGAACTGATGGTGCAAGGAAAAAGGAAAGTATGACCATTGTATGGTGGGATGGGGAGGGGGGTGGGGGGGGGGGGGGGGGGGAGACCTTTGAAAAAGAAAAGAAACTATCTTGACTTACTCTGCTAAAAGAAAATGTTGCAATGAAAGGCTGTAGCCAACATGGTATGTTTCAGGAATAGGGAAAGGAGGGGCAGGGGAGAGACGAGGGGAGAGGGTGGGGGGAATTGTGTGCAATGGTGCACATGGATGGGGAAGAGGAGAGGTGAAAAGGACAAAGTAGGAGGAAATGGGGGGGAGGGGGGGAGACGGATATGCAGTATGGTAGGAGTAAGATGGGGAAAAAAGGAAAAGTGATGGGGGGGGGGGGGGGGGGTGAAGGCATTTTGAAGCAGATGGGATGTGAAGAAAGTGCAAGGGTAGGAAGGTGGGGAAAGGGAGAGGATGGCTACAGAACACAAGAGAGGAGAGGGAAGGGAGGGAGAGGGAGGAGACAGAACATGAAGGAAGGGGGTTGGGGTAGGAGAAAGAATGGACGGGACTGGGCAGGGGGAGGGGAATGGTTGAGGCTAGAGAGAGGGAGGGGCAATAAACAGCGGGCTGACAAGTGTATAGAAGAGGTAGAAGAAAGGATTGGGCGGGGGGGGGGGGGGGGGGGGGGGGGGTAGAAAAGATAACCACAAGTGGAGGGGGTGGGGAAAAGAACTGGGCTTGAAGGGATAGTAGATGAGTAGGAGTGGGTTGGATTAGGAGGGAGTGGGGGGGGGCTTTAGGTGAGGAAGGTGAGATAGCCGGGGTTGGTTTCAGGGAAAGGATGGGGAAAGAGCAGTGAACTGCAAGGCAGGATAGAGGAGAGCGACTGGGAATGCAAATGAATGGGTTGGGCAGGGGAAGGAGGAGGGATGGGTTTGGATCAGGGGAAAGGAGGGGATGGGTTTGGGGCAGGGGAAAGAGGAAAGGATGGGTTGGGGCAGGGGAAAGAGGAAAGGATGGGTTGCGGCAGGGGAAAGAGGAGGGGATGGGTGTGGGGCAGGGGAAAGAGGAAAGGATGGGTTGGATCAGGGGAAAGAGGAGGGGATGGGTTTGGATCAGGGGAAAGAGAAGGGGATGGGTTTAGGGCAGGGGAAAGAGGAGGGGATGGGTTTGGATCAGGGGAAAGAGAAGGGGATGGGTTTAGAGTAGGGGAAAGAGGAAGGATGGGTTTGGGGCAGGGGAAAGAGGAGGGATGGGTTTGGGGCAGGGGAAAGAGGAAGGGATGGGTTTAGGGCAGGGGAAAGAGGAAGGGATGGTTTGGGGCAGGGGAAAGAGGAAGGGATGGGTTTGGGGCAGGGGAAAAGAGGAGGGGATGGTTGCGGCAGGGGAAAGAGAAGGGGATGGGTTTGGGGCAGGGGAAAGAGGAAGGGATGGATTTGGGGCAGGGGAAAGAGGAAGGGATGGATTTGGGGCAGGGGAAAGAGGAGGGGATGGGTTTGGGCAGGGGAAAGAGGAAGGGATGGGTTTAGGGTAGGGGAAAGAGGAGGGGATGGGTTGTTAGGGCAGGGGAAAGAGGAGGGGATGGGTTTAGGGCAGGGGAAAGAGAGGGGATGGGTTTGGGGCAGGGGAAAGAGGAGGGGATGGGTTTGGGGCAGGGACAGAGGAGGGGATGGGTTTAGGGCAGGGAAGAGGAAGGGTGGGTTTGGGGCAGGGGAAAGAGGAGGGGATGGGTTTAGGGCAGGGGAAAGAGGAAGGGATGGGTTTGGGGCAGGGGAAAGAGGAGGGGATGGGTTTAGGGTAGGGGAAAGAGGAGGGGATGGATTTGGGGCAGGGGACAGAGGAGGGGATGGGTATGGATCAGGGGAACGAGGAGGGGATGGGTTTGGGGCAGGGAAGAGAGGAGGGGATGGGTTTGGGGCAGGGAAAAGAGGAGAGGATGGTTTTAGGGCAGGGGAAGAGGAAAGTATGGGTTTGGGGCAGGGGAAAGTGGAGGGGATGGGTTTTAGGGCAGGGGAAAGAGAGGGGATGGGTTTAGGGCAGGGGGAAAGAGGAGGGGATGGGTTTGGGGCAGGGAAGAGAGAGGGGGATGGGTTTGGGCAGGGGAAGGAGGAGGGGATGGGTTTGGGGCAGGGGAAGGAGGGGGGATGGGTTTGGGGCAGGGGAAGGAGGAGGGGATGGGTTTTGGGCAGGGGAAAGAGGAGGGGATGGGTTTGGGGCAGGGAAGAGAGGAGGGGATGGGTTTGGGGCAGGGGAAGGAGGAGGGGATGGTTTGGGGCAGGGGAAGGAGGAGGGGATGGGTTTGGGGCAGGGGAAGGAGGAGGGGATGGGTTTGGGGCAGGGGAAGGAGGAGGGGATGGGTTTGGGGCAGGGGAAGGAGGAGGGGATGGTTTGGGGCAGGGGAAGGAGGAGGGGATGGGTTTGGGGCAGGGGAAGGAGGAGGGGATGGGTTTGGGGCAGGGAAGAGAGGAGGGGATGGGTGTGGGGCAGGGAAAGAGAGGGGATGGGTTTAAGGCGGTGGAGAGATGTGGAATGTGGGGGAAAGACATGGAATGGGGTGAAAAAAATGGGGATGGTTCCAGAGCTAGGAGGGGTAAGTGGGATGGAAGGTGCAGGGAAGAAGGAAGGAGGAGAGAAGGGATGCGGTTGGGATGTCGGCCAAGTAGAGTGCACAACATGAAGAGATTGGGGACGAGGTTGGAGTGCTCGAGATCCAAAACCAGGATTAGATCATACCCTGGAGGTGTTTTCACGTGTCGTGAAATGTTACAGTGGGATATCAAATGTGCTACTTAGTTTTGAATCTTTATTAATGTGCAAAAGATCTGAATCTTTATTAATGTGCAGATCTTTTGTGATCAATATATTTGTGTCCAGTTAAGATTTTACTCATTCGTGACTGATTATGAAACCAGCTGTTGGGGAGGTCCATCATGAAACCAGCTGTTGGGGAGGCCCATTATGAAACCAGCGGTTGGAGAGGCCATTATGAAACCAGCTGTTGTGGAGGCCATTATGAAACCAGCTGTTGGGGAGGCCCATTATGAAACCAGCTGTTGGGGAGGCCCATCATGAAACCAGCTGTTGGGAGGCCCATCATGAAACCAGCTGTTGGGGAGGCCCCATCATGAAACCAGCTGTTGGAGAGGCCCATCATGAAACCAGCTGTTGGGAGGCCCATCATGAAACCAGCTGTTAGGGAGGCCCCTCAGTGGAAATGCTTCCTCCAGCATGGAGCCGCACAATGGCAGGTCATCCTTCCATGGCTCGCCATTGTGAAATGTAAGAAGAGGCCGCTTGACTTGTTTCATCAGGGAACTCCCTCCCTGAAATTGCAGGCCATGCAAAATGAAAAGGGGCAGCAACTGTCTGCCAGTATATGTCATTAAGGTTTGCGTTCTCTTGTCGAATTACCCTCATCGGTATCACCTCATTAGACGGCAATCGGTTTTTATGTGCCTTTTTCTCATTTCAATGTTGTGAAAGATGTTCAGCACAACGTATTCTTCAGACCACAAGTTCTTTACAGCCTATTTCACCATGTAGGCCATATCAAAGAAACTAGTTATCTGACAGCACGGCACATTACAATTATCATAACGCTATCGCTTTGTAGATAAGGCACATATTCGACAAATGCAATTCGCCTTGCATCTGCCCCCCCCCCCCCCCCCCCCCCCCCCCCCCCCCCCCCCCCCCCCCCCTGTAGTTTTTTTTTGTCTCAAACAGCATGATGCACAGTTATAAAGTTACTCCAAAATATGTAGGCAGCTTCTCTAAAGGAAATCAGTTCAACATCTCAAGTCACATGGGCAGCGTTGATCAGTAGAAAAGTAATCAGCACCACAAAAGGCAAAACATGAATCTGTTCACAGGCACTTGTAATGTGAATATAAAAAAAAAATTCACATTTGTTCAAAGCACCTGTTTGGACAGGCAACAACAAAACGTACTTCTCGTCTTCAGATGTATACATGTTATAAAATGTTCCAACTGCAACAGTTTGCACAACAAAAGGAACAGTATGGTATTTTGCTGAACAGATCTATTCTCAAAAAGATAATCATATATAATGCATATAAAAAAGGTCATCTTTACCCTTTCAAAAAGTTTTACCCAGTGGAAAAGAAACCTGAACGTCCACTGTTGCTAACGTGGACAAACTTAATAAATCGGCTTCAGGCAGACTTATCGTATCGTGTGTCAAGGTCTCAAACTGAGATATTTATTCTCCTCGGCCAGTTGTGTCAACATGGAACTCATGTCGTTGACCACCATGTTGGACGTGTTCAGCACAGGATTAAAACGACCAAAGTTTTGGGACACCGATCTGTGTTGTAAGGAGGCATGAGAGCCCAACATATTTTCTGGCATAACATTCTCTGTCAAATTCTCCGCGGACAAAGACTGGATATTCTCCATGAAGTCTTCGATCGGGGAGGCTGCCGTGTCGACCTTGCAGTCGGTGGAACTGGTCACCTGGTTGCATCCGGGGGACATCGCCATGGGGCACGGGTAGGCCTGCTGAGGGTGGGAGGACCTGCGCTGTCTCTGAAACCCGGTGGAGGAAGGGGGGTGGGGATGTCTGAACATCCCCGTTGGGGTGCTGGCACCACTGGCTGCCATGGCCAGTCCTCGGTGAGGCTGGCGTGAAATGTCCGGGGTGGCCGTGTTCACAGGGGTCCCTGCACTGTTCACCACTGCGTTGGGTGGTGGCATCTGCCTGGCACCGTTTCTCCGATACATGGGACGATAACTCTCACCACCGTAGTGATTTGGATTATAAGCCGTGGGATTGTTTCTGTACACCGTGGGCTGAGAGGGAGGTGGCATGGATGACTGCTGCTGGTGCTGCATCGGGGACATCATTGGCTGCACTACAGGCACTGGCTGGTTCATCTGCTGACGCAGCAGCACGTTGTTGCGGCTGAGGGCTTTGGCGTTGGCCGGAATCTGGGACTGGCTGATGTGAGGTACTTGCACCTGAGGGCTGGCACGGTTCATTCTGTGCTGCTCCAGCCCCATCCTTCCTCCTCCTCCTGGGGCAGCCCCCATCATGGGTGGAGGAGGCATAGAGGTGAAGGGCTGGGCAGGCACCTCTCCGTTCATCAGGCCCTGGCCGCAGTAGGGCTCCGGCGGCTGCATCTCGGGCATGGAGCCCTGGGGCTGCCACTGACTGGAGGGAACCAGGCCATGTCCCATGCTGCACATCTGGGTCATCCCGGCGCCAGCCATGCTGGAACAGTTCTGAGGCACCATCGTGTTCATGCTGACGTTTCCTGAATGGCCCAGGCTGCTGGCCGTCATCATGCTTGTGTTCATCCTGCTGTTGGCCATGCTGGGACAGTGTCCGCCGTGAGACGTCTGGTGCATGTTCTTCATGGGCACTGGACCTTGCGCCGGATGGTTGGGCTGATACTGCTGTTGATGGTGTGGCTGAGGAGGGGACATCACTTGCTGCTGCTGGCAGAAGTGACCTTGCATCTGATCTAGACCTGGCATGGGATCTTGGACAGGCATTTGCCCTTGGCCTTGTTGAGGCCAGGCCGGGGGCATGGGGCTGCAAGCCATGGGCTGGTTACCGTAGGGACTGGTGATGCTGGGCATGGGGGAGCTCATGGCACTGTCGAAGCCAGTCTGGACCTGCAGGTTGGGGGAGATGGTCCCTGACTCTGGTAGGGCGTCATGGGCTGGGACATGGGCGACGCCAGTGCTTGCTGGTCGTTGATAAAGTTGCCCACACTGCTGGAGTTGCGCGACAGCTGACTGCCGCAGCCGGAGTCCATGCCAGCTGAGTCGCCAAACGACAACTGCGAGGGCTGCCTCTGCTGCTGTGGGTGGTCGTTGCCGTTGTTGTAGCGCTCGTTGTAGCATCTCTGTGGACATATGCAGTGCCATGGAAATTTGATGGAGAAGTTCACTTTGCATTTATGTTCATGAAATTATTCTGTTGAAACTTATTCCTACCTATTGCTGAACATCTTTATTTTGTTTGTCAGCCACCTTGTCTTGAATATCATTGAATAAGGAATGTTCACTGCACATATCTTCAAAAACCTAAAGCGCTGGACCATGCTGCTGACGGTTGAGGGTTGGAATCTCCTCAGCCTCTGGTGGAGAACAGATGACACTGGCTTTCCCTGGTTAAAAGTTAAATGCGGTCCTCTGAGTGCCGGAATCCCCATGAGCATAAACCGATGCAAAAAAAAAAAAGTATTGAGAAAATGGTAAATTCACACAAGCTTTAATTGGTCTACATGTTATGCAGCCGGCATACCCTACTTCTGGCAGTTCATCAAAGCAGACCAGTTCTCATCTATTGATATATTACTGCTCGGTTTATCATCCACCATCTGACCCATTTTTACTCAAAACCTCAAATCTTCATCCCCCCCCCCCCCTATATCTATCTATTCCTGTCTGTCTATTTATATATATTAACCCTCGCACCAATCCATTTGCCTTGTTCACAACCATCAGAAGCTCACCTGAATGTCTTCCGAGGTGGGCTGACTGTGACTGTTGTAACGCTCGTTCAGGAACCTCTGCATGTCGTCTGGAATGATCAGATCCTCGCTGTCCTCCAACAAACGATCATCCAGTGCTGCCTCAGGGTCAAGGTCACCTGCGAAGCTATACCCAGGAGACCCGTGCTCGCTGTTATTCTCTGGCACAGAGAAATCCGTCATGCTGCTCTGCAAAGAGTGGAAGTTGCTGTGGCTGGAGGTCTTCAGGCCCCGTAGGCTGGGCGGAACTTTCATAGCGCTGAGACTGCTGAAGCGTTGAAGTCGCCTCAAGGATTCATAGTCAGGGTCATCAGCTGGACAGGGGTCGCTGGAGCGACGGTTGTCATGTCCAGAGATGTCGTTCGGGAGAGGGGTACAGCTGGGAGTCGCACCCGTGTGGTGGTGGTTGGCGTTGTTAAGGTTGTTGCGAGTTACCGTGTTATTGTTGTTGCTGGCATCATATCTTTTCGGGCGGCAAAGTACCTGTGAAGAGATGGTTTTCACGTATATTTGAAGTCTGGATGACTTGGGAGTATTGGTAAGTAAGTAGAGGGGAATATGTCGGGGGGAGAGAGAGGAGAGGGGGGCACTACACATATCAATGGGTATTTTCTATCTTTGTATACTGGGGTGGGAGAGAATGGGGTAAAAGAAAAAAGCACACAAGAGAAACGAAGACAGACATATACAAAGCTATCGTTGCTAGGGTAGCATTCTGTAACGTAATTAGGAACTCGCTGTAAATATCTTCTAAACGAAGACTTCCCTCCCCTCAAAGACTTATCTTTCCGAATTCTTTTTTTTGTTGTCGACTGATATCCCATGTAAGACTCCCTTCCATCAAAGACTTGGTTTTACCTGAGAGACAAATCTTGATCAGATGCATCTCTTTCAGAAAAGCGCCCCTACGTTTAAGGACTTTTAAGGAACAGTTACCAGACGTCTAAAGCATCCTCTCTAACAATAGTCATCAAGCCAGTTTTGAAAGATTTCTTTCAATCGTTATCGAGAGGTTCCGTGCAACCTTTCAATCGTATGTAGAGAAAGAATGAAAAGGGTTTAGCAGTGAAAATAGTTCATAGTTACAGGAATTAAAGACTGAAAAGGGATAAAAAGAAAAAATTAAACAGTCATCTTTCCTCTGTGAACAGACAATGACAAATCAATGGTCACTAAAAGAGCTGCCTACTAACTGACTGAAACGAGTGTAACATCAAATTATACTGTAGGTTGTACTGATATTTTGACTTCTTTGATAATCTGAGGATACTATGTAAGTCACAGAAACTGAACTGATTTTTAAAAGGCAGATTAAAAACACGCTTAACTCAGGAACGTACAAGATCACACAGAAATAAATCGCTGTATACTTCACCCCCATTCCCTCTCTCTCCATCTGTCTCCCTCATGAAGAGAAACTTCCCTACTTTTATACACCTTGGCCACCAAGCAGGATCCGTTTATTGGATGATATGTAGCCTCTGTGGCAAGGTTTTATAAATTCGGCAGGATCATGCGCACAGAATGCATACAGAGGCATACGTTGTCACGGAAACAAAAACAAACACAAAAAAAAAATCCTCGAATTTACAACCGCGTTACTGCCTTTTGGTATTTAAGGCAAGTTTCTCTTGTTTGCACTGTAAGTATTATTGAGAAAAAAAAAAGGATAATGACATTTACAGAACGACCCGACAAATCTGTCGTTTTAATCGTGAAACAAATGGATAAGGAAAGAAAGGAGTGCGCTTTTCTTCTATCCCACTCCCCACCTACCCCATAATGCATGCGCACGCACACAAACACACTCTCAAGTAGGCTACACGCCGACACGCATACACACACACACACACACACACACACACACACACACACACACACACACACAACTGAGGTTCCGTTCTTGACATTACTGTTTTTTACCCACCCCAGCCTAACCCAAACCCCGACACTACCCGCAACCCACAGCACCCCAACCCACACCACCACCCCAACCCACTCACAGCCCAACACATCTCAAACCCCAACTCACAACACCCCCCCACCCCCACAACGCAAACACACCCACAACACACACCAACACAACACACCCTCACCACAACGCACCCCACACTACAAACACACCACACTCACAAACAACACACACAAACACACCCACAACACAAACATAACACGCCCACACACACAACACAACAGTCCCACACCACAACGCACTCACACCACACTCACAAACAACACACGCAAACACACCCACAACACAAACATAACACGCCCACACACACAACACAACACTCCCACACACCCCACACCCCCAACACAACCACTCCCAACACAACCACAAATGCCACACCACAAACACAACATGCCCACCAAAAACGCACTCACAACACAACACACCAACAACACAAACACAACGCCCACATACACAACCACCACCACCACACAAACACCCCAACAACGCAAACACTCCAACACCACACCACACAATACCACACACTGGGTGGGTGGGTTCCGTGTGTAATGGAAGGGGGGGGGGGGGGGGGGTGGTGCGGCTGCGGGGGCGAGTCTGTGTGTGTTAATGGGGGGGGGGGGGGGGGTCGGGTGCCGGGGCGAGTCTGTGTGTGTAATGGGGTGGGGTCGGGTGCCGGGGGCGTGTCTGTGTGTGTAATGGGGGGGGGGGGGGGGGGGGGGGGGGGGGGGGGTCGGGTGCCGGGGCGAGTATGTGTGTGTAATGGGGTGGGGTCGGGTGCCGGGGGCGTGTCTGTGTGTGTAATGGGGGGGGGGGGGGGTCGGTGCCGGGGCGGTCTGTGTGTAATGGGTGGGGTCGGGTGCGGGGCGTGTCTGTGTGTGTAATGGGGGGGGGGGGGGGGGGGGGTCGGGTGCCGGGGGCGTGTCTGTGTGTGTAATGGGTGGGGTCGGGTGCCGGGGGCGTGTCTGTGTGTGTAATGGGGTGGGGTCGGGTGCCGGGGGCGTGTCTGTGTGTGTAATGGGGTGGGGTCGGAAGCTGGGGGGAGGGGGGGTGTCTATGTGTGTAATGGGGTGGGGTCGGAAGCTGGGGGGAGGGGGGGGGGTGTCTATGTGTGTAATGGGGTGGGGTGGGGTGCCGGGGGCCTGGTGTGTGTGTGTGTGTGTGTGTGTGTAATGGGGTGGGGTCGGAAGCTGGGGGGAGGGGGGGGGGGGTGTCTATGTGTGTAATGGGGTGGGGTCGGAAGCTGGGGAGAGGGGGGGGTGTCTATGTGTGTAATGGGGTGGGGTCGGAAGCTGGGGGGAGGGGGGTGTCTATGTGTGTAATGGGGTGGGGCCGGAAGCTGGGGGGGGGGGGGGGGGTGTCTATGTGTGTAATGGGGTGGGGTAGGAAGCTGGGGGGAGGGGGGGGGGTGTCTATGTGTGTAATGGGGTGGGGTCGGTGCCGGGGGCGTGTCTGTGTGTGTAATGGGGTGGGGTCGGAAGCTGGGGGGGGGGGGGGTGTCTATGTGTGTAATGGGGTGGGGTCGGGTGCCGGGTGTGTGTGTGTGTGTGTGTGTGTGTGTGTGGTGTGTGTGTGTGTGTGTGTGTGTGTGTGAATAGAATAGAATAGAATAGAATAAATTTTATTGTCATGAGACCTCGGGGTTTATGAGACACAACATGGTTATCATAGAAGAACAATACAGTCATACACAAATTTCCCTAATAATGACTGAGCATTCTCCATAGTCATTAACTGGCTTGGAACAATATTTGAAGCATTAATATTAAGACATTGCATGCCCTTCATTAAAATATCTGTTGGCATCAAACTTTTCACAGTGATCAAGAAAATGAACTTCGTCTTCCAATACATTACAACGATTGCAAAGTCTTTGATCTCTAGACATATGCAGACATCGTCCCTTTTCTATTCTTAAGTCATGTGCGCTGATCCGAAGTCTTGTTAAGTCTTGTCTGTGCCTCTGATTTGTGACAGTGATTAAATAATTTTCTGTTTCATATTCTTTTGTGTGTGTGTGTGTGTGTGTGTGTGTGTGTGTGTGTGTGTGTGTGTGTGTGTGTGTGTGTAATGGGGTGGGGTGGGGTGGGGGGCTGAGGGCGGGTCTCTGTGTGTGTGTGTGTGATGGTGTGGGATGGGGTGCTGGGGTCGGGTCTCTGTGTGTGTGTAATGGGGTGGGGTGGGGGGCTGGAGGCGGGTCTGTGTGTGTGTGTAATGGGGTGGGGTGGGGTGGGGGGCTGGGGGCGGGTCTGTGTGTGTGTGTGTAATGGGGTGGGATGGGGTGGGGGGCTGGGGGCGGGTTTCTCTGTGTGTGTGTAATGGGGTGGGGTAGGGTGGGGGTGTCACTGTGTGGGTGGGGTCGGGTGGGTCTCTCTGTGTGTGTGTAATGGGGTGGGGTGGGGTGGGGTCTGTGTGTGTGTGTAATGGTGTGTGTGTGTGTGTGTGTGTGTGTGTGTGTGGTGTGTGTGTGTGTGTGTGTGTAATGGGGTGAGGTGGGGTGGGTCTCTGTGTGTCAGTAATGGGGTGGGGTGGCGTGGGGTCTCTGTGTGTGTGTGTGTGTGATGGGTGGGGGGTCTGTGTGTGTGTTGTGTGTGTGTGTGTGTGTGTGTGGTGTGTGTAATGGGGTGAGGTGGGGTGGGTCTCTGTGTATGTGTAATGGGGTGGGGTGGGGTCTGTGTGTGTGTAATGGGGTGGGGTCTGTATGTGTGTGTGTGTGTGTGTGTGTGTGTGTGTGTGTGTGTGTGTGTGTGATGTGTGTATGGGGTGGGGTGGGGTGGGTCTCTGTGTATGTGTAATGGGGTGGGGTGGGGTGGGGTCTCTGTGTGTGTGTAATGGGGTGTGGGTCTGTCTGTGTGTGTGTGTGTGTGTGTGTGTGTGTGTGTGTGTGTGTGTGTGTGTGTGTGTGTGTTAATGGGGTGAGGTGGAGTGGGTCTCTGTGTGTGAGTAATGGGGTGGGGTGGCGTGGGGTCTGTGTGTGTGTGTGTAATGGGGTAGTGGGGGTCTGTGTGAGTGTGTAATGAGGTGGGTGGGTGTGTCACTGTGTGGGTGGGGAGGGATGGGTCTCTATGTGTGTGTAATGAGGTGGGGTGGGGGGTATCCGTGTGTGTGTAATGGGGTGGGGTGGGGGGTCTCTCTGTGTGTGTAATGGGGTGGGGTGGGGGGAGTCTCTCTGTGTGTGTAATGGGGTGGGGTGGGGGGAGTCTCTCTGTGTGTGTAATGGGGCGGGGTGGGGGCTGGGGGGGGGGGGGGGGGGGTCAGCATGTGTGTATTGGGGGGCTGTGTGTGTGTGTGTAATGGGGTGGAGGGTCTGTGTCTGTGTGTATAATGGGGTGGGGGATCTCTGTACGTGTGTACAATGGGGTGAGGGGGTCTGTGTGTGTAATGGGATGGGGGTCTGCGGGTGGTGGTCTGTGTATGTAATGGGGTGGGGGTCTGGGGGGAGGTGGTGTTTGTATGTGTATAATGGGGTGGGAATAGAGTGTCTGTGTGAGTATATAATGGGGTGGGGGTCTGGGGGTCGGTCTGTGTGTGTGAATAATTGGGGGGGGGGGGGGGGGTCTGTAACAAGATAAAAATGATCAAATAGATTCTTACACCCTGAATCTTGCCGTGACAGTTTGACGACCCTTACCTCGCCAGCCGCTCATTGGAGTATTTGTTGGGAGGGCTCTGGAGATGGGCCGAGGAGCAGGAGCCCTGCTGCTGAAGCCCGAGGTTGGGGTGGGAGCCCAGGGTCGCCTTCTGCATCATGGCCGACATGGCGCCCACATTGCAGGAGCTGCTGCTCTCGCTGGAGCGCCGCGAGCAGCTGGCGGAGCTGGTCTGCTGGGGTCGGTTGCCCGTGATGTCGTACTCGTAGGGCGAGTTGTTGATGCTTAGACGGTTGTTGGACACCTGCAGGTTTGGGGGTTGGATGGACGAGTGGGTGACAAGTCGATGAATTTTTTTAAATTTTTGACTGAATCAAATCTACAGGTGCCTTAAATTCAAGTCATGTTTTATATATAGCCCAGCTGATCACAGAAATTTCATTGGAGCTGCAAGTCAGTTTACAAACTGGAACTGTTCGTGTCATGTCGCCATCAATCACAGCCTCAATCGAACAGGTCCACATTTAACTGACTGACAACTCCAGGTTTGGCTGGGCTAAAAGCGTGACTGAATTTACATTTAGACTGTACTCATTAAAAGCCCAAATTAAATCTGAAACGAAGCCGATTCTTGAAAAGTAATTCAAACCTAAAGTTGATGCTTGAAAACGATCGATCTTATACATAGTTCGTCACAATGACCATTTCAGTCTGATCAAGTGAAACATGTCAATCTCTATCAAGGATTCTGATACAATGAAAGTTGACGTTTTAAATACTTGCGACAAATATCTGTGATGATCCTGTCCTTCAGGAGTTCCATCACAGCCCTGACTCGGTGCTGCCATCTTGGAGAGCAAATGTGGTCCATTTATATCCAGCACTTAACACCACAACAGCAGATCCCATGCTCTTCTCTGACAAGCACAGGTTCCCATTCCTCCCCAGCACACCCCACCCTCTGACTGTGGTACATTCTATGAGACACTTGCAGGCAAACTGAAAACAACAATGTTGGGCGAGCACGAATGGCAAGATCCACTGACAGCTATTCAATGGCGAGATCCACTGACAGCTATTCAATGGCAAGATCCACTGACAGCTATTCAATGGCAAGATCCACTGACAGCTATTCACTGGCAAGATCCACTGACAGCTATTCACTGGCAAGATCCACTGACAGCTATTCAATGGCAAGATCCACTGACAGCTATTCACTGGCAAGATCCACTGACAGCTATTCACTGGCAAGATCCACTGACAGCTATTCACTGGCAAGATCCACTGACAGCTATTCAATGGCAAGATCCACTGACAGCTATTGCTATATAGGTCCAGGAACGGGCTTTCCTGTTGAAAGACTTGAACCTGCTACTCTCAATAGAAGGAAGATGGGTGAACATCAGACTCGCTTCTCTCTCTTAAATGTTGTTAACAATTTGGGACCAGTTTACTGACCAGCTTTGTCCAGACGTTCTTTAGAAACATCACGCGCAGCCTGTTGTGGGTAAATGTTTTAACATCCAAATAAACCGTCTATGTCTCTGGAGTTCCTAGCGGGATCCGATCTGACTCATACCCGGTGTTTTAGGAACATCAAGAAATTTCAGACTGGCCGGAACAGGTTCATTCTTCATCACGGACGACTAGAAGGATAAACTTGCGTACACAGCAACGACGCATTATTTTTCACTCACACTATCCTGATTTGGGCATCAGTTGGAGCCAAACTACGTACAATTCACTTGGGCAGACTTGGTTGAAGACCATGAGCATATCCATCAGATTGCTGAGATTCTCTCCCTTTCTTATAATTGACCAATATCAATGCTATCCTCCTGATCTTTATCCCCCTTCTCTCTCTCTCTCTCTCTCTCTCTCTCTCTCTCCCTCCTGTATCTCTCCCTCATTCTCCTTGCACCTCTCATCATTCTTTCTCTCCCTGCCACTATCCCTATGTCTATGTTCTCTTTGTCTTACCTGGGAAGCTTCGGAGGATCGTCGGGAGGACATCTTGCTGCCCACCGGGGGGAAGGGGCTGGTGTCGGACCTCATGCTGCTCATGTAAGAGCTCAGCGTGCTGGTCGTGCTGTTCCGACGACTCCCTGGCATGATGAGGTGGGTCTGGTCGCGACCTGATGGCACACAATCGCTAAACTATTTCCATTTGACATCGGACAATGGCTGTCTTTTGATTGGGAAAAAAAAAACACGAAAAAAAACCGATCTCACGCAAGAACATAAATAAAAATTGAAAACCATCTCACACTTGCTACCACAAACACAGATATACGTGCATAAGCTCGCGAGCCCACGCCCAAAGAAGATTCTATTTCAATACAATGCACACTAGAATGTGTTACAGGTTCTGCTAATGTGCCACAACGGGCAGTTCCAAATTGTCTTGGTTCACATGACAAGGAAAGGAAGTAAGTTTTTGTCAGATGCACAGAACTCGTACAGCAGCTACCAAATCGGCTGTAACGAGAACGAAAATAAATGCAATGAAAAACGCCATCCTGCATGTTGAAAGCTGTTCCATGCACAAATGAAGATACAGTGTCTCAATTTGTGCGCGTATTTCCTTTGTAAACGGAAACATAAAAGAAATCATAACTTTTAGAAGCTGTAAGCCCTGTAATCGTGTTTATAGCCCACGATCTGCCCTACAGAATTATCCCTCAGACAAGGGCGATGACCATGTAATACATTCTGCACTTCCGTACTATTACTACACATTTGCGCAGATTAACACCAAGATGATTTTCAAGGGAGATAACCATGTAATACATTCCGCACTTCAGTACTACACCTTTGCGCAGAGTAAAGCCAAGATGATATTCCCTCCCCGCCACCTCCCACCCTCCCTTTCACCATTTAATCCATGCAACATGTCAAGGAAACTAAAACCAACCAAACACAGATTCACTCACCTCCTACATCTGGATTTCTTTTAGTGGAAGGACTGTGTCCTTTGCTGGAGTCACCCTTTCCTGCTGATCTCGGTGAACGAGGAGTGGCCCATTCCGGTCCCTCCTGTACGTACCATAATATAACTATGTACAAAATGGGATGGGCAGTAAGAAACAAAGCGCAGTTCAGAAACAAACAGGTGTGTGGGTTGGGGTTGAGGGGTGGGTGGGGGAGGAATGAACGGGGTGAGGGTGGGGGCGGAGAGGGTCGTGGTGGGAATGGGGCAAAACGGGGAATAGGAACACAAACAAAAGCGCAAAGTGGAAATGAAATACTGAACTGGAAAGAGAACATAGTTAAGAAACCCAACATAAATGACACTGACTACACTGGGAACACAAATGCAAAGGGATGGTGGGGGGGGGGGGGGGGGGGGGGTGGACAGTACAGAGAAACATCACGAGGAACAGAATCAAAATGGAGAAATGTAACCAACTTAGTTGGGAACAGAAACAAAACGCTGAAAAGTGGCCCTCGTAGGGAACAGAAACAAAGCGTTGAACGATGACCAAGAAACGGAAATAAAATGCTGCATAGCGACATCAATGGCAACAGAATTCTAACTGTGAACGGTGATCCAGACGGGAACAGAAACACAACGCTGAACACTGACCAAGCTGGGAAAAGAAAGAAAAAGAGGTTTCCAAACGGTGGAAACTGGGTGATGAAAGTAACGTGCACTGGTTGTAATAGTGGCGATAACTCGGTGCTGTGTTGATGAGTGGCGATAACTCGGTGCTGTGTTGATGAGTGGCGATAACTCGGTGCTGTGTTGATGAGTGGCGATTACTCGGTGCTGTGTTGATGAGTGGCGATTACTCGGTGCTGTGTTGATGAGTGGCGATAACTCGGTGCTATGTTGATGAGTGGCAATTACTCGGTGCCATGTTGATTGACTGTCCGGAATCATCTTCCAGACATGTGCATCTACGTGTCCTTTGATACGGTAAAGAGACCGTTGGGTTCAAAGTTAAGTATGCAAGATACTGTTTAAAACGAGTTTTGGACTTGAAGTAACATGCTGTTCGTCAACAAATATCCGTTTTCTACCTTTTTGTCTTGGGCTTCAGAAAATCAATAACTATACCAGTAAACCCGCCACGCCTGTTCAACGGAAATTAACAGAAGTTAACAATAGTGGTCTACTTGCACAAAGCACTGATGCTAAACTGAGAAGTCCAACTCTTGGGAAACGGTGTTCTGTTTTAAGGAAGACGGTTCTTGGCGCCAAGACGATGTGATGAAAAAAAATAAGTTATTGGCATCATTTATGAGTCTTGGGCAGCGTGTTCCAGTTAAAGATCATAAAAATAAACTACAACTGATTTGGAACATATAGAAAAAAAGTAGAGGGGGTGGGGTGGGGTGGGGGTGAGATGGATGTGGTAGAGTAAAAAGGAAACGACTAAAAGCACTCTACTCTAGATCATCCAGAAGGGAGATAACTGTGCGTGCTTTCGTCCTGGGAGGCTAGCGAACCCTGGTTGGATACTGCAGAGCGAAAATCGAACAAGAACAAGCAGCAGCTGCTAAAAACTGAAGAACTACAAGACGTGTACTTTGTAAAGCGCTTAGAGCTTGGCCTCTAGCCGAGAATAGGCGCTATATAAGTATTCATTATTATTATTATTATTCTATACAAATTCCAGCTAAAAGTTGCAAGAGCATCCAGTTGGTGATATAATCGATGCACGACCTCGTACCATGGACCTGAGAAAGCACATGACATTGGCACTCCCCATTCTCGAACCACCACCATCACCACAAAAAAAAAAAAAAAAAAAAAAAAAACCGTGGAGGACTGACCTGGACTATGCATAGAGGGGGCGTGAGGTATGAGGGGGGAAGGGGAGGTGGCCTTGGCGTTCAGCCGACCCTTCATCCTGTTCTGCAGCACCTGTCCCGTGGTCAGATGCTGGCGTCGTGTCAGCATGGCCGTGGACCCGCCAGGTATCTGCACAGGTATTCAAGATAGTCAGGATGCAAAACTCACAACGTAAAAGACGGTTTACTTTGAACACTGGTTTTATTTAAAAAACAAAAAAAAATCATCGAAGAGATGAAACGAATGATATACAAAATGCAACTTGCTTGAACGTGCAATAAACTGAAAAAACACACACAGAATATTGAGGTCGAAAATACAGAGTGATCCAAGGTTTAAAAGGTTACTTTAAATGTGTTTCGATCAGCAGTCAGATTTTTCTCTCTCTTTTACACACACATACACGCACGCACACACGCACGCTCGCACGCACGCACACACACACAGAGTCTTTCGCAATGTATCCCTGCTTTCCCATCCCTCCCTATATGCCACCCCACCCAAATACACTCTCCTTCCTTTCACACACACGCACACAACTCTTTCTTCATTCCCCTCCCTCCGTACAATTTTCGTCCAACTCACGTCAGCTTCGTCCGGTTCCGGGATGTCCACCTCCTCCTCCACCGAGTTGGTCAGCAGGGGCAGCGTGGAGCCCACCTGCTCGTCCACCATGTCTGGCTGAAGGCCACAGGTCACGTTGACCTCCGGGCTGCTCTGGGGGGACGGCTGTGACTGCACCCTGACCCCACTGTGTCCTGCTCACGGCATGGTCATGTCAACGGTCAAAGTAGAGATTGTGGAATCTCTCTCTCTCGGAAAATTTTCTTTTCTGTATCAGAGTCGCTGACATGCTGTAGAGAAGGCTATAGTTCAACAAGCACACACACACACACACACACACACACACACGCACACACACACACACAGAGCCCATCTTTCGGAATTACACCCCCTACTTCCGATAATTCCAAGCATGCGAGTAGCAGCTGCATCAAGTGTACGTGATGGATGCATGAGCCTCTTTCTTTTCCACTATCCGTTTTTGTCGTTTGCCATGTCTGCTTGGGAAAAAGAGCCATTTATTTTCAACTTCGTTCCAAGATAAAAGGGTGTCCACCATGGTTAAAACCAAGATGTCTGTGACTGGACTAGCTATGAGCACCAACAACCAGTTCATGAAATGTGTCTGATGTCACATTGTGTTTATAATGTTTACCCCCTTTCAACTTAATAACTCATAGTGCCAGGCTTACAGATAGAAAGTGCTTTATCTACAAACTGTCTTGAGACAGTTTAAGGTCACATTTTGTTGTGTGTTTTTTTTTCAAAGAAGTTTCCAATGGCAGTATTCCAGCACAGTTTGTATCGTTCTCTTGCAGCAAATTGTAGAAGACAATACACAAATACTAAATCTGATAATGTATATCAACTACCTCAGTATTTTTTCTCTTTGTCTGGCACAGCTTAATTGTCTTTAAAAAAAAAAACGGTAATTCGTATTTATTCTCTCTTTTGATGGCCAGCACAAAACAATGAACGTGGAAGGACGGATTTCACACAACAAAGTTGGACGACCAGGCAGGAAGACCAACGGAACAGAACCAACAGAGAAACCAAGAGCAAGGTAAACTCACCTGGGAACGTCTCCGCTCAGAGGGGACCCCACTCTGTAGCGCGGTCGTTGCCACATACTCCTCCATCCTCCTGCCCCCTTCCTCCTCTCTACCGTCATGGTCCTGCAGGCGCAGACACACAGAACCATGAACATGCCTGGTACATATGCACACTACAACTTCACTTCTAAGAGCAGGAACAGTTGGCGACAAACGCTTTCCGGTTAACGAGTTTCATGATCTCCCTGACTCGTGCATTCACATCACAGGACACATCATACCTGATCCGGGTCCTCTTTCTTGCAGCAGTGTCCTTTGTGCTTCTTGTTGGCGTAGAACTCTGGCCCATGCACGGTCTTGACGTGTTTGCGCAGAGAGCTGGGGTCGGTGTACCGCTTGGTACAGCCGGACGCCTTGCAGGCGTAGGGTTTCTGCCAGTCACGGACACAGGGTTGAGGTGAAGCACAGATACATTACAGGCATACATGGGGGTGAACAGATATGCACACATAGGCATTCGTACTCGAAGGCAATCATGCAGCACGAATGTGCGCACACATATTCTCTCTCTCTCTCTCTCTCTCTCTCTCTCTCTCTCTGTCTGTCTGTCTGTCTGTCTGTCTTTCTTCCCCGCTTCTTTTCCATTCTGTATTCATCCCTCTCTCATTTAAATAAACAAAACTAGGAATCCTGAAGTGAACATGAATGCGAGAGAGAGATAGAGAGACAGAGAGAGAGAGAGAGAGAGAGAGAGAGGGGAGAGAGAGAGAGAGAGAGAGAGAAGAGAGAGAGCACACACACGCGCGGGCGCACACACACACACACACACACACACACACACACACACACACACACACACACACACACACTCGTGCACTAAGCATCAACACAGATGAAGATATATAGAAACCTCCCTGTGCATTCCTCCATCTCTCCGCTGTCATTCAGCTCACATACAAACACACACAGAGTTACATCTCTCCGCTGTCATTCAGCTCACATACAAACACACACAGAGTTACATCTCTCCGCTGTCATTCAGCTCACATACAAACACACACAGAGTTACATCTCTCCGCTGTCATTCAGCTCACATACAAACACACACAGAGTTACATCTCTCCGCTGTCATTCAGCTCACATACAAACACACACAGAGTTACATCTCTCCGCTGTCATTCAGCTCACATACAAACACACACAGAGTTACATCTCTCCGCTGTCATTCAGCTCACATACAAACACACACAGAGTTACATCTCTCCGCTGTCATTCAGCTCACATACAAACACACACAGAGTTACATCTCTCCGCTGTCATTCAGCTCACATACAAACACACACAGAGTTACGGACCATAGATTTGATCTGTAATATTTTCAGTTTGAAATTTATCCCCATTGATCAACTGTCGCGAATTTATTATCATGCATACGAACTCTGAAAATCGCCACAGACTTTATCATCATACGTCATTCCTATAAGCCTGTCTTGGCACTGACGTTACCATCATACGTCATTCCTATAGGCCGGTCTTGGCACTGACGTTATCATCATACGTCATTCCTATAGGCCGGTCTTGGCACTGACGTTATCATACGTCATTCCTATAGGCCGGTCTTGGCACTGACGTTATCATCATACGCCATTCCTATAGACCTGTCTTGGCACTGACGTAATCATCATACGTCATTCCTATAGACCTGTCTTGGCACTGACGTAATCATCATACGTCATTCCTATAGGCCTGTCTTGGCACTGACGTTATCATCATACGTCATTCCTATAGGCCTGTTTTGGCACTGACGTTATCATCATACGTCATTCCTATAGGCCTGTCTTGGCACTGACGTTACCATGATACGTCATTCCTATAGGCCTGTCTTGGCACTGACGTTACCATCAACGTCATTCCTATAGACCTGTCTTGGCACTTGAGGAACGGCAGAGCCCTGTTAAGCTCTTGTGTCGCCGGAAAGGTCATAATAAAAGTGACACTGGTGAAACGATAGCCTACCAGAAGAAGAAAGTGTCCTAGTTCGAATCCCAGACAGAACAAACAGGCCCTCTCTCCTCATTGCACAAGATCTTTGTACCTGAGGGTACTGTTATGAAAGGCAAGCTCAAGTTCAGCTATAGAATAGGTAAAGTCTGTTCAAGTTAAAACAAACGGAAAAAGAACTCTTTTCAATGACTTACGGGATGCATTTGAGGCCGATTTGTATGAAAACAAAAGGCACAGCAATATACATCCCAGCTGAGTGAAAGCACGTACAAAACAGCATGACAGAGAACATCAAAGTGCAACACAAAACAGCATGACATAGAACATCAAAGTGCAACAAAAAACAGCAGGACATAGAACATCAAAGTGCAGTGAAGCACAGTACAAAACAGCATGGCACAGAACATCAAAGTGCAACTCAAAATGGCTAAATCCAGTGCAAAGCACACAAAAAAAAAAAGAAAAAGGAAAAAAAAAAAGGAAAAAAAAAGCATAAAAATGTCTACACGAGCATTGTAGTTCTTTGGCTAGACCTATGTCTTAGATGTGGGTGACTTATTGTAGAACTTAAGACTGAAACGTAGCAAAAGGCATTTGTAGAAAAAAAAATCCATTAAAAACAAATACGAATACCTTCTCTCTCTCTCTCTCTCTCTCTCTCTCTCTCTCTCTCCCCCTCACACACACACACACACACACACACACACACACACACACACACACACACACACACACCACACAAACACACACAATCGAGGAAGAAGAAGAAGAAAGAAACAAGCAACATAAATCATGAAAATAGACAGTAAAAATATCGCCATGAATTTAAAAAAACAAACACAACTTTCGAACACACACCCAAATTCAAACCAATGGAAAGAAAGCCACCACAAGCAATCCAAAGCACACAAAAAAATAATCACAGAAAACAATCGTATCACAAGCTCATAGTCTCTGTCATGACACTCACAGCGTTGGAGTGTGTACGGTTCTGGTGTTTGGCCCTGTCGGAAGCATTACTGAAGGCTTTGGTGCAGCCGGGAACTCACAAAGGTAGGGTTTCTCTCCTGTGTGCGACCGCAGATGGGTCTTCAGGTTCTCCAGACGTGAGTAAGCCTTGCTGCAGCCTTCGAACTGCGAAGAAAAAAAAAAGAGAAACGTTTATAAACAATGCGCTGCAGAATAGATGGGAAGGTCTGTTCATCTTTTTTTTTTTAAACAGGAAAGATGCTGTTTTTTTTTTTTCGGTGGGATTTAGGAAGGTTAAAAGCTGAGCCCTTACTGACTTGCGACAAACAAATGAAGAGCACACACATTAAAACAAAGAAGCAGGAACAACATCTGAAATGAAATTAAAAATCAAACAAACATGATTCATCACTACAAAAGCACTCGTAAACAAAATAAATGCAAAGACACAAAGTAACAAAGAGCAGCAATGAACATATTCTACCATCACCACACATGTACCTACCGTAAACACCACCACACTTGTACTTACCGTAAACACCACCACACTTGTACTCACCATAAACACCACCACACTTGTACTTACCGTAAACACCACCACACTTGTACTTACCGTAAACACCACACTTGTACTTACCGTAAACACCACCACACTTGTACTTACCGTAAACACCACCACACTTGTACTCACCATAAACACCACCACACTTGTACTTACCGTAAACATCACCACACTTGTACTTACCGTAAACACCACCACACTTGTACTTACCGTAAACACCACCACACTTGTACTTACCGTAAACGCTGAGCCTTTATGAATTCGCGACAATCAAATGAAAACTACAGAGCAGGGACAACTGGAATGAGATTAACAAAGAAAGTAGGACCCATCGCCACCAAAACATGACCCATCGCCACCAAAACATGACCCATCACCACCAAAACATGACCCATCACCACCACAACATGACCCATTACCACCAAAACATGACCCATCACCACCAAAAACACTCCCAAACAACAACAAGCAGCTGCAAGGATACGAAACGACAAACAACAGCAAGAAACACATTATACCAACACAACACTTCTACTCGCTGTTAAACGACAAACACCAGCAACAAACACATTATACCAACACAACACTTCTACTTACTGTAAAACGACAAACAACAGCAACAAACATATTATACTAACACAACACTTCTACTTACTGTAAAACGACAAACAACAGCAACAAACACAATATACCAACACGACACTTCTACTTGCTGTAAAACGACAAACAACAGCAACAAACACAATATACCAACACAACACTTCTACTTACTGTAAAACGACAAACAACAGCAACAAACACCAACACAACACTTCTACTTACTGTAAAACGACAAACAACAGCAACAAACACATTATACTAATAACACAACACTTCTACTTACTGTAAACCGCTGAGCCCTTATTGATTCACGACAATCAAACGAAAACAAAGAAGCAGGAACAACAACTGAAATAAGATTAAAAGAAAACATTTAACCCATCACAACCAAATCCCTCGCAAACAACAACAAAACCACTGCAAGGACAAAACAGCAAAGAACAGCACCACACATACCATGCCACCACAATACTTGCACTTGCCGTAAATCGCTGAGCCCTTCTTGATTCGCGGCAAACAAGAACAAGATGCGAAGCATATAAACGTACTCCCAGTTTTCCAAACCGCTTATAAATCAGCCACGTGCTTTATGAGATAAGAAATAAAGGCGAAATAACGGTTTTAACGGCTATTTAACCGATGTACACTTTTGAAACTGGTATTTTAGTCCTCACTGGGCTAAAGCCTGTGTACATACCAAATTTCATCCAAATCGGACAATATGTCAAGAATAACGGTTTTTAACGGTCAGATTTTGAAACACTGCATGGAAGTGCCATTTGTGTGTGATGACCTTTCTATATACAAAATTGCATTAAAATCCACCAATATATAAAAAAATAACGGCAAAAATAACGGTTTATCGGTTATATAACCGATATACACTTTTGAAACCGGTATTTTAGTCCTCACTGGGCTAAAGCCTGTGTACATACCAAATTTCATCCAATCGGACAATATGTCAAGAATAACGGTTTTTAACGGTCAGATTTTGAAACACTGCATGGAAGTGCCATTTGTGTGTGATAACCTTTCTATATACAAAATTGCATTAAAATCCACCAATATATAAAAAAATAACGGCAAAATAACGGTTTTAACGGTTATTATAACCGATATGCACTTTTGAAACCGGTATTTTAGTCCTCACTGGGCTAAAGCCTGTGTAGATATCAAATTTCATCCAAATCGGACAATATGTCAAGAATAACGGTTTTTAACGGTCAAATTTTGGAACACTATATAGAACTGCCATTTGTGTGTGAAAACCTTTCTATATACCAAATTTCATTAAAATCGACCTATATATAAGAAATAACGGCAGAATAACGGTTTTTAACGGTTGTTTAATCCATTTTCAGCATTACATCACTTACATATGGACAGAGGATCCGATTTGTCACAAGATCATCCATACCGCTTATAAATTGGCCAAGTACTTTCTGAAATATTCCATAAAGAAGAAAAACCGTTACAAGCCGTTACAAACCGTTAGTAACGGCTATAACGGGGCAAACTAAAACATCAGGCATCATCTGTGACCCATAATGAACATACCTGCTAATTTTCATAAAGGTCGCGCAAGTACTTTCTGAGATATTCCATAAAGAAGAAAAACCGTTACAGGCCGTTACAGCCGTTAGTAACGGTTATAACGGTAAACTAAAACATTGGGCATTATTTGTGACCCATAATGAACATACCTACAAATTTTCAGAAAGATCGGCCAAGTACTTTCTGAGATATTCCATAATGCAGCTGTCACACGGGCGAAGACTTTTCCAAGACTTCCATAAATAGAACGGCCCCAAATAGAGCTGTGTACAGTGAAGAAAACCGTACCGCGGTATACCGCGATATTTTTTGCCCGTACCGATATTTTCCAACGGTATACCGCCGTCCCCGATCCCATGTAATGTGATGACCATCTGGCCACTTGTACGTACAAGACAGCATGCAGAAGTTGAAACAAACTGAGAAAAGACAGACTCACACACCAGTGATCATTTCTTTGTAAACAAACTTTAATTATTCAGTGTTCACTTTGAATACAAAATCAGGTAAACAAATACTATGAAAAAATATTGTCCATTGACTTATGGTTCTATTTTGTTATATGACACAAATATTGATTTCTGTATATAATGTTTGTTGATTTTTGTATTTAAAATGATTAAAAACCAGTTGAAAAAAATACAATGAAAAAAAACAAAAACACTGAATCATGAAATGAAACCTACAGACGGTAGACTTTTTGGATGGATAACAACAAAAAGGGAGAGAAAGCAAGAGAAGAAATATACAAGTTTCAAGGGAAGAAATCAACTAATGGTCAGACAAAACTGATAATTACACTCCTACCGAGAGAAACGTTTTATTGCTTTTTTATATTCAACTGTACGAAAACGATTAGGCATGGCAGCCACATCAGTAGAAGAGTCTACATTTTCTGAAAAGAACAGTGCATGACTTTACAAATTCTTTTTCAGAAAGAGGAGCTTGTCCACGTGTTCTGGGTTCAGGGTAGCCCTTTGGCTGGTCAGAATGTCCCCAGCTGTCGAAAACACCCTCTCAGACGGCACACTCGTGGCCGGGATGGCGAGGTAAATCCTTGCCGCCCTAGCCAACAAAGGGAAGCGGTACTCATTCTGTTTCCACCACAAGAGTGGGTTCTCCGCCATGCCAATAGATTTCTCCTCTCGATACTTCTGGACTTCTTCAGCTCCCTGCTGGAAGATGGTCTTGCTTGGCTCGACATGTGTGACGAAGACATCTGCCAGGAGGGAATCAAGCAGGCACACTCCTTTGCTCTCGTACTTCCGTTTGTCCTCGGGTCTCTCTGTCTTCACGAAATGCTCTTCTTGGATCTCCTCAAGCACCTCAACATCATGGGCATGCTCATTAAGAGCTGGCAGACTGGGGGTGGTTGAAGTTCCAGGTTCTGCTGAAGTTCCTGGTTCTGCCTTAACTGCTTCGACGGTCTTGGGTTTTGTGTGCAAGCTCACTGTGACGTCAGTGAGTTTGTGGAAGATGCCATCGCGTTGTTCTGGTGCCATATAGGAGAAAGACTTGAAGCGAGGGTCCAAGGCTGAAATCATCTGCAGCATCTCTCTCTGTTCTGCAACCGGCCCTCCAGATCTGCTGCCATGACAGCCTTCATTTGCTGGACGGACATTGAGTCGTCTGGCTTTGAGCGAAGATGTCCTTTCTCGCCAAGCAGACTCTCAAGAAGGGGCATGATCACAGACGAAGTTGGCATCTCCTCCGTGCACATGAAAGTTGTGATGTCCTTCAGGGGTTTCAGGAAAGATTGAAGTTCTTGTGCGGCGGCGGCCTCCTCGTCATTCAGACTCGTGATGTCACGCTCTTTGAGATAGCTCAGTTCTTTGGAGCGAATCACAGCGACGACAGCATCCTGCAGGTACAGAAATCGTGACAGCATGTCAAAGGCGGAGTTCCACCTGGTGCAAACATCAACCTTCAGCTCTTTTGCCTTCAGTTGAAGCAACTCTGCCTTTGCTTGGAGGACGTTGGAAGCCAAATGACTCCTGTGAAAGAAGGTAGATATCCGCCTGATTCTACTCAATATGGCTGCGGTTCCATCCACCTTGAGCGCCTTCTGAACTGCAAGGTTGAGTGTGTGTGCAAAGCATCCCAAGTGCAGATGGCATTGCAGCATCTTTCCAGCCTTGACCATGTTTGAGGCGTTGTCGGACACAAGCGTGAGACCCAGCACACCCGGCAGTTTCCATTCTTTGATTGCTTCTGTGATGACCCTGGTGATGTTTTCAGCTGTATGGCTCTCAGGCATTGGTCTTGTTTGCAGCACATAGTTCACCATCTGCCAATCAACCACCAACACAGCAGTGACAGTGACGTAGGAGTCTGTTGCTCTTGAGGTCCATCCATCTGTAGTCAAACTTACTTGTTCGGATTTCTGAAGGTCAGCAATCACCGTGGCTTTCATGTTTTTGTACATCTCAGGGATAGCCAGCTCTGAAAAGTGGTTACGAGAAGGAACCTGGTAACGGTCGTCGAGCGTTTCAATCAGGTTCGGAAGTGCTTGCTTTCCACCAACTTGTAAGGTCGCAAATCTTTGACGAGAAACAGCGCAATTTGGTTTGTGATGGCCTTTGCACGAAGAGAATTTGTAGGATACTTTGTCTTTTTCGTCTGGGCCTGAAAAGCTCCCGCAAGGGTCTGCTGGCGCTGTTGTTTCTTTGGTGGCTGCTCACTTTGTGAGCTTGAGGTTTCCGTCTGTGTGGTCAGTAACTGTGGATGGTGTCTCCTGATGTGGGTGTTCATGTTGGAGGTTCCACCAGCAGTTTTTACATCGCCATTGCACGTCAAGCACACCGCCGTATTCTCCACTATGGAATCATCAATTTTTCTTTTTCGGACTCCAAAGTGCTTCCAAATAGGGCTTTTGCTTTAGCATTTGCCACTATCGTGTACTCGCTTTCAGCCATTGTGCCTTTGTCTACCGCACTTTCACGGAACTGCCTCTTTGTTCTAGGAAAAATGTTTACTTTCGGTTTCTATTCCAATTCGCGGTATACCGAGCCTTCCCGGACCGTACCGGTATACCGTACCGAGAGGCTTCCGAACCGATATAATACCGGTATACGGTAATACCGTGCACCTCTAGCCCCAAAGTCTTGGTGTTTTTTTAGTCTCGCCTCCGCTGTCACACGGCCCACGACGTTTCCAAGACTTAGAGGCACCGCCCCTTTTTATAATCTCGCTGCCTGCTGGCTGTGACGAGACGCTGGCTGGCTGTGACGCTGTATTTGGTTTTGCCAAGACCAAGTTTGAAGTCTGGAAAACTTGTGCAGGTCTTCTTTGAGTCTTGGCTCAATTTTAGGCGTTTCGGCGTTTCGAAAAAAGTTAGCGAGATTAAGGCCACTTCAAGCAGTCACCAAAGACCCGCAGTTTTCCTTCAGTCCTGGTCGGTCCCTAAAACACGACGAAGCACTGAGGGAACGTTTTCAAACCGTCCAGGACTAGCCAAGACCGTGCCAACCTGCAACAGTGCAGCGCACAGCATCGACCTTTATTTTTCCCGCGCGTGCAGCTACGCCCCATTGCGTCACCCAAAACGCTCGCGGACGATTCAACACCGCGCGGCACTAAAAACTGGGCAGCCTGGAAATCTGACAGGACATCATGGACGTTTCGCCGATGTTTTTTCGAATTTAGTCGCCAGACTGAAAAAGTTATTGGACCCAGACCAATAACCCACGACAGGCCCAAGACTAAGAATCGGATTCCCAGACCTGGCAGGACGTGCAGTACACACGAGAAACAGATCTTAGATGTGCCATTTTGAAGTCTTGGAAAAGTTCTTCGCCGTTGTAGACAGCTGCAATGAAGGGGGTAATGTGAGATTTCTCTGTAGCAGAAATTCGGTTTTACCCAACAAAGCAATAAGGGGCTGTTTCAGGTTTCCATATGTGAACAAGATGAGAAGAAAAAGCGTTACAGCCGTTACAGACCGTTAGTAACGGCTGTAACGTGAAACTAAAACCCGCCATCCTTGATCCATATGAACACACCTACAAATTTTCCAACAACCGCCCAAAATTTCCCCAAACACATCTTGACCACGACACACCACCCACACCACCACCACACACACACACACCACACCACACACACCACACACCCACACACACATTTCTCCGTCCCATTCCTAAAGCCCCCCCTTCCTTTCCCCAGACGGCAAAATTCAGTACAACACTGCAGCAGTAAAAATGTAGACTCGTCCACCACCAAAACACCCCACACTCAAGACAAAACACAAGAAGCAACAGACCGCACCTGCCAGCACACAAACTCACCTACATCGGGGACTTCCCCCCCCCCCCCCCCCCCCCCCCTGCCAGCCACAACAGTGGTACTCACCGTACATCGTGGGGCTTTTTCCCCCATGCCAGCACAGCAGTGGTACTCACCGTACATCGGTGGGGACTTCCCCCCCCCCCCCTACCTCCATGCCAGCACAACAGTGGTACTCACCGTACATCGGTGGGGCTTTTCACCGTGTGGCGCTCATGTGAACGACCAGCATGTACTGTGCCTTGAACGCTTCTCCTCCCGACTGCACTCCTCCACCGGCACACGAACGACTTCTTGTTGGCCTGGATGTGGTCCTGGTTGATGTGCTGCAACAATGTCACAAGGATGAGGACGATTCCAGTTACAGATATCACAAGGATGAGGACGATTCCAGTTACAGATATCACAAGGATTAGGACGATTCCAGTTACAGATATCACAAGGATGAGGAACGATTCCAGTTACAGATATCACAAGGATGAGATGATTCCAGTTACAGATATCACAAGGATGAGGATGATTCCAGTTACAGATATCACAAGGATGAGGATGATTCCAGTTACAGATATCACAGACATCACAAGGATGAGGACGATTCCAGTTACAGATATCACAAGGATGAGGATGATTCCAGTTACATATATCACAAGGATGAGGATGATTCCAGTTACAGATATCACAAGGATGAGGATGATTCCAGTTACAGGATGTGGTCCTGGTTGATGTGCTGCAACAATGTCACAAGGATGAGGACGATTCCAGTTACAGATATCACAAGGATGAGGATGATTCCAGTTACAGATATCACAAGGATGAGGATGATTCCAGTTACAGGATGTGGTCCTGGTTGATGTGCTGGCAACAATGTCACAAGGATGAGACGATTCCAGTTACAGATATCACAAGGATGAGGACGATTCCAGTTACAGATATCACAAGGATGAGGATGATTCCAGTTACAGATATCACAAGGATGAGGATGATTCCAGTTACAGATATCACAAGGCTGAGGATGATTCCAGTTACAGATATCACAAGGATGAGGATGATTCCAGTTACAGATATCACAAGGATGAGGGATATTCCAGTTACAAGATGTGGTCCTGGTTGATGTGCTGGCAACAATGTCACAAGGATGAGGACGATTCCAGTTACAGATATCACAAGGATGAGGATGATTCCAGTTACAGATATCACAAGGATGAGGATGATTCCAGTTACAGATGTATCCTGGTTGATGTGCTGGCAACAATGTCACAAGGATGAGGACGATTCCAGTTACAGATATCACAAGGATGAGGATGATTCAGTTACAGATGTCACAAGGATGAGGACGATTCCAGTTACAGATATCACAAGGATGAGGACGATTCCAGTTACAGATGTCACAAGGAAGAGGACGATTCCAGTTACAGATATCACAAGGATGAGGATGATTCCAGTTACAGATATCACAAGATGAGGACGATTCCGTTACAGATGTCACAAGGTGAGGATGATTCCAGTTACAGATGTCACAAGGATGAGGACGATTCCAGTTACAGATATCACAAGGATGAGGATGATTCCATTTACAGATATCACAAGGATAGGATGATTCCAGTTACAGATGTCACAAGGATGAGGATGATTCCAGTTACAGATATCACAAGGATGAGGACGATTCCAGTTACAGATATCACAAGGATGAGGACGATTCCAGTTACAGATGTCACAAGGATGAGGACGATTCCAGTTACAGATATCACAAGGATGAGGATGATTCCAGTTACAGATATCACAAGGATGAGGATGATTCCAGTTACAGATATCACAAGGATGAGGACGATTCCAGTTACAGATATCACAAGGATGAGGATGATTCTAGTTACAGGATGTGGTTCTGGTTGATGTGCTGGCAACAATGTCACAAGGATGAGGATGATTCCAGCTCTACAGATATCACAAGGATGAGGATGATTCCAGTTACAGATATCACAAGGATGAGGATGATTCAGTTACAGGATGTGGTCCTGGTTGATGTGGCTGGCAACAATGTCACAAGAGATGAGGACGATTCCAGTTACAGATATCACAAGGATGAGGAACGATTCCAGTTACAGATTCACAAGGATGAGGACGATTCCAGTTACAGATATCACAAGGATGAGGATGATTCCAGTTACAGATATCACAAGGATGAGGATGATTCCAGTTTACAGGATGTGTCCTGGTTGATGTGCTGGCAACAATGTCACAAGGGATGAGGACGATTCCAGTTACAGATATCACAAGGATGAGGACGATTCCAGTTACAGATATCACAAGGATGAGGATGATTCCAGTTACAGATATCACAAGGATGAGGACGATTCCAGTTACAGATGTGGTCCTGGGTGATGTGCTGCAACAATTTCACAAGGATGAGGACGATTCCAGTTACAGATATCACAAGGATGATGATGATTCCAGTTACAGATATCACAAGGATGAGGACGATTCCAGTTACAGATATCACAAGGATGAGACGATTCCAGTTACAGATATCACAAGGATGAGGATGATTCCAGTTACAGATATCACAAGGATGAGGACGATTCCAGTTACAGGATGTGGTCCTGGGTGATGTGCGCAACAATTTCACAAGGATGAGGACGATTCCAGTTACAGATATCACAAGGATGAGGATGATTCCAGTTACAGATATCACAAGGATGAGGACGATTCCAGTATCAGATATCACAAGGATGAGGATGATTCCAGTTACAGATATCACAAGGATGAGGACGATTCCAGTTACAGATATCACAAGGATGAGGACGATTCCAGTTACAGATATCACAAGGATGAGGACGATTCCAGTTACAAGATACACGACATCTTGTTCGCCTGGAAATAAGCGCTGATGGATGTGCTTGCAGCAGAAAACATCAACGAGGATGAGGATGATTCTATCAACGAGGATGAGGATGATTCTAGCTTGTAGATAAACGAACTTTTGTCGGACTGGATGTGTTCCTGGTTGATGCGCTGGCCAAAATAAAAGTCTCTTGAGAATTAGGATTACAGCGACCATGATGATTTTCGCGATGGATTAACGAATTCTTGTTGTTGGACGTGGCCCTGGTTGGTGTATTGAACTCACAAGAAATAATGGATGATGATGGTGATGATAATCATGACAAATATGACAACAGCTCTCCTCCACGTGATGATGATGGTCAGGAAATGCTTTGTCTGTTTGTGATCCAAGCTGATGTGCAGCTCAAGAAACGAAGCCTGACTGCGGTGATGGATAGGAATACACGATTTCTGTAATGACGATGTGGGACACTGAATGGTGATCAATGACGAATGACGATTTCTTGTTGATGTGAATATCATTGAACCCTAAAACATAAATGCGACAACAAGGTTAAGGCTGGGCTGTACAAGCAATGACTGTAGTGACAACAATAATGGCTGTGACAACAATAATGGCATTGAACACAATAATGGCAATGATGATGATGACGCTCAGACAAACGACTCCAGTTGACAAAGGCATGATTCTGGCTGGTTTTTCTGGCAACAAAACTGGAAAACAGATCGGGATCGTCATGAAAACAAACGAGACAAAGAAGATGACAAAGAACCACAGGAAGACGATGACGACGATGGCGATGATGATGAAGAGTTCGGATGCCCCGTACCTTGACTAGTTCATCCTGGGAGATCGAATTCCCTGGAGCACCCTTCCCAGTGGCAGTTGGTCTCAATGAAGTCCGGCTCCCCTTCCTGAGGTATGTGACCAGCCCCGTATCCCTCCCCGTCTCCTCCTCCTCCTCTTGTTCACCCTCTACAGAAAAACGCTTTTTTTTCATCTTGGCTACCATCACAGACATCCGCTGTCAAGGATGTATTTGTAGGCATGATACGAGCAAGCTCGTATGAAACGGTCTCAAAAAGAAAGTTACGCTCTAAGGAGTTTATTTCACAGGGTATATCAAGATTAAAAAAAGCGAATAAACACTTCAACCACACATACGCACACAAACGCACGTGCGCTCTCACAAACACAAAGCAAGTGAACGTGCGAGCACCTGTTTGTGGCGCGCGCGTGCGCGCACGCACGACACACACACAAACACGTAGGCACGCGCACGTGTGAGCACACGTCTCAAACTTGATAGCATCTCAGCCCGCGCACTCGCGCACACAGACACACACACACACACACACACACACACACACACACACACACACACACCACACACCACACATGCGCGCGCGCGCGCGCTTTATTTGTTTTATTGACATTCATCAACGTGATTTCGACCAGATGCAGTGGCGAATGCCTATGTCCACATGCGGCATGCATCTAGGTGTGCACTGTGTGTATGCCTGTGCATGTGTACTGTGTGTATGCTTGTGCATGTGTACTGTGTGTATGCCTGTGCATCTATACTGTGTGTATGCATTGTGCATGTGTACTGTGTGTATTCCTGTGCATGTGTACTGTGTGTGTATGCTGTGCATGTGTACTGTGTGTGTATGCCTGTGCATGTGTACGTGTGTATGCCTGTGCATGTGCACTGTGTGTATGCCCGTGCATTGTACTGTTGTGTATGCCTGTGCATGTGTACTGTGTGTATGCTGTGCATGTGTACTGGTGTTGGCCTGTGCATGTGTACTGTGTGTATGCCTGTGCATGTGTACTGTGGTATGCCTGTGCATGTGTCTGTGTGTATGCCTGTGCATGTGTACTGTGTGATGCCTGTGCATGTGTACTGTGTGTATGCCTGTGCATGTGTACTGTGTGTATGCCTGTGCATGTGTACTGTGTGTATGCCTGTGCATGTGTACTGTGTGTATGCCTGTGCATGTGTACTGTGTGTTTTGCCTGTGCATGTGTACTGTGTGTATGCCTGTGCATGTGTACTGTGTGTATGCCTGTGCATACACATGTTAAGTCTCACCCATACTCTCCGACTCCTTTTTCATCTTGGACTTTCTCCCCTTTGCCAGAGTCCCATGGTGCTACTGACAACACTGCTACCGGCCTCCTTCACCGTGGTGGAGATCTGAGCGACAACATCGTTAACAACGCCATCATCATCAACGTCATCATCCATCATCATCACCATCAACATCATCGACAAAGCATTACAGTCAGAAAACAATAAGGACAACAACAACGATCATGAACACACGCTACAGTTCATGTAAAACAAACCAACGACAGAAAGCACCGTCAACAACTAAACCAACCCAACATCAACAATCACACACACACTAGCCTGTCTTCATCAGCAATCACACACCACAGCTAGCCTGTCTTCATCAGCAATCACACACCACAGCTAGCCTGTCTTCATCAGCAATCACACACCACAGCTAGCCTGTCTTCATCAGCATCACACACCACAGCTAGCCTGTCTTCATCAGCAATCACACCCCACAGCTAGCCTGTCTTCATCAGCAATCACACACCACAGCTAGCTGTCTTCATCAGCAATCACACCCACAGCTAGCCTGTCTTCATCAGCAATCACACACCACAGCTAGCCTGTCTTCATCAGCAATCACACATCCACAGCTAGCCTGTCTTCATCACCGACCAAACATCATCAACAATCACACACCACAGCTAGCCTGTCTTCATCAGCAATCACACACCACAGCTACCTGTCTTCTTCACCAACCCAACATCAACAATCACACACCACAGCTAGCCTGTCTTCATCAACATTCACTACACCACAGCTAGCCTGACTTCATCAGCATCACACACCACAGCTAGCCTGTCTTCATCAGCAATCACACACCACAGCTAGCCTGTCTTCATCAGCAATCACACACCACAGCTAGCCTGTCTTCATCAGAATTCACACACCACAGCTAGCCTGTCTCATCAACAATCACACACCACAGCTAGCCTGTCTTCATCAGCAATCACACACCACAGCTAGCCTGTCTTCATCACCAACCCAACATCACAATCACACACCCACAGCTAGCCTGTCTTCATCAGCAATCACACACCACAGCTAGCCTGTCTTCATCAGCAATCACACACCACAGCTAGCCTGTCTTCATCACCAACCCAACATCAGCAATCACACACCACAGCTAGCCTGTCTTCATTAGCAATCACACACCACAGCTAGCCTGTCTTCATCAGCAATCACACACCACAGCTAGCCTGTCTTCATCACCAACCCAACATCAGCAATCACACACCACAGCTAGCCTGTCTTCATCAGCAATCACACACCACAGCTAGCCTGTCTTCAATCAGCAATCACACACCACAGCTAGCCTGTCTTCTTCACCGCACCAAACATCATTCAACAATCACACACCACAGCTAGCCTGTCTTCATCAACATTCACACAAACCCCAGCTAGCCTGTCTTCATCAACAATCACTCACCACAGCTAGCTGTCTTCATCAACATCACCACCACAGCTAGCCTGTCTTCATCAACAATCACACACCACAGCTAGCCTGTCATCATCAACAATCACACACCACAGCTAGCCTTCTTCATCAACATCACACACCACAGCAGCCTGTCATCTTCACCGACCAAACATCATCAACAATCACACACCATAGCTAGCCTGTCTTCCACCGACCAAAACATCACAACATTCACACACCACACCAGCCGTCTTCATCAACATTCACACACCACAGC
>CM031620.1:64522618-64557618 GCA_018398815.1 Conus ventricosus | reverse complement strand
AGTGTCTCGACACAGCTTCTGCCAGAATAAATCAACCGGCACTGAAAATGTCTCTTTAAAGATCACCGCCGCTATCTTCCCCTCAGCTGAATTTCCGTGGGAATAAACGACACCCTAAAAATATTCTTTTTCGAAGATTGTCGATGGTATCTTTACTCGCGCACCTAATCTGCTGGAACTTTTGCAGACTGAGAGTGGTCTGTAGAAGATTGTTGCCGAACTCTCCGTACCGACTATCTCATTAGCTGGAACTATCACACACTGAAATGTCTCTTTGAAACTTACTGCCGGAATGTCCCTTTCAACTGAATGTTTGCAGTCATGATCGATCAGTATATGACCAGTGTTAACGTGCAGCCCTTCTGTAAGCTCTACCCAGGTTAGGAGCCCGTTGTGTAAAAGGTGTGGATTGTAAAGCGCTTAGACCTTGGTCTGCTTCCGAGGATAGGCACTATGTTAAGTACTCTCAATATTACTTCTACTACAACTATTATCATGATACTACTACTACTACTATGATTCTACTACTACCACTATGATTCTACTACTACTACTACTACTTCTATTATGATGATACTACTACAACTACTACTACTGCTACTGCTGCTGTTGCTAACAAAACAAAACAACAGCAAGAAGAAAAGTTTAAAAAAAAAAAGGAGAAGAAAAAAGAAACAGAAGGAAGAAAAGAAAGAAGAAAAAGTAAGAACAGCAATGATTAATGCCTGATGCATTCCTTTGACAGCAATGATTAATGCCTGATGCATTCCTTTGACAGCAATGATTAATGCCTGATGCATTCCTTTGACAGCAATGATTAATGCCTGATGCATTCCTTTGACAGCAATGATTATGCCTGTGCATTCTTTGACAGCAATGATTAATGCCTGATGCATTCCTTTGACAGCAATGATTAATGCCTGATGCATTCCTTTGACAGCAATGATTAATGCCTGATGCATTCCTTTGACAGCAATGATTAATGCCTGATGCATTCCTTTGACAGCAATGATTAATGCCTGATGCATTCCTTTGACAGCAATGATTAATGCCTGATGCATTCCTTTGACAGCAATGATTAATGCCTGATGCATTCCTTTGACAGCAATGATTAATGCCTGATGCATTCCTTTGACAGCAATGATTAATGCCTGATGCATTCCTTTGACAGCAATGATTAATGCCTGATGCATTCCTTTGACAGCAATGATTAATGCCTGATGCATTCCTTTGACAGCAATGATTAATGCCTGATGCATTCCTTTGACAGCAATGATTAATGCCTGATGCATTCCTTGACAGCAATGATTAATGCCTGATGCATTCCTTTGACAGCAATGATTAATGCCTGATGCATTCCTTTGACAGCAATGATTAATGCCTGATGCATTCCTTTGACAGCAATGATTAATGCCTGATGCATTCCTTTGAATATCATCGCTGCTCTCTCCTTTTATGACCGAAGTTCTGCATGGATCACTTCAAACTGGGGGGAAAACCAAATTAATATTCCTTTAAAGATTGTGCTTGAAATCATCTCTTCCTCCTCTAAAACTCTGCAAGAGTCATTACAAACTGTCATCGTTCGACGGACACGTTAAAATCGCCCATTTTCAATTCGTTTTCTGCTGGAAAAATTAAAACACTGAAAAAATATTGTTTCACAGACTGCTGCATACAGAAAAGACCGTTCGACGAGAAAAAAGATGTGCCTTCAAAGATAGGTAGAGACTGAATATATCCTGTGAAGATGGGTGCATACACTGACAAATATTCATTTAAAAGATTGTTTCACGCTGAAAAGGGCCCCTTCGAGATTACTTGCCCCTTTGAAGATTATCGCTGAAATCTCGGTTCCTCTTTGAGGGGATTTACCGGGAAAAGTAAACACACAGTCTACCTTTTGTAGGTCGCTGCAACAGTGGAAACAAGATTTATATAGCTGCGTTTCCCCATTGCCGTCTTCTTTTGTGGGTGTGTGGGTGTGTGTGTGGCGGGGGTGGGGGGGGGGGGGGGGTGGGGGCGTGCGTGCGTGCGTGCGTGTGTGCGTGTGTGTGTGCGCGTGTGTGGGTGAGCGTGTGTGTGTGCTGTGTGAGCGCGCGCGTGTGTGCGTGCATGTCTGCGCGCGCGCGCGCGCGCGCGCGCGCGCGTGTGTGTGTGCGCGCACGCCGGCGTGCGCTGGTGTGACTGCGTATGTGTGCGCGCGGGTGCATGTGTGTGAGTGCGCGCGTGTACGCTAGCGCGGGTACGCGTGCCAGCGAGGTTGCAGACACGCGCGTTCGTTTGTGTAGCTTTGTTACAATCTGTCCGTCACTCTGCACACAGGTTAACGACTGATGAGCAGACTATTCTTTCTTTTCTTCATCTAATCTGCTGGTCTGTCTGTCTGTCTGTCTGTCTGTCTGTCCCAGGATGACTCATACTCGATTGTGCTGGTCCAAACAAAACTTCACAGGACAGTACGTGTAGAGTCGACATCTCACGAGGGATTTGATCGTGGGGTCCCCGGTGCGAACTATCCAACAAAACACACAGACACAGACTCACACATACACACACACTCTCTCTCTCTCTCTCTCACACACACACACACACACACATACACTCTCTCTCTCTCTCTTAGACACACACACACACACATGCACGCACAATTAAGCGTTCTCTCTCTCTCTCTCCTCTCTTCTCTCACCCACACACAAATGCGCTTGAGTGCGAAAAGGGCACGCCATCCGCTTTCCCGCCTCAATGGCTGCACCTCGCCGTCAACTAAGATTACTGAAGTCAAAGAATCTCCACACAATCCTTCAACCGCGTTCAACCCAAATATTGACCTCAAAATGGCCATCTCCTCGCTTTGGATTAAAAACTAAAAAAGAAGTGATAAATAAGGTGACAAAATCTTTCAGAGACAACAGCGACTGAAACAAACGACAACGATGAAGACGACACAGGAAGATGAAGACCCCAAACCACCCCTCCCCGAACAACGCACTAAACTACAACGCACATTGCCATTCAACAAGCGATTGTTCTAACATGATTGCAACAGTCTCCAAAAGCCCTCCTTTGGTTTCCGTGACTGCCTTGACGTCAAAAAAGATTTCCAAACAAATTAGTGCGAGTCATCTTGGCGTCTGGATTTTTCTTTTTATCTTATTTGATTTTTTTTCCAACTGGTTGAGGGTATCCCTCGATTTTTTGCTTCTTCTTTTTTTTCTTTTTTTTTTCACCATAAGCAAAATATGCAGACGCCAATAAAAGATGATACTCCCAGACGGCTTGACGCAGACTGCACGTGCAACAGTTTTCTTTTTTTTTCTCTCCTGTATACGTCCCACGTGTGGCAGGAAATGGCGGTTAATACCCCTGATTATCAAGATTACCCTGTCAAGCGGGGCTATTTCCTTCTGTAGCTCTTTTTTGTTGTTGTTGTTGTTTTTGACTGTAAATGAACACATCTTCATTGGCGCGAAGAGAAATGAGCGCACGCACCACAGTACACATACATACACATAATTGTGCTCACAGGCACAGACTCACGCACGCACGCGCGAGCGCGCGCGCACACACACACACACACACTGATAGATTTACATGCAGATATGCATAAACACACCTAGAACACATCCACCACATACACACGTGCGCGCGCAAACACACACACACACACACACACACACACACACACACACACACACACACAAAACGCGCACGCACACACACACACACACACACACACACACACACACACACACACACACACACACACACACAAAAGCACACACACAAACACACACAAACCACACACACAAACACACACACAAACACACACACACACACACACACACACACAACACACAACACACACAACACACACACACACAAACACAAACACACACACACCGCATGCACGCACGCGTGCACACACCGCATACACATTTACAGACACGTGGTCCGCGCGCGAGCGCACACACTTACACATGAATGCACACACACGCGCGCGCGCGCGCACAGGTGCTTACATGATACTAAAAGGTAACGAGCTGTCCTATTCTTCCCCACCCCTCCCTTCGCTCATCGCGTGAAATATCTGACGTGTTTTTCTAATCTGCATCAACCATGTGTGTCTTTCAAACAAGCAAACAAATATAATATAACAAAACAAAACCAAATTCAACTAAAGCAAAGTCAAATTATGCCAATCATTTAGAATTGGGCTCATATGAAAAACAAACAAATACAAAAGAAACAAAACAAAACAAATTCATTAATCAAGAAAAAGGACATTTGAAAAACACGATGGGGTGGGCCGGGGACAGAGAGAGAGAGAGAGAGGGGTGGGGGAGGGGGGCGTTCAATCTCTCTCTCTCTCCCTGTCTGCCTGTCTGTCTTTCTCTCTCTCTAACGCACCGTATAATGTGCCATCAAACCATGCCGCGTTCACAAATCTCTCATAAAAAGGGAATGGCGAGCCAGTCATGAAGAAACCGAGCGACTAGGGGACCAGAACGGACCGGGAAGATGAGGGGGGGGGGGGGGGAGGCAAGGGCAGAGAGAAGCGAGAGAGGAGAGAGGAGAGAGAGAGAGAGAGAGAGAGACAGACAGACAGACAGACAGACAGAGAGAGAGAGAGAGCGGGGAAGGGGGACAAGACAGGGGGAAGGAATGGATGAAAAAAAAAGATGGGGTGACGACATAACGTTCACACACACACACACACACACACACACACACACACACACACACACACGCACGCACGCACGCACGCACGCACACACACACACACACACACACACACACACACACACGTCAGCAGTAGTGGACCTTTTAATATGGAGTCATCCTCTGCCATCAGACGCAAGGCACAGACACACTGAGCGGCCTGCAGCAAGAAGGTTGGGGGGAAACTTGCAGGCGGTGCAGGACATGGAAGCAATGCCTTCTCTGGTCATGAGGATTACCGGTCTCCTGCTGGTCGAATATTTCTTTCCACTGCCATCTTCGTTTAGATTCTCTCTCTCTCTCTCTCTCTCTCTCTCTCTCTCTCTCTCTCTTGACTTCCCTTGTCTGGTTGCCAGCAAGACGAACTTATTCACAGCTCCGATAAAATTCTGCTCGTTTTGACAAGAAACCCCGTTGAAGGCCTTCCCCCGAATTTAGACAACATGCTGCACGCCGCGCGGTGCGAAATGACTTTGTCATCGTTCAAAATTCAAGGCAGTGATAATCAGACCGTGGTGATTCTTAGGCTGACAACAATGTCCGACCGTTCCCCTGTCACGCGACCCCCAGCTCACGGTGCGGTGTTCAGGAGAAAAGGTCCGTCACACGTCAACTGGGACAGGAGAAGGGCTGAAGAACATCGCAAGCAAAAGGCAAGTGAAGCTGCATCTTCCTCGTCTGGTCTGTTCCTGCAGACTCCTTGTCTAAAATACAATGGCGACAGAAGCGACAACAACCGTGGAGTCTCCTGTGCTGACACTTTCAGCCTTCACACCAACCCCTTGCTCTGTGCCTCTGCCTGCACCGAGTTGAATGTCCCACCACGGAACACTGCACATCGACATGGCACCGTGCGACGCAGACAGTGAGTCAGTGACAGTCATTTCCAGTTCAGACCTGCTGTCTGACACAGATGTTAAAAAGCTATGTGTTAACGAAGACGGTGGTGATAACTGTAGAGCATTTTGTGAACATGATTCGTCTGCAGCTGAATGTACGCAACAAGTAATTCAAACATTTGTTGCAGCAGCAAGTCAGTGTGACACAGACAGTAGTAGTGATTATGCAGATACCTCTGTTGTTACAACACAAACGCTCCATGCGGAAAACATCACAATCTCAGACCTAATGGCGTGCTTGGAAGAAACGGCAAGGAACATGAATGATCGCCTGTCGGAACTGCAAGAAGAGGTGAAAGGCTGCACTCTACTCCAGCAAAGAGGTGGAAAACCGAAATCCTGACAATGCTTCGTGATTATTGCACTGTTGTAACTGTCGAACATCTGGAAAATCCGATTGACAGTTACCTGTGTTATCATTGTATTTAACGGTCTGTACAATTCTGTGATCTGGGATCCAATCAGGACGTACTTTCTTGTATTGTATTGATGCTTTTTTTTTTTTTTTTTTTTTTGGTATTTGTACAGTCCCCCAGCCCCATCGTCTGCCAGTCTTGTGAATGGGCTTGTAAAGCTTAACACAGTAAATCATCATTCTCTCTCTCTCTCTCTCTCTCTCTCTCTCTCTCTCTCTCTTCTCTCTCTCACACACACACACACACACACACACACACACACACACACACACACACACACACACACACAGTCAACATTCGGGAAAAAGGCGGTGTGGTGGAGGTGAAGAAGGGGCAGTTTGACATCTGTCTGACTGTATACCGTTCATCAAGTTCAGCTCAGTTCACTTCAATGCTTATTTTGACGTCTGTTCATCATCGACGATATTAGACGATGATAAAAGGCGACAGAGATCACTCAGAATGTCAGACATACTGTCTCTGGTCATTTTCTGCCACAGTGTGCTCACTAAAATGTCCCATTGAAAATTATCTTTCTTCGACAATATTTTCATGCTTGCTCTACATACTAAAAGAAAAAAACAAGATACACCCGAAGGTGCAGAAGGGACCCACAGAAGTACTGTCCTCAACTGTCGAACCAGCCAGCAGGGAACAATCCTGCACCACCCTTGGAAGCCTGCGCTGTGTTCACACAGGGTGCAAGCACGCACTTGGCATTCCATTACGACTGCTCTACCAACAAAAGGACATATTCCTTAAAAAAAAAAAAAAAAAAAAAACTGTCTACGGAATCTCCTCTCCAAATCCCTTCTTTCTAATCATTCAGTGAACTTGGCTTCAATTTTTTCTACTTCTGTAAGTAACAATACGATAACATTCGCTTTGAAAATCACCACTGAAATGTCCCTCTCTTTGACAATCTTCCGAGAGAAAAAAAGGTACAGTTCACATTTTTTTCCCCTTCTGAACTTCAGTTTCGAATTGGCACATTTGATTTTTCTTTCTTTCGTTTCGATACGAATCCACTGACTTCTGATCTTTAGCGAATGCAGACTGGTGCGCATAGATCTGAACTGACTCTGCTACTGGACACGACAAGTGAAGTCGCTGTTTTCAGTGAGACAACGTTGCCTGTCCCACACGGAAGAGGATTTTTCAAACAGCCTGTAGTACTCGAGGGTCTTGACGGGTCTGCCCCCTACATTCCTACACGATCTGTCTCTCGCTGGTGATCGAGGTTGTTAGCAGCCGTCAAAGGGTAAATAAAGAAATGATAACTACAGCGGTCAAAGGGTTAATAAAAAAAAAAAAAACCCAAAAAAAAGGATGACGATGATGGTGGATGACAGTGATGGAGATTGATAATGATAATCTTCTTATTGTTGTTACAATAACAACACCTCAAAAAATGACAGTGATGACGACGACGACGATGATGATGATGATGATGATGATGATGATGATGATGATGATGATGACGATGATGGTGGATGACAGTGATGGAGATTGATGATGATAATCTTCTTATTGTTGTTACAATAACAACACCTCCAATGATGATGATGATGATGATGATGATGATGTATGATGATAACTACGAATGCATTTAGGACGGAGGAAAGGAGAGAGAGAGAGAGAGAGAGAGAGAGAGAGAGAGAGAGAGAGAGAGAGAGAGAGAGAGAGAGAGAGCGAGAGAGAGAGAGAGAGAGCAGAGAGAGAGAGAGAGAGAAGAGAAAGAATAGAGAGAGAAGAAAGAGAGAGAGAGACAGAGAGAGAGACACAGACACAGAGAGAGAGAGAGAGAGAGAGAGAGAGAGAGAGAGGAGAGAGAGAGGGGAGAGAGAGAGAGGAGAGAGAGAGAGTGTAGAGAAAGAGAGATAGAGAAAGAGAGAGAGAAGAGAAGAAGAGAGAGAGAGAGAGGAGAGAGAGAGAGAGAGAGAGAGAGAAAGGTGAGAACGAGCGGAGGGAAGGAGAGGGGGTAAGGCGGTGTGGAGAAGGGTGGAATGGGTGAGGCTCATTGGCGTGGAGAAACGCACAGTATGTAAAGTTACTGTCCTCTCTGGCGTGGAGAAACGCACAGTATGTAAAGTTCCTGTCCTCTCTGGCGTGGAGAAACGCACAGTATGTAAAGTTCCTGTCCTCTCTGGCGTGGAGAAACGCACAGTATGTAAAGTTCATGTCCTCTCTGGCGTGGAGAAACGCACAGTATGTAAAGTTCCTGTCCTCTGTGGCGTGGAGAAACGCACAGTATGTAAAGTTACTGTCCTCTCTGGCGTGGAGAAGCGCACAGTATGTAAAGTTACTGTCCTCTGTGGGGTGGAGAAACGCACAGTATGTAAAGTTCCTGTCCTCTCTGGCGTGGAGAAGCGCACAGTATGTAAAGTTACTGTCCTCTCTGGCGTGGAGAAGCGCACAGTATGTAATGTTCCTGTCCTCTCTCATAACAACAACCACAACGACAACAGGGATGCTAACAGCAGCAGCAACGCAACCATCCTCATTTCCCTCATCCTCATCATAGTCGTCGGCGCAATAATAAAAAAGTAATAACAATAGTAATAATAATGATGATAATGATAATAATAGTAACAATAATGATAATGAATAAACAAATGAAATATTAAATAAACAAATAACAGTGACAGTAAAACAACACAAACAACAACAACAACAAAACTACGAGAACGATGAATGTAATAATCACAACACACACACACACACACACACACACACACACACACCACTGACTGCAGTACTGACGATGACAACACAGAAGACAACAAGAAACACGGATGACGATGATGATAATAACGATCTGCACGATGAGAACGAATATGCTTCAAGGAATCCGGTGTGGAAGCCGCCATATTTCTTTCATTCATTTAATCATCATCATCATCATCATCATCATCATTCATCGTCATTATTATTAATGTTAGAATTATTATCATTATTATTACTATTCTCATTATTACTATTCTTCTTTCTTCTTCTTATAATCATCATCATTTTTATTACTATAATTGTTATTTCTACTACTACTACTACTACTACTACTATTACTACTACTCTACTTACCATTACATTTCATTATCATTACGATTAAATGATTATCAATCATAATTTGTTATATCATAAAGAAAGGTTTGTAATACTCACGGTGGACGTCATCACCATCATCATTATCATTAATTTGTTACATTGTAGAGACAGACACGGAATACTCATGGTGTACATCATCATCATCATTATAAGTATCATAATTGCTCTTCATAACTTGCTGCATTACGGAGGAAGGCGTGTGATACTCATGGTGTACATCATCATCATCATTATAGGTATTATAACTGCTCTTCATAACTTGCTGCATTACGGAGGAAGAGGTGTGATACTCATGGTGTACATCATCACCATCATTACAAGTATTATAACTGCTCTTCATAACTTGCTGCATCACGGAGGAAGAGGTGTGATACTCACGGGGGGAGGGGGTGGTGAAGGCAGGGGAGGCCATTGGTAGCGGCCCTCCAAGGTGGAAGAGCTGAGCGGCAGGGGCTGGTTGATGTAGGTGGGGTACGGGTGGGGATAGGGGTACCCCAGACCTGTAAGGGGTGGAGAAACGCACACACACACACACACACGCACGCGCGCACACACACACACGCACGCGCGCACACACCACACACGCACGCGTGCACACACACACACACACAAGCGCGCGCACACACACACACACACACACACACACACACACACAACACACACACACACACACGCACGCGCGCACACCACACACACACACACACACACACACACACACACACACACACAACACACCACACACAAGCGCGCACGTACACACACAATGTCTAAATAACACTCCTAGCAGATAAATGAGAAAATAAGGACTATAACACACACACACACACACACACACACACACACAACACACACACACACACTATCCAAATGACTGACTGACTTCACACAGCAATAGTGTAACAGGCGGATACCCAGCTGGATTTTCCGCTCATTCGGTCACTCGATCAAACAGCCACCCGCGCTTTCGCCAACTCGCTCTGTCGCTCGCTCGCTCACCAACTCATTCAGACATTCATCTACTGGATCTCTCCGCTTACTCTTACGTCCAAACAAACAACTCACTCCCACACATTACTAATGCAAACCCAGACCCAAATAATGGACAAATCGAAGGACAGTGAAAGCACGGTGAAGAGCGACACATGGGCGGATACAAGGAAGGACGAAAGAAGAAAGAAGAGAAAGAAAGGAAAAAAAAAAGAAGAAGAAAGAAGAAGAAGAAGAAGAAGAAGAAGAAGAAGAAGAAGAACGGATGGCAGAAAGGAAGGAAGAAAGCGAGAAAGCGAAAAAAAAAAAAAAAAGGCAGAACGGATTGAAGGAAGGAGCGCAGGAGAGACAGATAAAGAAAGGTAGACGCAGATGGGAAGGAAGACGGGAAGGAAGGATGGGAGAGCAAGGACGGAAAGAAGGAAGGACGAACAGAATAATGGAACGATGGCAGGAACTAAAGAAAGAAAGGAAAAGAACAGGAAAGAAGGAAGGGAAGAAAGAAGAAACGAGAAGCAGATGGAAAGAAGAACAGAGAGAAGTAGGTTAAGAATGAAGGGAGAAGAAAAAGAAAAGGAATGTCGGTCGGAAGGAGAGAAGGACGGAGGGAAAGAAAGGAAGACAGAGGGGAAGGGAGAAAAGAAGACAGGAAGACAGAGGGGAAGGGAGAAAAGAAGACAGGAAGACAGAAGGAAGGAGAAAAGAAGACAGGAAGACAGAAGGGAAGGGAGAAAAGAAGACAGGAAGACAGAAGGGAAGGGAGAAAAGAAGACAGGAAGACAGAGGGGAAGGGAGGAGAGAAGACAGGAAGACAGAGGGAAGGGAGAAAAGAAGACAGAAGACAGAAGGAAGGGAGAAAAGAAGACAGGAAGACAGAGGGGAAGGGAGAGAGAAGACAGGAAGACAGAGGGAAGGGAGAAAAGAAGACAGGAAGACAGAAGGGAAGGGAGAAAAGAAGACAGGAAGACAGAAGGGAAGGGAGAAAAGAAGACAGGAAGACAGAGGGGAAGGGAGAAAAGAAGACAGGAAGACAGAAGGGAAGGGAGAAAGAAGACAGGAAGACAGAAGGGAAGGGAGAAAAGAAGACAGGAAGACAGAGGGGAAGGGAGGAGAGAAGACAGGAAGACAGAGGGGAAGGGAAAAGAAGACAGGAAGACAGAAGGGAAGGGAGAAAAGAAGACAGGAAGACAGAAGGGAAGGGAGAAAAGAAGACAGGAAGACAGAAGGGAAGGGAGAAAAGAAGACAGGAAGACAGAGGGGAAGGGAGGAGAGAAGACAGGAAGACAGAGGGGAAGGGAGGAGAGAAGACAGGAAGACAGAGGGGAAGGGAGAAAGAAGACAGGAAGACAGAAGGGAAGGGAGAAAGAAGACAGGAAGACAGAGGGGAAGGGAGGAGAGAAGACAGGAAGACAGAGGGGAAAGGGGAGAAAAGAAGACAGGAAGACAGAAGGGAAGGGAGAAAAGAAGACAGGAAGACAGAAGGGAAGGGAGAAAAGAAGACAGGAAGACAGAGGGGAAGGGAGAAAAGAAGACAGGAAGACAGAAGGGAAGGGAGAAAAGAAGACAGGAAGACAGAAGGGAAGGGAGAAAAGAAGACAGGAAGACAGAGGGGAAGGGAGGAGAGAAGACAGGAAGACAGAGGGAAGGGAGAAAAGAAGACAGGAAGACAGAAGGGAAGGGAGAAAAGAAGACAGGAAGACAGAGGGGAAGGGAGGAGAGAAGACAGGAAGACAGAAGGGAAGGGAGAAAAGACAGAAGGAAGGAGAAAAGAAGACAGGAAGACAGAAGGGAAGGGAGAAATGAAGACAGGAAGACAGAAGGGAAGGGAGAAAAGAAGACAGGAAGACAGAAGGGAAGGGAGGAGAGAACAGGAAGACAGAAGGGAAGGGAAAAAGAAGACAGAGACAGAAGGGAAGGGAGAAAAGAAGACAGGAAGACAAAAGGGAAGGGAGGAGAAGAAGACAGGAAGACAGAAGGGAAGGGAGGAAAGAAGACAGGAAGACAGAAGGGAAGGGAGAAAAGAAGACAGGAAGACAGAAGGAAGGGAGAAAAGAAGACAGGAAGACAGAAGGGAAGGGAGAAAAGAAGACAGGAAGACAGAAGGGAAGGGAGAAAAGAAGACAGGAAGACAGAAGGGAAGGGAGGAAAGAAGACAGGAAGACAGAAGGGAAGGGAGGAAAAGAAGACAGGAAGACAGAAGGGAAGGGAGAAAAGAAGACAGGAAGACAGAAGGGAAGGGAGAAAAGAAGACAGGAAGACAGAGGGAAGGGAGGAGAGAAGACAGGAAGACAGAGGGGAAGGGAGAAAAGAAGACAGGAAGACAGAAGGGAAGGGAGAAAAGAAGACAGGAAGACAGAGGGGAAGGGGGGAGAGAAGACAGGAAGACAGAAGGGAAGGGAGAAAAGAGACAGAGGGAAGGAAAAAGAAGACAGAAGGGAAGGGAGAAAAGAAGACAGGAAGACAGAAGGGAAGGGAGAAAAGAAGACAGGAAGACAGAAGGGAAGGGAGAAAAAGAAACAGGAAGACAGAAGGGAAGGGAGAAAAGAAGACAGGAAGAGAGAAGGGAAGGGAGAAAAGAAGACAGGAAGACAGAAGGGAAGGGAGAAAAGAAGACAGAAGGGAAGGGAGAAAAGAAGACAGGAAGACAGAAGGGAAGGGAGAAATGAAGACAGAAGACAGAAGGGAAGGGAGAAAAGAAGACAGGAAGACAGAAGGGAAGGGAAAAGAAGACAGGAAGACAGAAGGGAAGGAGAAAAGAAGACAGAAGGGAAGGGAGAAAAGAAGACAGGAAGACAGAAGGGAAGGAGAAAAGAAGACAGGAAGACAGAAGGGAAGGGAGAAAAGAAGACAGGAAGACAGAAGGGAAGGAGAAAAGAAGACAGGAAGACAGAAGGAAGGAGGAAAGAAGACAGGAAGACAGAAGGGAAGGGAGGAGAGAAGACAGGAAGACAGAAGGGAGGAAAGAAGACAGGAAGACAGAAGGGAAGGAAGGAGAGAAGACAGAAAGGACAGACGGCAGGAATGACAGAAGATGGGAAACAACGAAGAAGAGGAGACAAAACAAAAAAGAAAGGACGGAAGGAAGCAAATAAAAGAAGGAAGAAAGGAAGGGATGGAAAGATAAGACAATACGAAAAAAATGACAACATAGAGGAATGAAAGAAAGAAGCAAAAAGGAGAGAAGAAAAATCAGAGGGGAAGGGTGAACGACAGAAGGAAGGCAGGAGAGGTACAACATCCAATTCAACAGCCACTCAGTTGAAGGAAGAAAGAACAAATATAAAGCAAACGAATAATTTACCAACAGACAAGTGCAGTAAAACTGAAGCCACTCCATTCACATTGCCAGATTTTTAAAAAAAAACAAAAAACCGAAGGAGAAGAAAAGCAAAACAAAGACGAAATCTAAAATAAATAAAAAAACAAAAAAAAAACCCCCAAACCAACTCAACCCCCAAACACACACACACACACGCACGCACGCACGCACGCACGCACGCACGCACGCACACACACACACCACACACACACACACACAACTCATCTTTGAAACTAAAACGAATAGCGCAACGAAAGCAAGATCATGAACGTCCACCAAATATATATATAAAACCCAAATTTTACACTCAACACAAGCTTTGGGAGAACGGAAGAGAGGGAGGAGGGGAAAGGGAATGGTTCGGGGGTGGGGGTGGGGGTGGGGGGTGGGGTGGGGGGGGGGAGGGAGAGGACGGGAAGAGGGTGAAGAGGGAAAACAAACGAACTCACCGACCCAGCACCTACCATACGGCCCCTCCAACAGTCCATTCCGCGGGTCCAGAAAGGGAGGCAACAGGAAGTTGGACGGGGGCACGTGAGGGAAGTCTCCTCCTCCTCCACCACCACCACCACTACCACCACCACCGCCGCTGCCGCCACCACCACCACCACCACCTCCACCTCCACCAAGAAGCGGCACAGGAAGCGGCGTGGGCCCCACACCCCTGTCCACCGTTTCCACGGTCCTGGAAGCGAACCCCAGGGCCCCTGAGGCGGAGGCGGGGTGCGTCCCTTGCAGCAGGCGCGCGGCGGCGGCGGCGGCGCCGGAACGCCCCCCGCTGTCGGAGGCGCTGGACTCCTCGTCCACCCGCGTGATGTGGCTGCTGGGAGGACGGCTGACGGCGTTGCCACGGCGGAGCTTCTGGGCTGGGTCTGGAACCGAAGGGAACCACACAGTGGACTTGAGAAGAGGCAGAGAGGAAGGGGTGTATACAATAGGGTTATTTGCATCTTGTCCTCAAACAACGAAACAAACACACGCATGCAGACAATAAAAACGAAAACAAACAAACAAACAAACAAAAAGCATCCAAACAAAGACACACGCACGCACGCACGCACGCACGCGCGCGCCACACACACACACACACACACACACACACACACACACACACACACACACACACACACACACAACACACATCCACACCCAACACACACTACAAGCATAGCACATGTCTAGTGGCACCACACAGAAAACATTATAGATACAGAGCACACAATATTCGCCAAGGAAAAAAAAAACATGTAGGGAAAATGAAAATCAACACAAACCAAGTAATCTAATACTGAAAGGGAACAAAACACACGTGTGCGTGTGCGCATGACCATCTTACACATCAACACAAAAACAGAGAAAGAGACAGAAAGAGAGAGGGAAGAAGAAGAAGAAGAAGAAGAAGAAGAAGAAAGAAGAAGAAGAAGAAGAAGAAGAAGAAGAAGACGAAGAAGAAGAGAAGACGTGGATAAAACTAAATGCAGTATAAGCAATAGTAGTAGTAACAACAGAAGCAGCAGCAGCAGCAATAGTAGTAGTAACAACAGAAGCAGCAGCAGCAGCAATAGTAGTAGTAACAACAGAAGCAGCAGCAGCAGCAATAGTAGTAGTAACAACAGAAGCAGCAGCAGCAGCAATAGTAGTAGTAACAACAGAAGCAGCAGCAGCAGCAATAGTAGTAGTATGGCGAAGAGGAGGAGGGAAAGAAGAGAATAGGAAGGAGGAGGAGGAGGCGGCATCTCCCCTAGTGGAATGGAGAACTAACACCATGTATCTCCCCCCCCCCCACCCCCCACCCCCACCCCCGCAACATTTTCATGAACCCATAAGAAGGTAGGGTGTGCTCAGGGATTCAAGATGTCACCTGTTTACATTTTGATTCTGATGAACAGTAGTAATGACCATATAGAGAAGTAGGCGGTGATGCCATGGAGGACCCCCCCCCCCCCCTCCTCCCCAGCCATCGCTCCCCTCCTTTCCTTACTTTTTGTTCAACGCAAACTCAAGGCTAGGCTGAACTATACACAGTCATTCATGTCATTTGCATGGAGTCAAGATAATGAGAGATGCAAACACGGGCTAGTGGTTGGATTGCAGATAACGAGAGATGCAAACACAGGCAAGAGGTTTGATTGCAGATAATGAGAGATGCAAACACGGGCAGGGCTAGAGGTTGGATTGCAGATAACGAGAGATGCAAACACGGGCAAGAGGTTTGATTGCAGATAATGAGAGATGCAAACACGGGCAAGAGGTTGGATTGTAGATAATGAGAGATGCAAACACGGGCAAGAGGTTGGATTGCAGATAATGAGAGATGCAAACACGGGCAAGAGGTTTGATTGCAGATAATGAGAGATGCAAACACGGGCTAGAGGTTGGATTGCAGATAATGAGAGATGCAAACACGGGCAAGAGGTTTGATTGCAGATAATGAGAGATGCAGACATGGGCTAGAGGTTGATTGCAGATAATGAGAGATGCAAACACGGGCTAGAGGTTGGATTGCAGATAATGAGTGATACAAACACGGGCAAGAGATTTGATTGCAGATAATGAGAGATGCAAACACGGGCAAGAGGTTTGATTGCAGATAATGAGTGATGCAAATACGGGCTAGAGGTTGGATTGCAGATAATGAGAGATGCAAACACGGGCTAGAGGTTGGATTGCAGATAATGAGAGATGCAAACACGGGCTAGAGGTTGGATTGCAGATAATGAGTGATGCAAACACGGGCTAGAGGTTTGATTGCAGATAATGAGAGATGCAAACACGGGCAAGAGGTTTGATTGTAGATAATGAGAGATGCAAACACGGGCTAGAGGTTTGATTGTAGATAATGAGAGATGCAAACACGGGCAAGAGGTTGGATTGCATGTTATCCTGTCTGCATTCATGAACACTAACAAACCATCGTTGAAACAAAAATGAAATGTACAGTGTGGGCTTAACGCGTGTCCGCGCGGTGTTCTCTCTCTCTCTCTCTCTCTCTCTCTCTCTCTCTCTCTCTCTCTCTCTCTCTCTCTCTCTCTATGTATCTGTCTGTCTGTCTCTGTCTGTCTGTCTGTCTGTCTGTCTGTCTGTCTGTCTCTCTCTCTCTCTCTCTCTCTCTCTCTCTCTCTCTGTGGTGTGTGCGTGTGTGTGCGTGTATGAATGTATGTGTGTGTGTGTGTGTGTGTGTGTGTGTGTGTGTGTGTGTGTGTGTGTGTGTGAGAGAGAGAGAGAGAGAGAGAGAGAGAGAGAGAGAGAGAGCGTGTGCGAGCCTGTCTCTGCGTGTGTTCGCGTGTCTCTAAAAGGAGAGAGAGAGAGTGTGTGTGAGAGAGAGAGAGAGAGAGAGAGAGAGAGAGAGAGAGAGAGAGAGAGAGAGAGAGAGAGAGAGAGAGAGAGAGAGAGAGAGAGAGAGAGATGAGACAGACAGACAGAAAGAGAGAAACAGAGTGAAAGAAACAGACAGACAGAGACAGCCAACCAGACCGACAGAAAGACAGACATACAGACACAGACAGAGTGAGACAGACCCAAAGTCAATGAGTACTCTGTAAACTCCCTGAGGTAGGGCGATCCACTCACATGCACACCAACGAAAGGAGACAGACAGAGAGTCAACGAGTACTTTGTAAACCCCCTGATGTACGCAGATCCACTCACAGGCACACCAAACCCCTGATATAGGGAGATCCACTCACAGGCACACCAAACCCCCTGATGTAGAGAGAGCCACTCACAGGCACACCAAACCCCCTGATGTAGGGAGATCCACTCACAGGCACACCAAACCCCCTGATGTAGGAAGATCCACTCACAGGCACACCAAACCCCCTGATGTAGGGAGATCCACTCACAGGCACACCAAACCCCCTGATGTAGGGAGATCCACTCACAGGCACACCAAACCCACTGATGTAGGGAGATCCACTCACAATCACACCAAACCCCCTGATGTAGGGAGATCCACCCACAGGCACATCAAACCCCCTGATATAGGGAGATCCACCCACAGGCACACCAAACTCCCTGATGTCAGGAGATCTACTCACAGGAACACCAAACCCTCTGATGTCAGGAGATCTACTCACAGGTACACTAAACCCCCTGATGTAGGGAGATCCACCCACAGGCACCCCCCCCCCCCCCCCCCCGATGTAGGGAGATCCACTCACAGGCACACCAAACCCCTGATGTAGGGAGATCCACTCACAGGCACACCAACGAAAGGAGACAGACAGAGAGTCAACGAGTACTTTGTAAACCCCCTGATGTAGGGAGATCCACTCACAGGCACACCAAACCCCCTGATGTAGGGAGATCCACTCACAGGCACACCAAACCCCCTGATGTAGGGAGATCCACCCACAGGCACACCAAACCCCCTGATGTAGGGAGATCCACTCACAGACACATCAAACCCCTGATGTATGGAGATCCACTCAACTCACAGGCACACCAAACCCCCTGATGTTGGGAGATCCACTCACAGGCACACCAAACCCCATGATGTAGGGAGATCCACTCAGAGGCACACCAAACCCCCTGATGTAGGGAGATCCACTCACAGGCACACCAAACCCCCTGATGTAGGGAGATCCACTCACAGGCACACCAAACCCTCTGATGTAGGGAGATCCACTCACAGGCACACCAAACCCCCTGATGTAGGGAGATCCACTCGACTCACGGGCACATCAAACCCCCTGATGTAGGGAGATCCACTCACAGGCACACCAAACCCCCTGATGTAGGGAGATCCACTCACAGGCACACCAAACCCCCTGATGTAGGGAGATCCACTCACAGGCACACCAAACCCCCTGATGTAGGGAGATCCACTCACAGGCACACCAAACCCCCTGATGTAGGTAGATCCACTCACAGGCACACTGTCAACCTCGGTGTAATGTCAGTGGAGGAAGGACTAGCGCACAGCCCAAACACACTCACAGCTTGCTTACAATCTCATTCATATATCATGCATTCGTCACATCAAACCACTAGTAAAGTCTATAACTTTACTACACATGATCATAGAACGAAACATCAATGCATATGGAATCAAACAAAATAAAACATTCTCTCTTTCCTGAACTTCACAAAATCATTTATCTAAAACATCATTAACTAGCCCGGGTATAAATAGATTTCTACTTTACCTGGCCAGGTGATCTTAACTATTCACGAATCACTGTCTTTTCTTTTCCTTTTTTTTCTTTCACTGTCACTTTCACAACACGGCACAACTGCTGGCACTGGTATTGGTCTGCTGGCGCCTGGTCAGGTGAGACTGTTGGCACTGGCGTTGGTCTGTCGATGAAAGTGGCGCTGGCCAAGTATGAGGTCGAACCCCCGGTTTAGATAGAACAGTGACTATCAACATCGATCTGTTCTCCTTTCTTTCTTCCTGCATTAACGCATTGCACTCTCTCTCTCTCTCTTCTAGTCTGCTCTTATCAAATGGACATGGTTGCTTTTCTTTTCTTTTTTTTTTCTTCTTTCTTTCCCTCTTCATTAGTTAGCAACTTCTCTCCACATCTCTCCTAAGTCCTTCCTCTGCAGACTATTCGTGCTAATGCCTCCACTTGGTTCTCTCCTCTCCTCCCCTCATCTCTCTCTCTTCTCTCCTCAGTCCTTCCTCTGCAGACTATCTCATGCTAATCTCTCAACTTGGTTCTCTTCTCTCCTCCCCTCATCTCTCTGCTTTTCTCTCCTCAGAGATTACACTCAGACCTCTCTCTCCTGTCTCTCTGTTCGTTCTCCCCTCGTTCTCCCCCTCGTTCTCTACTTAACTGGCGCCGTGTGGCTTAAGTCGTGGACACTGGTCAATCTAAATTGGCTAGATGGTCTGAGCCAGGCGCTACGACTCGTCTCGCTAGACATCGAGGCGTCGGTCAAAGCTGATTAGTCCGTCTAGCCGGACAGACCGTCTCTGTGAAGCCTCTCCCCTATGCTTAATGGCCGGATCCGAACCATGGGCCCGTCTATGTGGCGCCCAGAATGTTTGAGTTAGGACTTATGTCCAGTTGAAGTGGCCGGCGACGGACCACACTTTGGTTGTGTTGAATTTTGACCGTGACAATTTCCCCTTGCAAAAGACTATGCACCGCATTGTCTCAAACAACGGTTACAAAAAAGACAACAACCGAATTTGCTGAACCACAGCTACACGTGCAAAGTTTGAAAAATACTTTACAACCAATCGGTTTACAAATTATAAAATATATCATTAGTGAATACCACTCCAATGAGTTATCATTGACGTGCGCTCTTGCGTTATTTCAACTCATTTTATAACGACCTCTGTGCGCACTTATGCAATTCCCCTACCTGCGGATTTGCCACATCTTCTCTTCACAATTTCTATGAAAAGCACAATATAATATGCTCACGATCCATGACACTTCACTGAGGAATCTCCATCCTCACTTATTGCAAATAATGCATTACTACACAAGCGACTGTATGCTCCAAGCATAACTACATTCACATGAACAAGTCTCACAAAGAAAATATGAACAAGTCTCACCAAAAAAAATATGAACCATAGCCAACTGGGAATGAACCCATATCCAATCAACATAACTGTCATCAACAAATATTATCAACAAAGCACCCGGATATGACTGACTTCCTCTGAGTTGCGGCTTGCTAGACTTACACGGCTTAAATAGTCAGCTCGACATCTGTCGACCGGGAATGTACTGCACTCGGTACCTGTAGGGCTGCAATGCCATTGCCCAACGCAGCACTCTGCTGTTTTTCAACTGCGCCTCCTGCAGGAATTTGAGTGGTTGGTGATCAGTCTCTATCACGAACTCCTTCCCATACAAGTATTTGTGGAACTTCTGCACGGCCCACACAACAGCTAAACATTCCTTCTCCACCGTTGCGTACCCTTCTTCACACTTTGTCAACTTCTGCTAGCATACCTCACAGGAAACTCGACCTCTTCATGCTCCTGCAGCAATACTGCACCTATCCCACCACCTGATGCATCTGTCCGCAACAAAAATGGTTTGGACATATCTGGTAGCTTCAAGATGGGACGGGAACCTAGTCTTTCCAGCACCGTCTGCAGTGCTTGCTCTGCAGCGTCTGACCATTCGACCACTGCCGGTTTCCCTGCCTGACCAAATCACTGAGGGACTCGTGATTGCAGCAAAATTTGGGACAAACTCCCTATAGAACCCAATAAAACCTAGCAGACTCCTGACTTCTGTTTTGGTCTTTGGTCTCTCTGAATTCATCATCTTCTCCACCTTTCCTCTTTCCGGCTGCTTTGTGTCGCCTCCGACAACAAAACCTAGGAACTCCTACTGTCTAGCCCTTCATACAGTGACACATCCCTGTATGACTCTTCTGGAAACTTAGGCAACAAAATCTCCCTTCTTCTGCTGGATCTCTTTCACCTCATCAATGATTGCTGCTGCGCCTATGTGCTGAGTCTCACGCTGAATATATCTGCGGAGGAAATTTGCATGGAAAAGTTTTGGTTTCCCATTCACATCAATTCGGTATCCCGATCTACCTTTTCAGTGATGGTGAATGGTCCCTTCCAATGCTCAGCAGCTTGTTGTGACCCGTGGGAAGCAGTACAGGACTTGATCTCCCGCCTTGAGGATTGCTTCCTCACCTTTCTGTCATATTGCTTCTTCTGACCGACCCTAGCCTCCTGCAAACCTTCCCTTGCAACCTTACATGTCTCATACCTGTGCCCACCTTTGGAACAGGGCGAGATTGGGCCGATCAGATCAATAGCCACCCTCCTGAATGGTGTGTCAATTAAAGGGGGATGTTTAAGAGGCGCCTTCCTCTTCACCCCTCTTGTGGCTGACCTTTGACACACGTCACATGACATGCAAAAAAACGCTTGATGTCTGCCATTGCTCCTGGCCAATGAAAATCATCAAAGATTCGGTCAGCTGTTTTGCTGGTGCGAGATGACCGCCATGAGCGACTCGTGACCCACTGACATGACAGTGTCACGATAACCTGCTGGTACCTCTAACTGAGTGGTCACCTTACCTGTCTTCCCTTGGTGAACACTCGGTACAACAGCCCGCCTTCACAAGAAATTCTGTCTCACCTCCTCTAACCTCCTGTTTCTCATCCACCTCTTGCCAACTCCCAAGACTTCACGAGCGAAGGGTCTTGTTCCTGCGCTGCCCTAAACTCATCAGGCGACACGTCTATGCCCGACTTCCTTCTGGAACAACTAACGTTTAACAACCTTTTCCTCCTTCTTGCTCCGTGTCTGAACTGCTGCCCCTGTAGCAGTCAACAACTCGGGATCCCCTGGATCCCTTGCCCCTGGAATATTTCCAATGATCAAATCATGAAGGGGTTTTCTCCATCACCAACGCAGACAACTCGCCTGAGAAGTAAGGGGTACGTACTTCTATCTTAGCAACTGGAAACTCCCTCACAGTGCCATCGATTAGAGTACAGGTCTGGATTTTGCCCTGTCAAATCCCCTTTATCGACCAGCGTTGTTCGTACTACACCGCATGAACAACCAGTGTCTCGTAACACTTTCACCCTCTGCTGGCCAATCCACCCTTCTTCCACTGGTAACGAACCACTCAGCCTAGTGCCTCCATCCCTGACACTGACTGCTGTCCAGTGCTAGCCATAGGCTGCACTCCACCCTCTTCAGACTGAATCCCTTTTGGTTCCACTGCAGGTCGTTTCCCTTGACGACCCTTATCCACCTCTTGCAAGGCTGCTGCCTTCTGGAACCTCATGCGACAATCCCTCGCCACATGTCCCTTCTTGTGACAAAATGAAAACCTAATGTCCCTTTGCCCTTCCTTCTGCCCCACCACTGGGTTTGCAGACTTTGCAGAAAAACTCTCCTAGTCTCCTTGCACTCTTCTCACCTGTGCCTAGCACTGTTTCTCCTGCCACCTTAGTGCCCAAACGTGCCTCTCTATACACCTCTGCGAACTTCAACAACTCTCCTGCTGTCTCTGGCTGTCTCTCTTTCAAATGTATGGTTAACTCAGGGCCGCAACCTGACAAAATCTGTTCTTTCATAACTAGTCTTTCAATTCAGCGAACTCCTTCTTCGTACCACTCAACTCTAACCATTTCTCAAAATAGTGATCTAAACGTGCACCAAACTGAGTGTACGTCTCACCTGCTTGTAATTTAGCTGAACGAAATTTCTTCCTGAATCCTTCCTCTGTGAGGTCAAATCCCTTCATTAAAGACTCCTTCACAGCACCAAAATCAGACTGTTGTTCTGCTGGTAACGCAGTGAAAATCTGCAATGCCTTACCCGTCAGTAACGCCGACAAAATGACTGCCCACTCTTCTGGAGGCCAACCCTGACTGGTCGCAAACGTTTCGAAACGACTGATGTATGCATTCAATCGAATCGGTTCCTTCAGAGAATTTTGGCAACTTGGGTCGGGAGCATAGCTGCGCACAGAGTCACTGGAAACTGAACTCCCATCCTCGGTGGTCTCCCTTTGTATTCTCACTTTCTCTAACTCTAATTGAACCTTTAATCTTTCCGTTTCCTGCTTCATTCTTTCTGTCTCCTGCGCTTCCCTTAGTCTTTCTGTTTCCTGCGCTTCCCTTATTCTTTCTGTCTCCTGCTTCATTCTTTCTGTTTCCTGCGTTTCCTTTATTCTTTCTGTTTCTTCTTTTTCTACCGCGACACGTCGTCTTTCTGCTCGCTCATCCCTTTCCATCTTCTGCTGGTTTTCAACGAATGCTCGCAACTCTTCTCCCGAATAGCCTAAATCACGAGCGACGCTCACAAGTTGTTCAATAGGGGTGTTCTTTTCTTCCGCCATTATATCTCCTTTTTTTTTTTTTTTTTTTTTTTTTTTTTTTTTTTTTTTTTTTTCTTTGAACAAGATTTTACTACTGCGACAGCCAAACTGGTGGTTTACCGACACGAGTGACGTAATAGCACAATCTATGAATGATAATATTAGCTTGGGACAACGTAGTTAGTTTTTATAAGACGCCCAGCGCCTGACCCAACTATGAGAGCGAATTATAGGCAATCTGTGCGAAATGAGTACTCTGGGGCTGAAATGCCAAGCCTAGTATTAACTATCTTGGAAGCAATGCCATGCCTAGTATTTAACTATCTTGGGAAACATACAGTAAGACAACCCCTTGTCTTAGGATTACAATACTTGAATCCACCCAGCTTCCTCTCTGAGAAGTTGAACAATTATAAAGAATAAATGGGCCAGATATCCTGGCAGGCTCGCCAATAAATTGTCAACCTCGGTGTAATGTCAGTGGAGGAAGGACTAGCGCACAGCCCAAACACACTCACAGCTTGCTTACAATCTCATTCATATATCATGCATTCGTCACATCAAACCACTAGTAAAGTCTATAACTTTACTACACATGATCATAGAACGAAACATCAATGCATATGGAATCAAACAAAATAAAACATTCTCTCTTTCCGAACTTCACAAAATCATTTATCTAAAACATCATTAACTAGCCCGGGTATAAATAGATTTTACTTTACCTGGCCAGGTGATCTTAACTATTCACGAATCACTGTCTTTTCTTTTCCTTTTTTTTTCTTTCACTGTCACTTTCACAACACGGCACAACTGCTGGCACTGGTATTGGTCTGCTGGCGCCTGGTCAGGTGGACTGTTGGCACTGGCGTTGGTCTGTCGATGAAAGTGGCGCTGGCCAAGTATGAGGTCGAACCCCCGGTTTAGATGAACAGTGACTATCAACATCGATCTGTTCTCCTTTCTTTCTTCCTGCTTTAAAAGCATTGCACTCTCTCTCTCTCTCTTCTAGTCTGCTCTTATCAAATGGACATGGTTGCTTTCTTTTCTTTTTTTTTTCTTCTTCTTTCCCTCTCATTAGTTAGCAACTTCTCTCCACATCTCTCCTAAGTCCTTCCTCTGCAGACTATCTCGTGCTAATGCCTCCACTTGGTTCTCTCCTCTCCTCCCCTCATCTCTCTCTTTCTCTCCTCAGTCCTTCCTCTGCAGACTATCTCATGCTAATCTCTCAACTTGGTTCTCTTCTCTCCTCCCCTCATCTCTCTGCTTTTTCTCTCCTCAGAGATTACACTCAGACCTCTCTCTCCCTGTCTCTCTGTTCGTTCTCCCCTCGTTCTCCCCCTCGTTCTCTACTTAACTGGCGCCGTGTGGCTTAAGTCGTGGACACTGGTCAATCTAAATTGGCTAGATGAGTCTGAGCCAGGCGCTACGACTCGTCTCGCTAGACATCGAGGCGTCGGTCAAAGCTGATTAGTCCGTCTAGCCGGACAGACCGTCTCTGTGAAGCCTCTCCCCTATGCTTAATTGGCCGGATCCGAACCATGGGCCCGTCTATGTGGCGCCCAGAATGTTTGAGTTAGGACTTATGTCCAGTTGAAGTGGCCGGCGACGGACCACACTTTGGTTGTGTTGAATTTTGACCGTGACACACACCAAACCCCCTGATGTAGGGAGATGCACTCACAGGCACACCAAACCCCCTGATGTAGGGAGATCCACTCACAGGCACACCAAACCCCCTGATGTAGGGAGAGCCACTCACAGGCACACCAAACCCCTGATGTAGGGAGATCCACTCACAATCACACCAAACCCCCTGATGTAGGGAGATCCACCCACAGCACACCAAACCCCCTGATGTAGGGAGATCCACTCACAGGCACATCAAACCCCTGATGTATGGAGATCCACTCAACTCACAGGCACACCAAACCCCCTGATGTTGGGGAGATCCACTCACAGGCACACCAAACCCCATGATGTAGGGAGATCCACTCACAGGCACACCAAACCCCCTGATGTAGGGAGATCCACTCACAGGCACACCAAACCCCTGATGTAGGGAGATCCACTCACAGGCACACCAAACCCTCTGATGTAGGGAGATCCACTCACAGGCACACCAAACCCCCTGATGTAGGGAGATCCACTCGACTCACGGGCACATCAAACCCCTGATGTAGGGAGATCCACTCACAGGCACACCAAACCCCCTGATGTAGGGAGATCCACTCACAGGCACACCAAACCCCCTGATGTAGGGAGATCCACTCACAGGCACACCCAAACCCCCTGATGTAGGGAGATCCACTCACAGGCACACCAAACCCCTGATGTAGGTAGATCCACTCACAGGCACACCAAACCCCCTGATGCAGGGAATGCACTCACAGGCACACCAAACCCCTGATGTAGGGAGATCCACTCACAGGCACACCAAACCCCCTGATGTAGGGAGATCCACTCGACTCACGGGCACATCAAACCCCTGATGTAGGGAGATCCACTCACAGGCACACCAAACCCCCTGATGTAGGGAGATCCACTCACAGGCACACCAAACCCCCTGATGTAGGGAGATCCACTCACAGGCACACCAAACCCCCTGATATAGAGAGAGCCACTCCACAGGCACACCAAACCCCCTGATGTAGGGAGATCCACTCACAGGACACCAAACCCCTGATGTAGGGAGATCCACTCACAGGCACACCAAACCCCCTGATGTAGGGAGATCCACTCACAGGCACACCAAACCCCCTGATGTAGGGAGAGCCACTCACAGGCACACCAAACCCCCTGAGTAGGGAGAGCCACTCACAGGCACACCAAACCCCCTGATGTAGGGAGATCCACTCACAGGCACACCAAACCCCCTGATGTAGGGAGATCCACTCACAGGCACACCAAACCCCCTGATGTTGGAGAGCCACTCACAGGCACACCAAACCCCCTGATGTAGGGAGAGCCACTCACAGCACATCAAACCCCTGATGTAGGAGATCCACTCACAGGCACACCAAACCCCCATGATGTAGGGAGATCCATCACAGGCACGCCAAACCCCTGATGTAGGGAGATCCACTCACAGGCACGCCAAACCCCCTGATGTTGGGAGAGCCACTCACAGGCACACCAAACCCCTGATGTAGGGAGATCCACTCACAGGCACGCCAAACCCCTGATGTAGGGAGAGCCACTCACAGGCACACCAAACCCCCTGATGTAGGGAGAGCCACTACACAGGCACATCAAACCCCCTGATGTAGGAGATCCACTCACAGGCACACCAAACCCCCTGATGTAGGAGATCCACTCACAGGCACGCCAAACCCCTGATGTAGGGAGATCCACTCACAGGCACACCAAACCCCCTGATATAGAGAGAGCCACTCACAGGCACACCAACGAAAGGATCACCTGAGGGCATCACACTGCAGGGGCCAGCCCACTTTCATCTCCCGTTTCAAATGCAAACAGGAGAAAAAACAAACAAACAAACAAACAAACATACAACAACACTTCCACCCTCTCCCACCCCCATCCACCCAATTCTCTCTCTCCGACCGTCTGTTCTCTCCTTCTCCTTCCCCTCTCCGACCGTCTGTTCTCTCCTTCTCCTTCCCTCTCCGACCGTCTGTTCTCTCCTTCTCCTTCCCCTCTCCGACCGTTGTTCTCTCCTTCTCCTTCCCCTCTCCTACCGTCTGTTCTCTCCTTCTCCTTCCCCTCTACCCCTCCCCACCTCCCTTTTGTTCTAATTCAAAAAAAAAAAAAAAAAAAAGCATGATCAAAGAGAAACTCGAAACGTTGATGAAACGTGACACATCAGTAGGCCACTGCAGACCGAAAAGGGAGCTCACTCCCTAGCATCGGCAGTGATTGCCGCCGCCGGGTTTCGTACGTTTCGTACTGATATACCCCCGGGAGACAAAGACATAGAGGAGGGGGGGGGGGGGGGGGGTCCCCTAGGCTTGTCACCGATTATCGCGTTACGTCGAAGTTACTATCGTTTCGCGCTCAACGCGCTGTTGCGCCCCCCCTCCACCCCCCCCCCCCTCATCCTCCAAGACCACCTTCCCGTCGTTTCAAGATCCCCCGTCCACCCCGAAATCCCAAGAGTTCCCCCACCTTTCTTTTATTTTCCCCCGCCGAAACCTCAGCGACTTTTGTCTGAATCCCGGAGTTTCCTACCATTCATTTATTTACCACCTGCGGTGGTGTCTGCGCGTTGGTTGGCCCACCACTTTTCCATCTTTTATTGGTGACGTGAAAAAACACGCACCACTTTCAGGTGACAGTGGTGACGGGGAAGGGGGAAATTGTGGGGGGGGGGGCCGAGGGGTGGAGGGAGGAGAGGGAAGGAATGGGGTGGGGGAGGAGGGCATCTTTTTTTTTTCCCCAAAATTTCGTACTTCGAGGGGGAAGGGGGTGGGGGGGTAAAAGGTTTTGGCTGAGAAAAAGTTCGCCCTAGGGAAAAGATGGTAAAACCCCGGGGGAAAAGTGAACCAGAGGGCGGCACATTCCATGCTGCCATCCCACCCTGACTTTCACTTTCCAGCGTGTCCAACAGGGCGAGTAGGCAGGAGGCAACTGGGCCCGCCCCGAACTGTTTTTAATTTCGAAGAAGGGGTTCCGGTGTTTTTCTTTTCCCAAAAGCCGAAAAAAAGGGTAGATCATTTTCTGTGTTACTTTTCCTAAATACTTTGTTTTAATTTAAGGAGAGAGAAGAGAGAGAGAGAGAGAGAGAGAAGAGAGGGAGAGAGAGAGAGTCATTCGCGGGGAGCGGGGAAAATTGCTCCCGCGTTTTTCCCATGAAAAAGCCGAGAGAGAGAGCGACAGCACGCGCGCATGTGTGTTGTGTTTGGTGTGTGTTGTGTGTGGGGGTTGGTGTGAAAAAGGAGAGAGAGAGGGGAGAGAAGAGAAGGGGGAAAAAGAGAGAGAGAGGAGAGAGAAAAAGCTGGGAAAAATTACTACGCCACATACACACACTTATAGGTGCTTGCACCACACGCACCACCACCCCTGCCCCGCCCCCACGCCGCACGCCTACACCACACACCACACACCCCACCACCACACACACACACTTGATAAGATAACCATTGCATAAGCAAGACCAGTCTCCCCGGCGCACATATGCACACACTGGAGAACGTCTACAGAGGCGTTAAAAAACATTTTCCCTTATTAAACCAATTTTTTCCCCTTTTTTTTTGTGTTCTTTGCAGACAAGAAGGGGGTTTCAGAACTGTGGGCGTGAAGATTTTTGGGGGCAAACCGTTTTGGTCCCTTCATGCAAACTGCGTATTTGCTCTGAGCAGGCCAAAACATTCATGGGCCACACCCGCAAGAACTTCGATGTTTTTAGTGCAGACCAACGATTTTTTGTGACCAATCCACCACCAAGAGACCCTAAAACGACCCTTCCCCCGACGGAAAGGCCCCCACCAAAAAAGCAGGGGGGCAAAAGGGAAAACAAAATTGAGCAGTAACAAACATTATCATTTACTCTAACCATATTCACAAGTATTTGGAAAAAATACAGTTTTTGAAGCTGTCAAACACGTCTGCTAAAACCCGGGACCCGTTGACTAACAAAATCCTTTTGCAGTTACTTTTTTTATGGTAGTTTTGCGCCATGTAAATGCAGGCTTTTTTGTGCGTGCCCACGGTTGTGTTTTGTGTGTGTGTGTGGTGGTGTGGTGTGTGTGGGGGGGTGAGAGAAGAGAGAGAGAGGAGAGAAGAGAGAGAAGAGAGAGTGTGTGTTGTGTGTGTTTGTGTGTGGTGTGGTGGGTTTTTTTGGGGGGTGTGTGTGACAAGACAGACGGACAGAGATAGAGACGGACAGAGACAGACTTAAAATGCAAACCCCTTTCTTTCAACAATGTAAGCACTGCAAAAGATCACTGTTGTGCAAAAAGTTTTTCCCGCAACTGGCCTGGGGTCCACTCCCTTGTTCAAAACCCCCCCGTCTCTGCTCCTGGACCTCGTCTCCCATTTTCCAGCACTGTCTTCCTCCTCATTATGGGGCCCTTTTCACACACACACACAACACACCACACACACAAAAAAACATACACCCACCACACACACACAACACACACACACACACACACACACACAAACAAAAAAATACACACACACACATGAAATGAACAAAAAAACACGAAACTTGTAAAACATTGTGTTCCATCACTTCCCGCTCCATCGGCTGGGGTTATGCACCGGTAAAGTGGGGGTGCAGCAGGCCGCTCGCCGCGCGGGGCTCAGCCGGGTTCCGTGGCTAATACTGCGGGCGAGAACCGCTCAGCGAGGGGAAACCCTTTCCTAGGCTAAAAAGTCCCCTTTGGTTTAGGACGGGTGAAGAAGGTTTATATGGGGCACATGAAAAGGAACAGAAGAAGAGAGAGAACACTGACAGACACTTTTTATTGGCATTAGCTTTTTACAGCCTTAGGCCCCAAGGGAACAATTTTTGAAACCGCAGGGTTTTTAAAGCAACAGAAAAGGGACAATACTCATGCACTTCCCCACATTATACTTCAACCAACGCAATTTTTCCCAAACTAGGGTAACACTCCCCCAACACACACCCCACACAACCAACACACACAACACACACACCCCCACACACACATAACACACCCCCACACACAACAACACACGCACACCCAAACATCATCATCAAAAAACCAACTCGACCATCCATCTATATTATTCAAGTACAAGCGTTTATTGGGAAATCAAGAAATTCGAGAGTTTTTTTGCTTTTTTTTCCTCGCTTTTTTTTTTTTCATTGTACTTTTTCCCCCGGTACCTTTTGTTTTGTCTTTTTTTTCTTTTTCTTTTTAATTACTTTTTTTATGTTTTCCCTTTTCTTTCCCTTTTTTTTTTTAATTTTTTTGTGTCTGTTGTCGATGCATACTTTTTCCTCGATTATTGCTTTCAATAAATTTTAAAGCGATGTTTTCATTTCTTCCTTTTTGGATATAAGAATAGCTACTAAAACAAGTCTTCTGGAAACAGGTAAAGAAAACAAACTATACTTATTTCGAATTGACTCATATGCAGGGCAATGAAAGATAAAATGCCGTTCGTCTTCAACTCCCTTACAACACATTAAGCACAAATTATCATTTCCTGATCGTCAATAAACCATCTTCTGTTAGCCTTTAATCCAAGAGTTCTCATTCTTAGTCTGGCAAAAAGACTTCGATGCCATCTATTTTTAATGACTGAGAATTTTTTCAGCTTGGAAAATACTTTAAATGAGGAATACCAATTATATTTTGTGTTTTCTTCTACATGGAAATGCCAGTTTTGCTTATATGAATTGATTAAACGATCCTTAAATTCTGAGATAAAGGCAACGTCACTTCCAACTCCCTGACTCATCCAAACTATACCGAACCGTTCTCAGTAAGAACCTTTCTATATTGTCTACCCAATTTTTGCCTTCCGTCTTCATGTTGCTGCAACAGCATTTCATACGCCTGCCTACATAATCTTTCTATTGGAAGCTTTATAATCTTTAGCCAATATTTCACACTCTTAATAGTTGTTCGGAGCTTTAGTGGATATCTGCCAGTCTCGCCGTATGCAAGTATGTTAGAGGAGCTAAGGGGTATATTTCAAGAAACGTTTTAATAGCAAAAGTGTGCACTGTTTCTATCTGCTATTCTCTGCTGCACCCCAGATTTCTGCTGCATATGTCAGGATAGGCTCGATCTGTGTGTCAAATAACTTCCAGAAAAGTGAAGAATCAGTGGATCTTAATTTGTTCATAGCTCTGAGAATTTCAGTGGCTCCCTTCTTCCCTTTCTACATAACTCTGTCCAAACTGTATTTAAACTGAGCTTAGTGGTAAAAATTACTCCAAGATACTTATAGGAATTTGTAACCTTTACTTCCTATTGCCATACCACCATTTTTCATGAATAGAAAGATGTCCTCCCTTGCGAAAAACCATTACATTCGTTTTATCCAAATTCACGCTCAAATTAAGTCTATCAGCTTCCTGTTTTAAAATATTCAACTGATTTTGTAAGCCAACAACAGAATCTGAGAGAAGAATAACATCGTCAGCAAACAGCACAAAAACATTTCAAGAGCTCCTGGGAGCATCTGTATTCCATGCTTTCCTCTTTTTGATAATTCAATAGCTAATTCATTTATAAAAAACGAAAACAACCTTGGACTAAGTAAACAACCTTGCTTATAACGCCTCTTGGGCAACTGAAGAAATCCGTGTAAACATGCTTGTCACGCACACACACCAAACAGTATCATATATACCTCTAATGGCTCTGTACAATTTACCTTTAACGCCACTGTTTCTCAGCACATTCCACAATATATTTCTGTTCACCGAATCAAAGGCCTTCTTGAAGTCAACGAATGCAACATACAACTTAGAATTTTTATTCAAATACTTTTGAACTAATGCATACAAGGTGAATATATGGTCAATGGTGCTGTAGCCCTCCCTGAATCCTGCCTGCTCTTCAATTATCTTTCCCTCTTTATCTGCCAGTTAGTAAGCTTTTGTTTAAAATATGCGTATAAATTTTTTCCTATTACACTTGTCAGTGCTACTCCTCTATAATTATCCGATTGTTTCGGTCCCCCTTTTTGATATTGGTACTATAATAGATTTGACCAGGCTACTGGAAATGTTCCTTTCTCAAAGAGGACGTTAAAGAGATCCACTAAAAAGTCAATTACAGCAGCATTTGCCAGTTTGAACATTTCACTTATAATTTATCGATACCAGCACTTTTTTTTTCCAGTTTTAATGTTTGATTCCATTCATAACTTCACTTTTGGAAATTGGGTCATTGAACAGAGGTTCTTCTACATTATCGTTTTCTTCTTCTGTCATAACATTTCTTGTTGAATGTATCTCTCACCTCATTGAAGACTCTAAGAAATGATCATACCACTGTTGAGAATTAATTTCATTATAAATTACACTTTTCTATTTACAGATCTGATGGTTGACCAAAATAACTTTGGGTCATCAATCGACTCTCTTAATTTTTGAAGCCTAATCTCATCATACTTCTCTTTTTTCTCCTTTCTCAATGTGTTATATATCTTTCCTCTCGTTGACATATAGCTCCTACGTTCTACTAAGTTGTTTTTGACCTTCGCCAGCTCCTTAGAAGCCCATTAACAGTCTTTTCTTTGAGTACATTCTTTATCAAACCACATATTTATCTGTCTTTTCACTTTCCCACTTACCCGAATCATACATGCTGCCGCTGCATATAATGCATTACAAAAACATCGACACATCCATTAATATCATCCTTCAAAATATCTTTCGCTCTCTTCAAGCATTCTATAAACCGCATGAATCAATTTCATCTTTGTAAATCTTCACGTTTTCATCACACCACACAATTCTTCTTCCTCATTTTCTGGCAACACGTTCTCCTCCCTTTACATTCTTCTCGTTCTCCATGTCAACTCAACCGGAAAATGCCAGGAATGTAAACTATCTCCCACACACATGGTCACAATTTTTTAACAGTTCTGATGAAACAATGAAATAATCAATCACACTGCACCCATGCGATGACACATACGTAAACTCGCCATTAACATCTCCTCTGCAGCTCCCATTCACCATCAGCAGATCATACATATAAACAAAATTCAATCAGAGAAGCTCCCAAACTATTGACAACTGAATCTTTTGAACAGCGCCTAACAGTCTCATCTTCCTCATCACGTTCCATGTTAAAGGTATAAAATGTTATGTCTTGGCCTTCCAGGTTGTTCATTCCCTGTTCTAGCATTCAAGTCACCAGCTACAATGACATACACTTCAGCTGTCTCAATGCTTTGCCTAATATTTTCTTTCCAGAATGACTATGCCATCTTTTATGTCATTACTATTATAAACTGGACTTCCCTCAGGCGCAACATAACATGCCACAAGCAAAATATCTTATCTACATTAAACAACATTTTGTCAACCCTTACAGCAACAATATTATTATCTTTATTTTCATAACTTCTTTTATATACTGACTGTAACAATTCTTTACAAGCAAGAGAACTCCGCCTGAGTTTCTGCCTTGGTTCGATAGCTTTCTTGCTGGGGCACTAAACTTAACATAATCCGTGAAAACACCGCTGAAATCAAATTTACAATCAACAAAAGTTCAGTCAGACACACAAAATCAAAGGTTCTTACATAATTAACAAAATCAATGTCATTCAATTTGCTATATAAATTTTCTACATTGTAGTTCAGGAACGACAACTGAGGCGATGGATGGTCAGGCCTGTCCTATTTAGTGTCACTGGCAGAGCGCAACGACCTGTCACTGCCACGAGCACTCAGGTATCCACGTATCGGCGTTTGCTGTCGCCTCCGTTAGAACCACCACGGTTCCCACGTGCATCCCGTTCCACGCTGCCACGCCTCGCACCCGTGTCACTGCCAGCGTTGGAAAGGCCGACACGGCGTGTCGCACCGTGACCTTCGCCCCCTGTCAAGCGCCGTGTAGTTGGGGATCCCCCCGCCTGTCGCTTCACTGCCCCGGCCTCGCTGACGTGCATCTGGATCAGCTGATCGGACACAGCCCCTCGCCAGCTCGCCGTCCCCTGCCGTGTAGGAAGATGCAGAGGTGGACGCTGTCACTGCGGCGTAGCTCCTGGAATCGGGTCTCTTGGGTCCGACCGTCAGCTTTCCTTTGACAAAGTAGGCGGCTTTGCCCTCCTTCTTGCCTCGCTGACGATGGCAGCCTGTCTTCGGTCAGGTCGTTGGCCACTCGGACTCCTTTCCCCTGCAGTCTGGCCCGATAGTCTCTGTCAGTGAGGACCGTCATCTTGTCCCCCACTGACTGAACTTCACGACCATCGGCCTGGGTTGGTCGCCTCTTGCTTGACCGACACGATGAGCTCTGACAATGTCCTGATCGCACCACTTCTTGTGTCCTGCACACTGTTCAGAGTGTCTGTGACAACACGGCACATGTGTCATAATCCTCATGATCACTGCTGTGGCGGAATGCGAAAATCCGAAGATTGTCACGTCTGGAAATCTTCCAGTTTGTCAATTTCATTATTCATCGACGTGATCTGCTCTGTCAGTGTCTCCAGTGTTGTGGACAGTGTCCTTGTCTCCTCCTTCCCTGCGCACAGTCAGAGAACAGCACTGTCATGTCACCTGACATTTCCTCCACAGCAGCTGCCAGTCGACTGTTTTCCCTTTCTAGGCCGTCACAATCGTTGGCTGATCTGCTCGCACTTGTCTTTCACCTGGTGTAGCTCAGTTTTGATCGCACACAGATCATTCTGATGTCGGCTGTCTGCTGTTGTTTTCCCTGGCTCTGTTGGTGAATGGCGGTCAAGATTTGTTCTGCATGTCCGTGCGATCGCTCCTATCTTTTCACTGACTACTGTTTGGTCCGGAGTGACACTGACGTTTCTCTTGCAGACTGTTAGGGCCTGGGTTCTTCTCCACATCGCCGCTCAGCAGAACACGCCACACACACAGCACGGCGTTGACAGCACACAACGAGGTCAACGCCGGCACGTGCAAGGCATGTTGACAAGACGTGTCACAACAGCCGTACACACCTCCATCTTCAGTCGTAGAAACCTCGCTGGATACTTTGCTCCACAAAAACAGATGCACTGTCCGATGTGAACACAGCGACCACAGTTTTTTACTCCCCCCACACACCAGCAACACAGAGATGAAACAGAAGACATAGGCAGTGATAATATCGACTAGTGTCACATCATGTCACTCTGACCGAGC
>CM031620.1:64512618-64517618 GCA_018398815.1 Conus ventricosus | reverse complement strand
CCCGCCCGCCTTCTCTCTCTCTCTCTCATTCGTCGTGTTCCTCTCTCCCACTTCCTCGCCTCTTCCCCAGTTTATCCAGTCCCCAGCCCCCACCCCCACCCCCATGTCCCCACTTACACACACATTCTCTGTCTGTCTGTCTCTGTCTGTCTCCCTCTCTCTGTCTGTCTGTCTCCCCCTCTCTCTCTAAAATGACAGGACGCGCTCTTTGTAACATCAGGGATTTGTGTGTGTGTGTGTGTGTGTGTGTGTGTGTGTGTGCGTGCGTGCGTGCGTGCGTGCGTGCGTGCGTGCGTGCGTGCGTGCGTGCGTGCCTGCGTGCGTGCGTGCGTGCGTGCGTGCGTGTGTGTGTGTGTGCGCGCGCGCGTGTCCATGCTTGAAATCCACAAAAATTTCCACAAAAATGAATTCCTGGCTCCTCCCTCCCTCTCCCTCGCCCACTTTCCCTCAGTTCACTCCTCCTGAACCCCCTGAAAAAAAAAAAAGAAAAGAAAAAAAGAAAGAAAGAAGAAAAAAGAAAAAAAAATACACACATGTTTAATGACGGATACGGGAGTTATAACAACCCTGTGATGTGACGCTGAAGTGGCGTGACTGCTGGCTACCCTGAGAACCTGTAGCCGTTGTTGACACGACGGTGGTCGATGTCCTCCTGTCGTGAACTACGTGGATGCGATCGACATCTGTCAAGTCATGATCAGGTTAGATCAGTTGGAGGCCCAGAGCAATACCGATTTAATGATCGTCACCCTCCGTTTCCTTTTTCTTTTTTTTTTGTGACGGGAAGGGTGGGGGTGTGATGGAGGGCTAGGACGGGCAAGGGAGGGGGGTGTGATGGAGGGCTAGGACGGGAAGGGGTGGGGGTGTGATGGAGGGCTAGGACGGGCAGGGAGGGGGGTGTGATGGAGGGCTAGGACGGGCAAGGGGTGGGGGTGTGATGGAGGGCTAGGACGGGCAAGGGGGGGGGTGTGATGGAGGGCTAGGACGGGCAAGGGGTGGGGGTGTGATGGAGGGCTAGGACGGGCAAGGGTGGGGGTGTGATGGAGGGCTAGGACGGGCAAGGGAGGGGGGTGTGATGGAGGGCTAGGACGGGCAAGGGTGGGGTGTGATGGAGGGCTAGGACGGGAAGGGGTGGGGGTGTGATGGAGGGCTAGGACGGGAAGGGGTGGGGGTGTGATGGAGGGCTAGGACGGGCAAGGGGTGGGGGTGTGATGGAGGGCTAGGACGGGCAAGGGGGGGGGTGTGATGGAGGGCTAGGACGGGCAAGGGGTGGGGGTGTGATGGAGGGCTAGGACGGCAAGGGGTGGGGTGTGATGGAGGGCTAGGACGGGCAAGGGGTGGGGGTGTGATGGAGGGCTAGGACGGGAAGGGGTGGGGGTGTGATGGAGGGCTAGGACGGGCAAGGGGTGGGGGTGTGATGGAGGGCTAGGACGGGCAAGGGGTGGGGGTGTGATGGAGGGCTAGGACGGGCAAGGGAGGGGGGTGTGATGGAGGGCTAGGACGGGAAGGGTGGGGGTGTGATGGAGGGCTAGGACGGGCAAGGGGGGTGGGTGGTGATGGGGGCTAGGACGGGAAGGGGGGGGGTGTGATGGAGGGCTAGGACGGGCAAGGGTGGGGGTGATGGAGGGCTAGGAGAGGGGAAGTGGAGGAAGGGGGGGGTGTGATGGAGGGCTAGGACGGGAAGGGGGGGGGTGTGATGGAGGGCTAGACGGGCAAGGGGAGGGGGGGTGGGGTGGAGGGCTAGGACGGGAAGGGGTGGGGGTGATGGAGGGCTAGGACGGGCAGGAGGAGGGGGGGTGTGTGAGAGGCTAGGAGGGCAAGGAGGGGGGTGTGATGGAGGGCTAGGACGGAAGGGGGGGGGGAGTGATGGAGGGCTAGGACGGGCAAGGGGGGGGTGTGATGGGAGGGAGGCGGGCAAGGGAGGGGGGGTGGAGGAGGGGCTAGGACGGGAAGGGTAGGGGGGTGTGATGGAGGGCTAGGACGGGCAAGGGGGGGGTGTGATGGAGGGCTAGGACGGGCAAGGGAGGGGGGTTTATGGAGGGCAGGACGGGCAAGGGAGGGGGGTGTGAGGAGGGCTAGGACGGGCAAGGGAGGGGGGTGGATGGAGGGCTAGGACGGGCAAGGAGGGGGTGTGATGGTGTAGGATGGAGGGCAGGCGGAAGGGGCTAGGGGGGGTGTGAGGGGGCTAGGACGGGCAAGGGAGGGGGTGTGATCGAGGTCTACGGACGAGGAGGGGTGTGTTGGGTCTAGACGGCAGGGTGGGGGGTTGTGGCGTGGTGCGGCAAGCGGGGGTGTGTGGTGGTGGTGGGGGTGGGTGTGTTGTGGTGGTGGGGGAGTGGGAGGGGGAGGAGGCAAAAGAGGAGGAGGGGTGGTGTGGTGTGGGGGTGTGGGGTGTGTGGGGCAGCGCAGGCGGGGTGGAGACTAGACGGAGAGGTTGATGTGTCAGGCCTTGGGGAAAAGTCTGGAAGGGTTTCCTTACTGATTCGAGTACTCATTTCTCTTTTGTCTTTCTGTCTGTCTCTTTGTCTGTTCGTGTCTGTCTGTTTGTCTGTCCCGTCCGTCCGTCCGTTGCCGTGTGTGTGTGTGTGTGCGTTTGTGTGTGTGTGTGTGTGTGTGTGTGTGTGTGTGTGTGTGTGTGTGTGTGTGTGAGTGAGAGAGAGGAGAGAGAGAGAGAGAGAGAGAGGTGTGTGTTGTGTGTGTGTGTGTGTGTGTGTGTGTGTGTGTGTGTGTACGCGCGCGCTCGCGCGCGCTCGCGCACGAAATACGATATCTGGTGAATTTAACTAGATACTGTGATCAGCCCCTTTTCTGGGTGAAAACCTTTCTTGATCAACACACGTGAGTATTGCCTTTAACTTTCGAACGATGCAATTCATGTGACAGTTTGTTTCATTTTTTTTGTATATTCCATGACCATTTATCTTTTGTAAACAAACACCCTTCACGCCCTAAAAGGGGTGGAAGGACACTGACGTTGTATTGTGTTGCAATAGTGATGACAATTTGTCTTTTGTTAACATCTCTCATACCCCCAAAGGGGTGAAAGGAAATAAACATTGTATTGCGTTGCATTGCTTTGCTTAGTCTTGTATTTCTTCTTACTCAATCGCTCCTCCAGTCTCTTACTGAATACGTTGTTTTTAAGTTAGGAGAACCGCTAGAAATGTACAATCGAAAAGAACACGAACTGTTCTCTTTATTGTCTTTTTTTTTTTACTTTAAAACGAAAGAACACCATAAACAACCTTTAAAAAACGTTTGAAAGGAGAAATGTATAATCAAAAAGAATACGAACCATTCTCTCTATTATCTTTTTAATCTTAAAACGAAGAACACATAAGCAACTAAAAAAAAAAAAAAAAAGAAATTGAAAAGACCCTCTCAAGTCCACACCGCCACATGGTTACTTGATTCACATCAGGGAAGGTGAACGCAGTGGAAGGAAAGGTTGGGCTCCGTCAAACTCCACGATACCGTGCCCCTAGTTCATAGCCACGGCTCCCCCACCTTTCCCCCTTTCCCTTACTCCCATTAGGCTATGGGCGGGACTTTCAAACGTCTCGCTGGCAACGATCGGCTTCACCAAGCAGCCTTACGCCTGTCAAAGAAAGAGGGCGCCCATTAATACGCAATTACTGTCACGGGCCAGACTGGTGAGCACGTGACGTCCCGGAACGGCTTCCTGCAGTCGGTGAACTGTCGGGGGACGCATTGACAGTGCCGGCGGTGACGGCATGGCGGCAGATTTCATCTCCCCGTGTCATAAACAGGTGATAACTATCAGCAGAAACACTTTCAAGTGGAACGGTTCCCCTTCCTCTCTCCCTCTCTTCCCCACCTCCTGGCTTAAAAAAAAAAAAAAAAAAAAAAAAAAGACCTACCCCTCGACCAAATCACCCCGCCATTTTGCTACTTATCTACATGTTTGTTTGTTCTCCTTAGAGTAGTTTTCAGCTTCAGTGCATTTTGTTAGAATTTCCTTAACACACTCTGCGTGGTGTCTTCGGCTCCCTCGTTCCACTTCCAGAGCACTTTCCCTGTCGTTCTCGTAGTGTTTTTCACATAATCGTCATATATGCATATGCAGTTATCCCCCTTCCCCTCTCTGTTTTTCTTCATCTCTGTGTCTGTGTCCATCTCTCTCTCTGCTTGCTTGTGTGTGTATGTGTGTGCATTGTGTGTTTGTGTGCATGCATGTGTGTGTGGGCATGTATATGTGAGCATGCATGTGTGTGTGTGCGTGCGTGTGCGTGTGTGTGTGTGTGTGTGTGTGTTGTGTGTGTGTGTTCAAGTATTTCTTTGTACTCTATATGCATGTGCACGAGCGTGTGTATGTTTGCATGCGTCTAAGCATGTATTATACGCATTCTCTCTCTCGATCATCCACCCACTGTCTGTCTCTGTCATTCTCTCCTCCTGTATGTCCATCCCCCCTCTCTGGCTGTTGGTAGGCCCATCTGTTTGTATTATTACTGTGTGAGCGTGTGAATGTGTGTGCGTGCATGCGTGCAAGCGTGTGTGTGTGTGTGCGTGTGTGTGTGTGTTTGTGCGTGCTGCGCGCACACGCATGTGCAAGTGTGTGTGTGTGCGTGCCTGTGTAATTTTCACATAAATCATTCAAAAGTAAAGAGTGTGAATGAGAGAGAGAGAGAGACTTTAGTGCTACATGCTGACTGCATTTGAAGAACAAAATCTACAATACAATGCAATGCTTCAGGTGTTCCTCTATCACTCCTTCCCTCTCTTATTGAAAATTATGTTACTGTTTTCTATAAGTTGCAACAACCACCAGAAAAAAATATTATGATAATGAAAACAAATCGTTTTCTTTGTTATCTGCATTTTTATTCTAAAACGAAACAGCACATCATAAGCTGGTAAAGAAAGTATTTGAAAAGCCCCTCTGTCCATGCATCACTGCATGAGTACCTGATTCAGTCCAGGAAAAGTGAGAGTGGTAGAAAAGTGGGCTGGACTCCATCGAATTCCACAATGGTGTG
>CM031620.1:64500118-64507618 GCA_018398815.1 Conus ventricosus | reverse complement strand
CAGAATGGGTGGTACAAGCCAACCAACCCCCGCTTTCGCACCCCCCCCCCCCCCTCCCTCCCCGCCCCCTCCCTTAATGAAAGAAAAAAAAAAGAAAAAATCGGGAAAAAAAATGTCTGGGGTGTCACAGACGGTGCCACATGTAAACCGGCGCACCGCCCCATTCCGGGGCTAACCTGATGGCGGGGTGTCACAGACTGTGCCACATGTAAACCGGCGCACCGCCCCATTCCGGGGCTAACCTAATGGCGGTCAATAATAACGAGGCAGCAATCCACACTACGGAAGTGGAAACGAGAGTGCAGCGACCCCTAATCGATGTCCACCCAAGTTCCCTTGCACTACACCCTTGCTTCTTTTTCTCCTTATGGGACATGAGTATTCATTTTATATCATTATATTGTTATCTTATATTATCATATTTATTATCAATTATTATTATTTTATTAATATTTCTTTACTCATCATCATTATCTTTTGAAAGGAGCCCCGTTGCTTTCCTAATATTTTCTCCTACTTGTTCGTAGAGTCTGTGAAAGTCGTTCCTTTTATATATAATTATATATATATTATTATATATATATATATATATATATTTTATATGAACAATTATTATGGGAAACAAGTGCAGGTAACAATTTTCAGTCGTTATATATGACTGCAAAGATTAACTTAAAAAAAAAAAAATTGAAGAAATAGGGGAATTAATATTATAAATATGAGAAGCCTATAGCTTGCCTTAGGGAACCATCGTAATCCCTCTCAAAGCACATTTATTTGTATTCTGTATAATTATGAACAAGATTAAGATTTTAATACTTCATTTTTAAAAAGATTTTAATACTTCATTTTTTAAAATTATTCTTAACAGATTTTAATACTTCATTTTTTAAAAATATTCTTAACAGATTTTAATACTTCATTTTTTAAAAATATTCTTAACAAATATATATATATATATTTCTTCAATCGAAGACATAAGAGCAAGCTTTGTTTATAATTCAATATTTCTTGCAGTCATTGCAGCACCAGGCTGCTCTGTAAGTTGCTGGAACGGTGCTCGGTACTTATCCTTGGAATTTATTAGTTTCTTGTATTTTAGTCCCTTGCGGATTCATTCCAAGAACTGGCCCTCAGCACTTGTGTCTTAGAGGATATCTTTTATATTTCTACTTTTCACAAGAAAATGTAGCTTGTTTTGCTCTTTCATGATTTTCTTTTGCTTCTTAGATGGCACCTTTGGTTGGTTTTTTGAAAACTCAACAAACATACTACAGTATTGCACACCAGCCTTTTCTGGGATTGCATTCGTCTTAAAACTGAAAAGGCAGAGGAGTCAAATTACCACTTTCCGCGGTCACTGAGGAGAAACCACCAAGTTTCGAAATATCGTAGAGGACCAGGAGTTATGTTAGTGAGTTTCCCTCCCATTGGAGGATCTCTCTCTCCCCCCTTGGAGAATATAAGCTTACTGAAGGCTCATTTGAGAAGCATTTATTTTCTTTTTTCCCCATCCACCCACTCACTGTTAGTTAGGCAGAATCATCTGCCACTGCAGGTATGAATGCGTATCTCCCCCTATTTCTTCAATCTAAGACATAAGAGCAAGCTTTGTTTATAATTCAATATTTCTTGCAGTCATTGCAGCACCAGGCTGCTCTGTAAGTTGCTGGAACGGTGCTCGGTACTTATCCTTGGAATTTATTAGTTATATATATATAACATGATAGAGAGAGAGAGAGAGGCTAAGCTCCGTTCGTCACCACCCCCTTGCCATTCCCTTCGCTCCTTATAATTATGGGTATGAGCATTATATCATTATCATTTTTGAAGAGGAGGTAACCCACCTGAGTATCTCCGTAACATTTTCACCTTCTGGTTGGTTCGTAACATTTTCACCTACTGGTTGGTTCGTAGACGTCTGTGATACAGTCCTTCCCTTTTAGAGAGAGGGAGGGAGAGAGAGAGAGAGAGAGGGGGAGAACAGTCTCAACCCAAGGCTATGGTCATGCATGCAAACCTTCAATACTACCCCCACACTCCCCTACTTACCCCCACCCCGTCTCTCCACACCCACCCCCTCCCTTCAATGGAGATTCAAACTAGTGAGACTGACGAAGATCATGTAACTTTCACCCAGAGCTATGTTAATAACGCAATCCTTCACACTCCCTATCCCAGCCTTAGGAACAGAGAAAACAAGGCTAGACGAACAGAGAGATAGACAGAGACAGACAGATAGACCAACACACACACACACCCAACATCTCTCTCTCTCTCTCTCTATATATATATATATAATATACAAACACACATACATAATCTTGGTCTTAACTACATGAATACCTTACATGAGAACAAAGAGGGCACACTGATAGAGAGAGAGAGAGAGACAGACAGACAGAGAGAGAGAGAGAGAGGCAGACAGACAGACTCTTAAATTCATCCTCGCAGAACGTTCCAGAGATCAAAAGATGCTCCACTGTACGGTGCAAAGCCTTTTCTCCCCTCCCCCCTTACCCGTCCCCCTACATCCTGAACTTCTGCGAGCATCTGTGAGAGGGGGCGCAGATTTCTCTAATACCGCAGGGAGTCTAATAACGTTTTACCTTCCCCATACGTGGAGGTCAGGGTGGGGGAGGAAGGGAAGGGCGCCTTCCCACTTTTCTCTTGTGCTCCCCTCCCCCCCCCCCCCCCCTCCGCCCCCTCATCTGCTGGCAGGCTGGAAGCCAGCCCGCCAAGTCTGGAACCTTTCTCACGGCGAAACACCTGTCGCCACCTGGCGGCCATGAATCGCTCCCTCTCAACGGTGACTTCCCTTGTTGTTTGCAGTAGCGACTGGATTGCCGAACAGAACGCTAGCTCACTGGAGACGCTTGAGGGTGTATGTCTTCTTTACCCTGGCCATTTCGTTGTGTTTGAGGCGAAAGAGGATATACTGTATTTACTATAAACGACACCAAGGACAAATTAGTGAGTTTATTTCATGGACTTTTCGGGGGCAAAAAAGCAACCCAAGACGATCTCTCTCTCTCCTCTCTCTCTCTCTCTCTCTCTCCTCTCTCTCTTCTCTCTCTCTCTCTCTCTCTCTCTTCTCACACACACACACACACACACACACACACACACACACACACACACACACACACAGAGTCTAGGCAGCCTTCTTCGTTTGAACTAAATGCACTTTAATCGTCCACTTCTGCTGAAATTGTTACAACCGTTTTCATTGTTTCTGTTAAAAAAAAGCTTTTAGCCACAGAGAAATTTGCTATTCTTGAGCATGTGTGACAACGATCTGTACTTTGTTCCGTATTGTAATGTAACTGTGAGTATTGTGCTTTTGCATGTTCACACGCCCCTGCAAAAGGGATCATGGTCTATTTGTGAATTATTTGAATCTCTCTCTCCCTCCCTCTCTCTCTTCTCTCTCTCTCTCTCTCTCTCTTCTCTCTCTCTCTCCTCTTCTTCGCACAAGGTTTAGCTTCCATTCTCACCCATGGCACTACATCGGACAGTTAACTTGACTGGACGAAATGACACTAGCGATTCACTCTTCGCGATGCCGAGAATGATTCAGCGCGGCAAACCAAGCACGGGAAAAGAGGAATAATTATGTTGTGCAAACTTGAAGGATCGCACACATAGATAACACAAATCAAACCCACACTTGTATCCACACACACACACACACACACACACTCACACACACACACACACACACACACACACACACACTCACACACACACACTCACACTCACACTCACGTACACGCACACACTCATTCACACGTGCGCGCGCCCTTGCACACATTGCACGTACGCAAAACACACACACCCTCTCCCCCCCCCCCCCCCCCCCCCCCGCCCTCCCCCACTATGTCCAAACGCATTTTTTGTTTTCAATCTTCGTCGTAGCGGAAACAGGAAGAGGAAGCGACGGCGGAAAGGGAAGTAGCTCGTCAGCAGCTTTTCGACACTCACATTACTCACAGTCGGCCACGGAAGACTTACCTCCCTTGAATCTAAGGATAATTGCTTCCCTTTGGTAAAGCCCCGTTGTTTTCCCAAACGTTGGGGAAGAAATCATGGTCGTGTCTTTGTCTTCTGCTGCTTCTGTCTCTCTGCACTTTCTCTCCATCTCCCCCCCCCCCCCCCCCACCCCCCTTTGATCGATGTTATAAACCGTCTTCATTGATCTACTTGTTCCTGCTCTCTCTTCTCTCCCTCTCTCTCTCTCTCTCTCTCTCTCTCTCTCTCTCTCTCGCACTCTTCCTCCCTCTCTCTCCTCTCTCTCTCTCTTCTCCTCTCTCCCTCTCCTCCCCCCTCCCTCTCTCTCTCTCTCTCAAACCTTCCTTCCTCCTCTCTTTCGCTTTCGCCTTCTCTCGTTCGCTTACCTGCCTGTGTAAAAAATGTTTATAACGACACACTCAGTGTACCTTTCTGGACTAGTCACATGTAGCCATGAATACATTGACGTATTTCTTTTAAAAAGAAAAGTATACAAATCATGACAGTTCGGCTGTAACGAAAGATTCGCGTGCGCATATATTATGTATGTACGCTGTGTGTGGGAACGTGTGCGAGTGTGTGAGTGTGGTGTGTGTGTTGTGTGTGTGTGTGTGTGTGTGTGTGTGTGTGTGTGTGTGTGTATGTGTGTGTGTGTGTGTGTGTGTGTGTGTGTGTGTGTGTGTGTGTGTGTGAGCGCGCGCGCATGTGTTGATTGTGTGTGTGTGTGTGTGTGTGTGTGTGTGTGTGTGTGTGGTGTGTGTGTGTGTGCGCGCGTGAGAGAGAAAGAGAGAGAGAGGGAGAGAGAGAGAGAGAGGGAGAGAGAGAGAGAGAGAGAGAGAGAGAGAGAGAGAGAGTGTGTGTGTGTGTGTGCGTGACGTGGTGTGTGTGTGTGTGTGTGTGTGGTGTGTGTGTGTGTGTGTGTGTGTGTGTGTGTTGTGTTGTGTAATTTGTGTTTGTGTGTATGTGTGTGCGCAAGCGTGATCCACCATATGTTTGCTTACGGGTACGCGTGTCTGTCCGCACATGTAACATGCATTACTCCTGTCCCTCCTACAAACTGTCCGCTCTCTGTCTCTCTCTCTTCTCTCTCCTCTCTCTCTCTCTCTCTCTCTCTCTCTCTCTCTCTCTCTCTCTCTCTCCATGATGAGGAACGTAATGTCCATTCTGATCTCCTGGCTCCATCTCTCTAATCATGGTCTCCCATCCAATTACAAACTAAATCGCAAATGCACACAGTTGCAGAAGGGGGGGGAGAGAGAGAGAGAGAGAGAGAGAGAGAGAGAGAGAGAGAGAGAGAGAGAGAGAGAGAGAGAGAAAGAGAGAGAACGGGGAGTGGGGGTAGAGACGGACGGAGGGAGAACACATAAGTGCATGCTTGTATGATTGTATGATTCATCGATCCGTACTTCCATTGGTCAATCAATCAGCTGCCACATCTCTGTCTGTCTGTCTGTCTGTCTGTCTGTCTGTCTGCTCTCTCTCTCTCTCTCTCTCTCTCTCTCTCTCATCAAACCAGCAAAAGTAGGATCACGGATGTTGGAGTATTTCACTCTATGCTCTGCTGTTGCTGCTTCCATTCTTGTTGTTGTTGTTGTTGTTGTTGTTGTGTTTAATCAGAAGTCTACCATGTCCAACATTTCACTGTTGAGGTACTCCTGCCCATCCCTTTCCCCCGTGTCCACCTCCGACACTCCCGCCTTCTGCCAAAGTCGTCTTCCAAACCAAGATGGAATAGTACTGTTCTGAGCCATGTCCCTCCCGTCTTCATCTTCTTTCCCATCCCACCCACTTTCTTCCCCCGCTCATCCAGTCCACCCCCCCCCCCCCCCCACCTCCTCCTCTTCCTCTCCCACACTCTCTCTTTACACTACTACCCCCCCCCCCCCCCCCCTTCCTCCATCTCCCGCCTCGACTCTCACCTGATCCCTTCCAAACACCTTTCCGATAAAGAGTTCACGTGCATTGTAATGACACGTGTGTGTGTGTGTGTGTGTGTGTGTGCTCCCTGAGGGGATTCTCTCGTCTTCAACCAACCACGACGATGCGTGAACGAGCAACCCGACACAAACTGGAGAACCCCCAAGGTCTCAACATTCTAGTCACAATTCACACCGGCGAAGGCGTTCTCGTATGAAATCTCTTGCCCCAGGGCACTTTTTTCATATTCTTTCACCTGAGATCGAGACAGGTGCTCTGATGTAGGCCCACATCTAAAACTTTGCACAGAATGCCGTCAAAACGATTACTAAGTCTGTTTCTACACTGGATGAAAGGTCGACTTATGAATGCAAAGGCCAATCGGAAAACGTGTAAATGCCAGGCTGCCGATTCTTAAGATGTGTGTGGGAAGCGATTTTTTGTTGTCCGAACTTACAGAGTTCTGAAAAGCTTGAATGGAAGCTCTCCAAATGTACTTTTTCATTAGTGACACATACTGAATACATCGTGTCAATGCATCATTCTGGTAAATTTACATAGCACATTGTATACGTCTCGTCGAAAAATACGTGAGTTGCTATTACCCCTCTCCCCCTTCCCTGTCCACTGCTCCCCCCCCCCCACCTCCCCCCCCCCCCCCAACACTCCACACACACACACCTACAAGAAGGTGGCAAAATAAAGACATCTCCCTCCAATGTTTTTTGTCGGAATTTGTTAGGGGACTATAGAAATGCTACTTATCAAACTGTCATCAAATTGATATCCTGTTAAATACAACTCCCACGACCCTACCTGTAGTAGTTGATTCATTTGATAATTAAAAACATGGATTTTCCTGCTAGTTCATTTGATAATTAAAAACATGGCTTTTCCTGCTAGTTCATTTGATAATTAAAAACATGGCTTTTCCTACTTGTCTTTAGCTCATCTCAAGACACAAACTGTCACCCGCTCTTTTTATCAAGCATTTGCCAGCATTGTCTTAAAGGTCTGGCAAGGTAAGGAAGGTTAGGTAAATCACACTCACTCACCACACACACACACACACACACACACACACACACACACACACACGCACCAAGAACAGCAACAACAACAACACAACATAAACGAAGACACTCACACATACACACAAAAACCGCTTTGAGACTTCTGTTTGAAGATTTATTTTCCCAGGATAAAAATGGGGTAATCATCTGAGCATTTTGAATTTAATGATTCCATTAAGGTGGTTTCATATTGCCAGTCGTTCAAACTCCCATTAAGATTGCTTCATATTATCAGTGTGTAACTTCTTTCAATCAGTGCGCAATCCCGCCCACTTGCCTTTCATTCCTCACCTAATCATTACCCCCTTTTCGTAATCATCTCTGTCTGACATGTTCGTCCCATTTCTCTATCAATCTGCTCTTCTTTGGTTTCTTTGGGAGGCAGCTGAACTGTGATTTTTTTCTTCCCAAAACTCTGAGCATACCACAGGCGGTCATGTTGCTGTCATGTACCATAGGTAGACTCACACAGCGAGACCGGGGTCGACTGCATCGTCTC
>CM031620.1:64485118-64495118 GCA_018398815.1 Conus ventricosus | reverse complement strand
AAAAACGAAACAAAACAAAAACAAAAAAACAAAACAAAAACAAAAAAACACGAGAGAAAAGACATTTTCAAACTAAATTTGTTGTCTGAAAGGCTCAAGGCTGTCGTGCATCAGTGACAGATTTCTGTGTATTATGCTGCTCGAAGCATCGCCATAGGAGGACGGAACCAAACATGGAACAGAATGCAGAAGAAAAAGATGCCAGACAAAAAAGGCGAGGGGTAGGTGGCATGTGTGCGTATGCATGCTGGACGGCGGGAAGGGAGGGAGTGGAGGGTGCAGGAAGAAGGGGTGGGGGTCGGGGTGGGATGTTTGACATTGGGACGTACATAAGTAAAACAGACCAAACTGGATTTAGTTTTCATTGCTTCAAACTATGTGCACCTCTGATGGCATATTATATATATATATATATATATAAATATATATATATATATATATATATATATATTATATATGTGTGTGTGTGTGTGGGGGTGTGGTGTGTGTGTGTGTGTGTGGTGTTTTGTGGGGTGTGTGTTAGGCTTTTTGTGGGTGGTGATGGTGGTGGGGGTGGGGCTAAAAAGTGAAAATGTTTTCGCTTCAGGGACAGGGGGGGGGGGGGGGGGGGGGGCGGAGAAGGAGGAAGATGAAAAAGAAGAAGGGGGAGGAAAATGTCATAAGGTGAGAAAAGAGAGAGAAAGAGAGAGAGGAGAGAGAGAGAGAGAGAGAGAGAGAGAGAGAGAGACCTGAGGGGGTGGGAAGGAGGAGTAACACAGAGAAGGAGAGAGAGAGGTAGGGAGAGAAAGAAGGATTGGGAGGGGGGAGAGAGAGAGAGAGAGAGAGAGAGAGAGAGAGAGAGAGAGAGAGAGAGAGAGAGAGAGACAGACAGACAGACAGAGACAGACAGAGAGAGACAGATAGGCAGACAGACACACAGACAGACAGAAGTGGGTGGGGACGAGAAGATGTGCGTGTGTGTGTGTGTGTGTGTGTGTGTGTGTGTGTGTGTGTGTGAGAGAGAGAGAGAGAGAGAGAGAGAGAGAGAGAGAGAGAGAGAGAGAGAGAGAGAGAGAGAGAGGGGGTGGTGGTGGTTTTGGAGGTGGGAGAAGACAGAAACAGACAGACAGAGCAGAGGGAGAAGCAGAGACATGTGGGGGGTGGGGGGGGGGGAGAGTGCTTTTCATGAAAACGAAAAAGAAGAAACAGATAGGGGGAAGTCACAGGAGGGAGCAGGCACCGTGGGAGAGGGAGGGGGGGGGGAGGAGGGATGGAGGAGGAAGGCAACAGTGGGAAGGGGGCAAGGGAGGGGGCTGAGGGAGGGGTGGGGGAGGAGTGAGAGGAGAAGTCAAGTGCATGCGTGTTCCCCAAGGTAATAAAATCAATGACCTCATTAACCGCACGGGCAGGGGGCCGGCCTCGCGTTTCCTCCCCTCTTGACTCTAATGCCCCCCCCCTCCCTCCCCCCCCCCCCCCCCCCCCCAACGACTCTCTTCCTCCCTCCTTCAAACCCTTCCCCACCACCACCACCACCACCACCACGCCCCCCCCAGCCTCCACACCCCCCCCCCCCCCCCCCCCCACACACACACACACACTGAAATCTCTCCCCTTACCGGCGTTGCCGCCGTGAAATTGAAAAACGTCCGTTATGTACGTCTGCATATTAGTGGGGGTGCTAGCTAGCAAGCTGCCGGGGTAGTGAGAGGGGAGCGTTGGAATGAAGGGGAAGGAAGGGGGAAGATCGGGAGTGGGGGGATGGGGAGGGCGGTAATGGAAGAACAGGGAGAGGGGGGGGGGGGGGTTGAGGCAGAGGAGGGAAGAAGAAGGTAATGGAAGTCTTGGGGGGGAGGGGGGTGGAGGTGGCAGAGGTGGTGGCAGCAGAGAGTGTTGCCCTATTTTCTGGCGATGGAGGGATGTTAGGGGCAAGTTTGGTTAAATTACAGTTTTCATTCTCCCTCCCTCCCTCCCCCTCCTCTCTCTCTCTCTCCTCTCTCTCTCTCTCTCTCTCTCTCTCTCTCTCTCTCTCTCTCTCCCTCTCTCTCTTTCTGTTTGAACAGCTTTACCGACATCTTAATGACACCTATTTCTTTGGGCTGTTTATTTTACTTGTTCTCATAGTTTTCTTTCCATTAATGCCACAGGCGAACGGGGAAGAAGGGAGGGGTGTATCTTATCAGATTTTTTTTTTAATCATTTCTTGAAAAACCAATCTGTGTAAGGCTTATATCTTTCGTCTTCTTATCCCATTTTTCAATATATCTTTGCAGTCTCTCTTTTTCTTCGCTTTTAACATATCTTTTTTTCTTCCTTTCTGTCTCTTTCTCAACCTAATCTTTGGAGAAAAAAAATTCAAATCTTATTCTTTAAATCGATCCCTTTGGTTACATTCTCAGCAGAATATGAATAATCAAAAAAAAAAAAAAAAAATGTCCGCCCTCCGCTAGGAAAGTTCAATCACGCTGGCACCTCAAATAAAGCAACAGCGGAAGAGCGGGGGGGGGGGGGGGGGGTGGGGGGAAGCAGAAAGGGGGGGGGGGGCGTAAAGGCAGAAACGGGGGGCTTTAGGCCTATACATAGTTGCTACAAACGTTGGATCGGAACAGTTGAACAGTCACCATGAAAAACCTCCGAGGTGATTCAGCAACAGTTGCAGCACCCCCTCTGGTGCGCTACCTTTGGCAAATATTATAATTCTGACAGACTGCTCTCTATGACAGACTGCTCTCTATAACAGACTGCTCGCTATAACAGACTGCTCTCTATGACAGACTGCTCTCTATGACAGACTGCTCTCTATGACAGACTGCTCGCTATAACAAACTGCTCTCTATGACAGACTGCTCTCTATCACAGACTGCTCTCTGTAATAGACTGCTCGCTATAACAGACTGCTCTCTAGGACAGACTGCTCTCTAGGACAGACTGCCCTCTATAACAGATTGCTCTCTATAACAGACTGCTCGCTATAACAAACTGCTCTCTACGACAGACTGCTCTCTATGACAGACTGCTCTCTATGACACACTGCTCTCTATAACAGACTGCTCTCTATGACAGACCGCTCTCTATGACAAACTGCTCGCTATAACAGACTGCTCTCTATGACAGACTGCTCTCTATGACAGACTGCTCTCTATGACAGACTGCTCTCTATGACAGACTGCTCGCTATGACAGACTGCTCGCTATGATAGACTGCTCTCTATGACAGACTGCTCTCTATGACAGACTGCTCTCTATGACAGACAGCTCTCTATGACAGACCGCTCTCTATGAACAGGAAACCGCTCTCTATAAACAAACTGCTCTCTATGACAAGACCGCTCTCTTATGACAGACCGCTCTCTATGACAGACCGCTCTCTATGACAGACTGCTCTCTATGACAGACCGCTCATCTATGACAGACTGCTCTCTATGACAGACGCTCTCTATGACAGACTGCTCTCTATGAACAGACTGCCTCTATACAGACGCTCTCTATGACAGACTGCTCTCTATGACAGACTGCTCTCTATGAAGACTGCTCCCTATGACAGACCGCTCTCTATGACAGACTGCTCGCTATGACAGACCGCTCTCAATGACAGACTGCTCTCTACGACAGACTGCTCTCTATGACAGACTGCTCTCATAACAGACTGCTCTCTATGACAGACTGCTCTCTACGACAGACTGCTCTCTATGACAGACTGCTCTCTACGACAGACTGCTCTCTATGACAGACTGCTCTGACAGACTGCTCTCTATGACAGACTGCTCTCTAACGACAAGACTGCTCTCTATGACAGACTGCTCTCTATGACAGACTGCTCCACGACAGATGCTTCTATGACAACGCCTCCGCAGGACTGCCTATGGACGCTGCCCGACAAACCGGGTTGGGCGGGTTTTAAAAGAAAGGGGGGGGGGGGGGGGGGGGGGGGGGGGGGGGGGGGGGGGGGGGGGGGGGGGGGGGGGGGGGGGGGGGGGGGGGGGGGGGAAACCGGGGAGTGGCGCGGTGTTAACGCCCCGGGGAAAGGGGATAAGTCGTGGTAGTTAACGCCCTGGGAAGGGGGGTTGTGGGAGTTAACGCCCTGGGAAGGGGGGTTGTGGGAGTTAACGCCCGGGGAAGGGGTGGGTTGTGGTAGTTAACGCCATGGGAGGGGGGGTCGTGGGAGTTAACGCCCTGGGAAGGGGTGGGTTGTGGTAGTTAACACCTGGGAAGGGGCGGGTCGTGGGAGTTAAGCCCTGGGAAGGGGTGGGTTGGTGGTAGTTAACGCCCTTGGGAAGGGGCGGGTCGTAGAGTTAACGCCCCTGGGAAGGGATAAGCCCGTGGGAGTTAACGCCCTGGGAAGGGGGGGGTCGTGGGAGTTAGCGCCCCTGGGAAGGGGTGGTCGGGTAGTTAACGTCCCCTAGGAAGGGATGGGTCATGGGAGTTAGCGCCCCTGGGAAGGGGTGGTCGTGGTAGTTACCCCCTAGGAAGGGGTGGGGCGTGGGAGTTACGCCCCTGGGAAGGGGTAAGTCGTGGGATTTAAAAGCCCCTGGGTGGGGGAAGTCGTGGGAGTTAATGCCCCTGGGTGGGGGAAATGTCGTGGGAGTTAACGCCCCTGGAAAGGGTAAGTCGTGGGAGTTAAACGCCCTGGGAAGGACTAAGTTAGGGGAGTTAACGCCCCTGGGAAAGGGGTGAGTGGTGGGAGTTAACGCCCTGGGACGGGCGGGTCGTGGTAGTTAGCGCCCGGGGAAGGGGGGTGGGGGTTTTAAAACGCCCTGGGAAGGGGTGGGTGGTGGGTGTTAATGCCCCTGGGAAGGGGGTGGGTGGGGGTAGTTAACGCCCCGGGGAAGGGGGGGGTCGTGGGGAGTTAACGCCCCTAGGAAGGGGTGAGGACCGATGGGGTGGAGGAAAGGAGCGGGGCCACACCCTGGAAGATGAGAGGGGAAGAGGAGAGGGGAGAGAGAGAGAGGGAGGGGAAAAGAGAGGGGAGAGAGAGGCAGTTTATTCTTTGTTCACCTGTTTTTCCGTGACTTTCTTCTTCCTCATTTTGTCCGGTCACCATCCGGGGTGTCCCCACATGGCAGTACACAGGTTTGTACATCGCCCCCTCTCCTTGCTCTTTGCTACTCTATCGCCAACACCACACTACTACCACCACAGCGTGTGGTGACGGAGAGAGAGGGAGGGGCGGGGGGGGGGGGGGGGGGGGGGGGGGCCCCGGGGGGGAGAGGACAGAAGTGGGGAGAAGGAGTCGGAGAGGGGGGGGTGGGGGGGGGAGGAGTGCGACAACGATAGAAGACATTGTTGTTGATGTCTTTAGTTTTACTGCGATAAATGACGATAGCATTGTTGTAGGCGCACGTCCGTTTGTGGCGCGTATGGGCATAATTATGCGAGGGGTGTTTTATAAATAGGTGTGATGAGAATGACTTGTCTACTACTGGGTAGCAATAACACAATTAAATTATGCCCAAGTCTATTGTGCACAAAGTAAAAAGAATAAAAACTTCAACACACAAAGACACATCGTTCTTCTTTTCTTGTCTCTCTCTTTTCTCCTCTCCTTCCCATCCCCCCCCCTCCTCTCCACATACTTCTTACGTCTCTCAGTTCTTCTTCAATTTTTCGCCCCCCCCCCCCCCCCCCCCCCCCCCCCCCCCCCCCCATCTCATTGTATGTTTCTTTTTTTTTTTTCACTATTCTTCTCGTCTTTCTTCTTCTTGTTGTTCTTCTTTCATCTTTTTCATTAAAAAAAAAAAAATCCCTTCAAGTTCACTTCCCTTCAATGTGGAGAATATCAGCGAGGTGATTTTTCAAGACGGCACGGTGACGGCTCGGGGACGGGGGGAGCCAAAGAAGAGGAATGGGAACAAGAAGGGCGGGGTGGGGGGGGGGGGGTGGGGAGGGAGGGTGGCAGGGGTTTGAGACATAGGTTGAGTGGGGTAGGAACAGAGAGCGGAGTCAGAGAGTGCATGCGTGCGGGGTGGTGGTGGGAGAGAGAGAGAGAAGAGGAGAGAGAGAGAGAGGGGAGAGAGAGAGAGAGAGGGGAGAGAGGAGAAACAGGGGGAGAAGAAGAGGATAGAAGAGGGAAAAAGGAGAGAGGAGAGAGAGAGGGCAGAGACAGAGATTGAAAGAGGAGAGACTGAGAGAGAGACAGCGTGAGAAGGGGAGAGAGAGAGAGAGAGAGAGAGTGAGAGAGAGACAGACAGACACAGACAAACAGACAGACAAAGAAAAAGAAAGAGAGAGACAGAGAGAGAGAAAGAGAAAGAGAGAAAAAAAGCAAGAGAGAGAGGAGAGAAGAGGAGAGAGAGAGAGAGGAGAGAGAGAGAGAGAGAAGGAGAAAGAGAGAGAGAGAGATTGAGAGAGAGACAAGGGGTGAGAGAGAGGAGAGAGAGACAGTGAGAGAGGAGAGAGAGAGTGAGAGAGAGAGACAGACAGACAGACAAAAGACAAACAGACGACAGGAAAGAAAGGAAAAGAAGAGAGAGAGAGAAGGGGAGAGAGAGAGGAGAGGAGAGGGGAGAAAGAGGAGGAGAGAGAGAGAGAGAGAGAGAGAGAGAGAGAAGAGAGGAGAAAAAAAGGAAGAGGAGGAGAGAGAGAGAAAAGAGAAGAGAGAGAGAGAGAGAGAGAGAGAGAGAGGGGAAAAGAGGGGGAGAGAGAGAGAGAGGTTGCAAGGGGGTGGGTAGGAGGGGGGTAAAACTGGATTCGCACAAAAGGCCCCAAAAAGAGACACTTCGTTGAACGGCGGCATTACAGAGTTCACTGCGTTCAATGTTGACATCAATTTTCTTCCTTCTCTAAATCGCTTCTCTTTCTTTCTTCCCCCCTTTCTTTTTTTTGTTTCTTTTTTTTCTTCTTTTTTTCTTTTTTCTTCTGACGAAAAGCTTACGTGTAGGGTTTCTTGATTGTATCTGGTAATTTCGTACTTATTCACGTTACTTTGCTTTCGTTGTTGTTGCTATGCTTTTCCCCTTTTCTGTTCTTTTCCTTTTAATCTTTATTCCTTCCTTCTTTATTTTTTTCTTATTTTTTTTGTGCCTTTCCTCCTTCTTTTTTTTTTTCTTTCTTTCCTTTTTTGTTTCTTTTTTCTTTTATCCCCTTTTTTTTCTTTCTTTTTGTTTCTTTTGTTGTCTTCGTTTTTGGGTTTAATCCTGTCTTTTCATTTTCTTTCCTGCATTTTGTCTCTTTTTTTCCATTCTATTCTTGCGTTTTTTTCTTTCCCCTTTTTTGCTTGCAGTTTTTTTGTTTTTTTTTTTTCCTTTAAGCTAATTTTCTTTTAGAGTTCTTTTTCCCTTTTTCTTTTCTGGCTTCATTGTTAGTTTTCGTCCCTTTTTGTTTTTTTCTTTCTTTGTTTTTTTTTTCTGTCCGTGTTTTTTTTGTTTTGATCTTTAGAAGATCAGTCAATCTGCTTTCTTCTTACCCCAAGCTTTTAATGAGCAGCAGTTTCGTTCTGTTCTGTCACGCTCCCTTTCTCCCTTTTTCCCCCTGTCTTCGTTCCCCTTTTCATTTCTTCTCCTCTCTTCTTTCATTTTTAAATCTCTTTCTTGCCCTTTTCTTTCCTCCTTTTTTCCCCACCCCCCCCCCCCCCCCCCCCCCCCCCCCCCCCCCCCCCCCCCCCCCCCCCCCCCCCCCCCGTCTTCCCCTTTCCTTCATTCCATCTCCCTTTCCCGTCTGTCCTTTTTCCCTTTTTTCCTCTTTCTTTCCTTTCTTTCTTCTTTTTTGTCTTTCGTTTTATTCTTTCTGAGTTTCTTTCGTTTTCTTTTTTTCTTTGTTCTTGTCTACGGTCTTTTTTCCTTTTTTTTTCCGATTTTTTCCAGTGCTTCAGTTGCTTTTCCAATCCTGTGGAGGCCTTCGCAGTTCCATGCCACCCATCAGCGATTTGGTTTTGCTCTGCAAGTGGTTTCCATTCCTGCTTTTTCTTTTTTAAAGATAGGCAACGAACCTATACCGATTTTTGCATTCAGCTCATCTTTGTTTCTTTCTTACTCCCTTCTCTTTCCCCCTTTCTGCCTTCTTTCCTTCCTTTTCTTTCGTAATCAAATATGTATAAGACAAAAGACAGACAGACAGACAGAAGATATTTGATAAAGAGTATAAGAAAAGCAGAGAGAGAGAGAGAGGAGAGAGAAGAGGAGAGGAGAAGAGAGGAGAGAGAGAGACAGCAGACAGACAGCAAGACAGCAGAGACAGACAGACAGAGGCAGACGCAGACACACACAGACAGACAGAATAGACGTCAAGACAGGACAGACAGACAGTCAGACAGACAGAAGACAGAGACAGACAGAAGAGACAGAGATTGAGACAGAAACAGACAGACAGAGAGACAGACAGACACAGTGAGGTCTTCCTTTTATTTGCCTGTCTTGTTGTCGTCTTTACTGTAATGTGATTGCTAATTGTGCAGTTTTCTTTTCCTATGTATTCACTCACGGACATATCTTTTGTAATTCTCTTTAATGCTATGTGCATCGCTTTGTGAGTATGTAATATGCACCAGCGCAGCTCTCTCTCTCTCTCTCTCTCTCTCTCTCTCTCTCTCTCTCTCCTCTCTCTCTTCTCTCTCTCTTCTCTGTATGTGTGTGCGAGCGCTTGCGCACTTGCGTGTGCGTTTGTGTGTGTGTATTGTGTGTGTGTGTGTGTGTGTGTGTGTGTGTGTGTGTGTGTGTGTTGTGTGTGTGTGTGTGTGGGTGATGTGTGTGGCGCGCGCGTGTGTATGCGTGTGTGCGCGCGTGTGTTTATATTTGTGTTTGTGTGGGGGGGGGGGGGGGGTATGTCTGTGTATGTCTGTGACTGTACGGAGTCTGCTATGCAATATTATAAAGAGAGGAGAAGAGAAAGAGAGAGAGAGAGAAGAGAGAGAGAGAGAGAGAGAGAGAGACAGAGAGACAGAGAGAGGAGAGAGAAGAGGAGAGAGAGAGAGAGAAGAGAGCAGGCAAAAGTAAACTTCATACCGCGTGGCTAGGTGCAATTTAAGTGCAAGACAACATGCAGAAATTTGAAGCCCTTCTGACAGTGTGAGTAGAAAAATAAACAAGAATAAGGCGGCTAAGCCCCCCCCCCCCCTCCCTTTCTCCCTACCACCCCTCTTCAAACCCCCTCCCCCCCCCCCCCCCCCCCCCCCCCCCCCGCCCCCCTGTCCCGTTCACGTCTTGCCATGAACTTTAGTGGAGGACCTGCCAAACAGCAGCTGAACGACTATCTTGGTTTTTAAAACTTTTTTTTTCTTCTTCCTTTTTTTTTTTTTCAGACTGGCTATCACGACTTTAGAAAATTAAACTTCACCGCTCGAATGAAAGTAACTGCATTGCGTGTGAACTCTTCAGGTGCAGTTTCTTCACTGGAAAAGATATGTCAGGTGCGATTTCTTCATCCAAACACTCTTCACGAGGAGTTTCTTCACCCGAACAGATTTTTCAGATGCAGTCTCTTCACCCCGAACAGATTTTTCAGTGCAGTTTCTTCACTCGAAAACACACTCTTCACGTGCAATTTCTCACCGAGTAGACTCTTCAGATGCAATATCTTCCCCGAAACAGACTCTTCAGATGCAATTTCTTCACCCGAACAGACTCTTCAGATCATTTCGTCACCGACAGACTCTTCAGTGCAGTTTTTCACCCGAACAGATTCTTCAGTGCAATTTCTTCAACCGAACAGACTCTTCACGTGCAATTTCTTCACCCGAACAGACTCTTCACGTGCATTTCTTCACCCGAACAGACTCTTCAGTGCAAGTTTCTTCACCCGTACAGACTCTTCACGTGCAAGTTTTTTCACCCGAACAGACTCTTCACGTGCAATTTCTTCACCAAAATAGACTCGTCAGGTGCAGTTTCTTCACCAAAATAGACTCGTCAGGTGCAATATCTTCGTTCAAATAAACTCTTCAGGTGCCAATTTCTTCACCCGAACAGACTCTTCAGGTGGGTTTCTTATCTGGGTAGACTCTTCATATGCAGTTTTTTTCCAAATCTTTCAGGGGCAGTTTCTTCACGAAAGACTGTTAGGTGAAGTTTCTTCCCAAACACATGCAGTTTCTT
>CM031620.1:64458812-64471312 GCA_018398815.1 Conus ventricosus | reverse complement strand
GTTTTTTGCTTTGGACCATGTGCACTACGCTAGATGGCTGTCAGTCCATGTGCGAGATCTTTGCCTGCTTGACACACAACATCCAGACATTCTGAAGCACTTCAAGATGGGGCATTTGTTGTGCACAAAACTTTCAGGAAATTTTCATCCATTGCCCTTGACCAGGCCCATGAGCAATGCAATGCTCTTGTCAAAGGGGAAGGCGGTGCAATTGGTATTTTCAATAATCCCAATGCACTGAGACGCTGGATGATTGGTGGGCCAGAGATAAGCAGCATCATTGAGGATTTTGGAGGCACTTATTCTCCAACGTTTCTACAGCGAGGATCATCATGATCAACAACCCAGTGTCCAAAAGGCCTTCAGACATTATGTCACTGAACTGGTCAAGGCATTTGAAGATCTGGGAAACCTTTTCTGAAGACAGTGAATATCTCATTGCACTTGACACAAAAGACATAATGCCAGAAGAAGTGGTTCAAACCGTTTACACCATTGTGAGCTTGGGACAGAGTCAGTATGATATCTTTGTTCAGGAAAGGCTAGCAGCAGGATCGGCACTTCTTAGTGATGGCTCAAGAAGAACAAACTGCCCTTGTTCTGGAGGCCAGGTACAAAGGCAGCCAGCAACCAGAGACAAGCAATGAGTGCATTGAAGGATGACTGTTCTCTGTTTTCTCGTCTGTACATCGCATGCCAGTCCCGAGATGGAGACCTGGACAACTTTTTCAAGCATGAGAATCAGCCGTGGCCACCGTCCCTGTCAAAACTGGGAGAAACAAGAACAGGAAACAAAGCTGACCTGCTGACCAAGGGTGGACCAGATCAGGTTGATCCATCATCATCTGCTGATGCTGACCCAGAAGGTGTACTCCGCCTACCTGTGGAGGAGTTGGGCAACGACGAGCTGTTGCCCATTCCAGATGACTTGCTTGACGTGGACATTCCATTTGACTGGTTTGATACAGGCTTTCCTGAAATGGGAACTTTCTCATCAGATTCCATGGATGAACTGGTTGCAGACATCTTGCCTGATGCTGAACTAGTTGCAAGAGATGTAAAGGTTACACCAACGCCATCAGTCGACGCACTTGTGTTTGATGGAGCAGCTGTAGTGCAAATGTTGCATCCAAAACTGTCAAAGACCTTTTATGAGTACGCACAGTCTGTCTTCATGCCATACGTTCTTCATCAACTAAATCAGGTCTCAGAATAGATGTTGTATGGGACGTGTACTTCGAGGACAGCCTGAAAGCGGCAACGAGAGCAAAGAGAGGTTCAGGCCAACGAAGCGAGTGGTGGGTGAAGTCTCATCCTGGAAACTGGCAAGGTTTTCTTCGGCTTGACAAGAACAAGGAAGAACTGTTTGCTTTTCTTGGTCACGTTTGGCAGACACTACTGTCCCTGGGAAAGTCATCATCAGCACGTACAACAGCAATGTGCTTACATCCTCTGAAATCGATGTTTCAGAGTTGCAACCGTGCAATCAGAAGAAGCTGATGGACGAATGCTGTTGCATGCAAGGACACTGCGTGACACAAGGATTCTCCAAGGTGATTATCAGAACAACAGACACTGATGTTGTGGTCCTTGCTATTGCCCATGCTGCCCAGATATCTGCTTCAGAATTATGGATTGCATTTGGGACGGCAAACACTTTCGTCACATTCAGTACATTCCATCTGCAAACAGGATTGGTGAAAGGGTGTCTAAAGCATTGCTTTTTTTCCATGCCTTCACTGGTTGTGACACAGTGTCATTTTTTGCTGGACGGGGCAAAAAGACAGCATGGGGAATTTGGCGGACATTCCCCATGATTACTGATGTCTTCTTCTTCTTGTCAAAAGCACCAGCTGCTGTTGAGGATCACTGGATGACAACTCTTGAACGCTACGTTGTCCTCCTTTACGACAAGACCAGCACTCTCAGCTGTGTAAACTCCGTACGGAAGGACTTTTCTCCAGGTGCTGCGTCTCCTTGAGAATATTCCCCCAACTGCTGCAGCCTTGACGCAACATGTCCTTCGAGCTGCTTTCAGGGTGGACATGTCTGGGGGACGCGTGCCTTGAGAAATCCCCATCCCTTCCCAGTCCATCCAGTGGGGATGGGAAAGAATCCAAGGAAAGGCACGTCAAGCTTCAGGCCCATAGAGAAACAGCCATGGATGCCACTGTGGACCACCTTGCCACAAGCATCCCACTCTTGCGTGGAACTCATCAAGTGTGGATGTACAAAAGGATGTCGCCACTGGTGCCGCTGCAAGAAAGCTAAATTGTCATGCACAGCATTGTGCAACTGTGCAGGAGACTGTGTATAACATTAACAAGAAACAACAGTACCGCCTCTTCTTGTCATCTGCATCAGTGTCTTTCGTGGGGATTTTTCTGGTTGTTTTTTTTTTGGTGTGAATTGACACACCTGTTGACTGTATATCACTGAACGGATATTTATGATTTGTATTTCATATGGTTGAATCTGTATAAACCTGTGCAAATTGTGACATGGATCACCCAGAGAAGTGAGAATAAACTGTTATACTTCAAGTGCTGTATCATTTTGTTGGTGTACGTCTTGTGATGATGCGATTGTACTGGAAAAATAACAGTCGGTGACAACAGTGAACTTAATTTCTTTGTGCTGATTGCGTCATGATTGTGGTGGACAGAACTAAAGTAATAAGAAGTGTGCCTACGTGTATTGTGTTAGTAGTTTTTCAAGAAAGGAACAGAAAAGGTAAGAACACGTTATCTTACAACTATAAAGCTGAAAATGTCTGTCTGTCTGTCTGTCTGTCTGTCTGTTCGTTCGTGTGTGTCTGTGTGTTCTTTAGTACTAGTATAATTTATAGTTCTCCCTTTACCTCTTTTCATTATGCACAAATGACTCATGGTCATGGTCACCCCTCAAGGTCAAGGTCTAACAAAGTATTTGGTGAGAAAGTAACAATGTTGTTTTCGTTTTGTCGAAATAAGGAAGAAAATTACAACAAAAAAAACCCCACACATTTTACGGATTTACACCTGTGACCTTGATCTTTGAAGGTCATCAACGTCACTCAAACTACATTTCAAGTAAGGCTTTGTCCTTTTCTTCCTTTGAGCCAAGTTGCAACTGAAACTACACTACATGTCAGTAAGGCTTTGTCCTTTTCTTCCTTTGAGCCAAGTTGCAAGTTTCTAGTATTCAGTATTCAGAAACAGTTCAGAACATACCAAAACGCACTGTGACCTTGACCTTTGGAGGTGGTCACGTAACAAGTGTGGTAAAGAAGGTATCAACCCTTGCTACAAATGTGCTAAGTATACAGTTTGAGTGGCTTCAAATATTGAATAAAGGAGGGTTTTTTGCAAAAAAAGAGGGTTTTTTTACCTTTCTGACTTCTCTATGACCTTGACCTTTAAGGGAGGTCACTCAAAGTGGCATGCTGGAAAGGTCATGTTACACACTTGCCTTGTGCCAAGTTTCAAGATTCAGGCTTTCACTGTTTCTGAGAAACCAAACTGTTTGCATTTGCACAACAAAAGCAGATTCAGGAGTTTGGTGACCTACTTTGAAAGGACGTTACACACACTTCCGGTTGTCAAAATAAGTGTATATATAGGTCATTCGATTCAGCAGAGAACAAAGAAACATATAATACCAATTTCTTTGCTTTTATCGAATTTGCAGTATTTTCACTGATATTGCACTTAAGGCCCCCGCTATCTGTTCCTGTTTGGTTCCCGTCCTCCTATGGCGATGCTTCGAGCAGCATTACACAGAAATCTGTCACTGATGCACGACAGCCTTGAGCCTTTCAGACAACAAATTTAGTTTGAAATGTCTTTCTCTCGTGTTTTTTTGTTTTTGTTTTGTTTTTTTGTTTTTGTTTTGTTTCGTTTTTTTTTTGTTTTTGTGCTCTTTTTAACTGTTGTTCCGTTTTTTCTCGTAGATCTAGGTTTCTTCTTTCGTTTGGATACCCATTCAAATAAAACTCTCACCTTTCTTTTCTTTCTTACCTGTTATTGTGCTATGTTGGTCTGTGTTCTAATTGAGTCGTTCGTGCATTTGTTGTGCAGTTGAGCATACTTCGGGCTTTAGAAAAACCATGACTCCTCTAACATTGCAAGGTCATAATCATACAGATAAGCATCCTAATAGACAGGATACGTATGTTGCGAGGAAACAGCAACTCTGTGGTTGGTGAACCGTTTGATATTTCATGACATTCAGCTCAAACAAACAAAGCTTGAATACTGGGTGAGCTGCGCTCGAAGCGTTAGGACGTGTCGACCGGAGCTCGTGCACTCAGCGTTAACTGAATGTTCACTGCCGATTTTTCAACTTAGTCGTTCTCTTGCCACCCGAGTTTTTTTTTTTTTTTTTTTTTTTTTTTTTTTTTTTTTCTTTGAGATTTGTTTGCTCTGCTTTTTTCCCACCCTTCCTTCTCTATTTTATTCTGTTTTTTTTTTTGTTTGGGTTCTCGTGTTTTCTTTCTGAACACTTTAGTTAAGACGTCGGAAAGAGTACTGCCGGTTTTTGTGCGGAATAAGGACATCCCGATGCAATCAATAAGCACCCTTCAGTGCTCAGTGTGTGTTTGGCTGCGGAAAGGACAAGCGGACAAGGCTCCATTTTAGGGGCTCAAGAAATTCATGGTTTATGGAGAATTTATCCCACAACAACGGAAGCACGTAACTCACTACGTGTGCAAGGTATGTGTTTGAGAGGCGTGACTCTAAATGTGTGTGACACTAACCCTTTTCTTCTGCGCGATGGTTCTGGTCTGGAAAAACCAAGCACTAAACTATGGATTGATGACATACCCATCTCTGTGGCCGATTCCGAGATCGAGCTCGCTCTGTCGAAACTCGGGTGTGAATTGCGCTCCAACATAAAAACTGAACGTGCAAGAGACGCAGATAACAAACTTACTCGGTTTCTGACTGGGCGGAGGTTCGTATTCATTACGGTACCGGCAAAACCATTAGACAGATCAGTGAAAGTGAATATTCACAGCACGGTTATTCCATAAAGAACAGAAGCAAGTCAAAGCTACCCCCATATGCTCTAACTGCCTGACGTCTGGCCATCATAGATCTGTTTGTCAGAAGGGGTGGTGTGCGGGTGTGCAAGAGGCCGGGACACAAAAGAGGAGACAGGGAATGCCAGCTAGCCATTTCCGAGTCTGCCGATGTCCCCTCCACTTCCAAGACAGCTATTGACCCTCCCCCCTCCAAGACAGCCTCTGACCCTCCCCCCTCCAAGACAGCCTCTGACCCTCCCCCGTCATCGTTCTCTTCGGAGCCAGTCAGCTCGACCCCCATGGCGCCGCCAACGGTGAGCGAAGCCCCGAAGTCTAAGAGTGGGCAGGGCAGGGAGAGAGGGAGGAGAGCGGAGCGTCAGAGCACTCTGGTCGGCTTCAGCAGTGTCAGCGATCAACGCTCTCGTTCCGACAGTAGCAAACGACGTCGCTCAGTGGACAGAGACAGAGAGCACTACTACAGATCTGCTAGACCAGCGAAGCATTCCAGGACGGCAGAGGGCGTCTCTGAAGGCGACCGTGAGCTCAGCGATCAGGATGACGTCGCTAGCATATGGGAATGATTTTATCTACACTGTGTCTCCCTCATGTTTGACCATTGTTCTGCTTTAAGACTGCCCTGATGGCTGCATTTAGTATTATGTCATTGAACGTTAATGGACTAAGAAGTAATAGTAAAAGAAAAACGCTGTTTAGAAAATTTAAAGAAAATAATTACGATGTCATTTGTTTGCAAGAAACATACGTTACTGAAGCTGTAATGGGTTCATGGAGGAAGGAATGGGGCGGGGATCTGGTGTATGCCGAAGGATCAGCTAGAAGTAAAGGTCAGTTGATCTTGTTTCGTAAACAATTCCCATATGAATGGGAAGTTGAATACTCGAGCGAACGTTGCATTATAGTAAAGGTGATACGTACTGGAGATGAAATTATATTTGTAATGTATATGCTCCAAACGGAACACGCGAAGTAGAAAATTTTTTAAAAACCACTGTTAATACTTTGATAATCTTGATTGTGAAAAATTAGTAGTCGGGTGGTGACCTCAATACAGTAATGGATAATGAATTGGATATCATCTCTGGTGAAAAGCACCCCAAGAGTGTTGTTAAAAGCTTTCAGAATTTAGCAGAATCCTGTGATCTATATGATGCCTGGCGACTGTTCAACATCGACGAAAAAGAATTTACCTGGTCTCGCGTGTCAAAGGCGTCTTTATTGCAAGACGTTTAGACTACATATTACTGAATAAAAATGTTATTGATGCTGTGCTTGAATGTAACATTATTCCTTTCCCCAATCTGACCATAGGGGTGTATATGTAACTTTGAAGAGTTGTAATGTAGAGCGTGGACCAAGCTACTGGAAAGTTAATAATGCACTATTAAAAAAAAAGCAATATATTGATAAGATCAATAGAGTAATTGAAACCTTTGACTTGGACACAGCCAATGCAAATTTAACACACGATATGAAATGGGAGCTGCTTAAATTAGAACTTAAAAAGGAAACCTTACAATACAGTAAACAAAGAGCAGTAAATAGAAAGAACAAACTCACGAGTCTACAGGCTGATTTACAGCGTTTTGATTCTTTGCTTGCAAAAGATCCGCACAATTTGGAGGCTATTAAAAAACGTGAACAGCTTAGGCTGCAGTATGATTTATTTGAACAAGAAAAAAACACAAAGTGCTCAGGTACGCTCTAGGATGAACTGGATAGAAAAAGGTGACAAAAATACTAAGTTCTTCTTAAATCTCGAAAAATCCAGAGCTACCGATAAACTTATGCCAAAACTAGAACATGAGAATGGTCAGGTAGTTACCAATCAGTTTCAAATTCTTAATGCCCAGAAAGAGTATTTTAAACAGTTATATAGTCATAAGAATAACAATGAAACTGTTGAAGAGGAAGTTGAGTTATTTTTAAATGGCTGTGATGTCCCTCGCCTGAATGATGAACAGATAGCAAGTTGTGAGGGTAAAATCACTTGCGAAGAACTAGCAAGTGCATTGAAGAGCATGAAAAACGGTTCTTCTCCAGGGTTAGATGGATTAACCACAGAATTTATGAAGGTATTTTGGGGGAAGTTGAGTACCTACCTGGTGAATGCATTTAATACTTCTTTTGAAAAAGGTGCATTGACTTTTAGCCAATCAACTGCCATTATTACGCTTATTCATAAAGGGAAAGATCTTTCAAAAAGCAAGCTCTCAAACTGGAGGCCAATTTCTCTTACCAATACGGACTACAAGATGCTAGCCAAGTGCCTTGCACATCGAATTAATAACGTTATCCCACTAATAGTCAATGAGGACCAAGTAGGCTATATTAAAGGCCGTAGTATTGCATATAACCTCAGACTTATTGATGATATAATAGAATACTTGAGGATAAAGAATAAACCAGGGGTATTACTAGTTTTAGATTTTACAAAAGCCTTCGACAGTATTTCCAAGAAATTCATGATAACTGCTTTTAAACGATTCGGCTTCGGGCTCAGTTTGTCAAGTGGGTAGGTGTTTTAATGGCTAACACCCGAAGTAGAATTGGATATAATGGCTGGATATCAGACGATTTTGATGTAAAGTGTGGCATTCGACAGGGGTGTCCTTTTTCTCCCCTTGCCTTTGTCATAGCCATAGAATTACTTGCTATTAGACTTCGACATGATAAGGGTATAAAAGGTATTCATATTGATGATTTGTCTGGTACAGAACATTCAGAAGAATTGTGAAAACCCTATCATACGCAGACGACGTGACTTTACTTCTGAAAGACAAAAACGATATAGTAACAGCACTTAAAAATTGGATGCTTTTAAACTATTGTCTGGTCTATCTATTAACAGAACAAAGTCAGAAGCCATGTGGCTTGGGCAGTATAGGGACAACAAAACGGAAGGATTTGGTCTGCGATGGGCTAAAGATATTAAAATTTTAGGTATATACTTTTCCAATCTCTGCCCTGCTTCAGAGATTGAGAAGAACTGGACAGAAAGAATAAGCATAATTAAACGGACTATTTTTGTTTGGGAAAAACGCAATTTAAGTAATTTGGGCAAAATCTGTGTCATAAAAAGCTTTTTAGTATCACAGTTGATATATGTAATGAAAGTAATTTCATTACCAGAAAAAGTCCTATCGGAAATGAACACGCTGTTATTTCGATTTCTGTGGAAGAAAGAAAAAACTGCAATCGAAAAGCTTTTGAAAAAGTGAAAAGACGGGTAGTTATAAACGACTTCTCAAAGGGGGGTTTAAATATGACTGATATGAGGGTGTTGCAGCAGTCATTTCAATGTGAATGGCTGGTCAGGTTGTCTAAGGCCTTAGCTGAATGCAAAATGGTCCTGGATTCCAAGGGCATACTTTTCAACTTTTGGGAAAAGATTTTTCTTTTTTAAACTCAACTGTTGGATAAAAAAGTTTAAAGGTCTGGAGGACATTCCCTCAACTTTTGGCGGGAACTACTAAAAACGTGGCTTTTGAATAACAAATACATACCTCAAAAAACCATCGCATGGAATGCCTTTGGAATAATGGCAATATCACTTACCAGGGTCAAGTGATATATTTCAAGAAGTGGGCAAAAAAAGGTTTAACGCACATACATGATATGCTACGAACTAACTTACTCTTAACATTTAGAGAGGTCGAAGAAATCTTAGGGCCTTCCGCTGAACTTTACATGCAGTATATGGTGGTTTACATGGCTGTATCATCATTTCTAAGGGCCAATCCAGGTTATGTTTTGATGAACATAAGGAAGAATATGTTAGTTTCAATGACATCTCCCTGAGAACAGCAAAGATGTTTCGCATTCATTTAACTCAAGATCTATACTGTACCCCTCTTGTGAAAAATTTTGGCACAATAAATTCGGAATCACTTTGGATGAAAATTATTGGAGTTTAGCCATAAAAGCAACTTCAGAAAGCAGACTTAGAGAGTTACATTGGAAGATCCTACACAATATTTATCCGACAAACATACTGCTGTTAAAATGGGCCTAGCTACTGATAATAAATGTACCTTTTGCAAGGGTGAAGTGGATTTTGTTGAGCACTTCTTCTTTGACTGTTATAAAATCAAACCTGTTTGGTCATGTGTAGAAAATACTATTTTGCAGAAGTTTAATGTTCATATGGTGGTAGCCAGAACTGAAGCTTTACTTGGAATTACGGAAAAGAGTGGCTATACGCAAAAAATGATTAGATATATCAATCACCTTATTCTTATTGCTAAGATGTGCGTTGGAAGATTTCGATATGGTACTCCTATTCACATTCAGTTCATGTATGAAAAAGAGCTGGATTTGAGAAAACTTGGAAGTCAATGGTGAAATATGTCAACGTGTATTATGTACCTATCAGAATGTTCAAGTGATAAACTGTTGCCTACAAAACGGAAGAAACGATTTAAAAAAATAACAAAAAAAAAAAAAAAAAAAAATAACAAACAAAAAAAAAGGGGAAAAAATAGGAGGAGGACCCCGACTGTGGGGGCAGAGGAGGAATAACTGGAGCGCATGCAATATTTACACATTGATTCTGTTTGATGTGTCCTTTGCCGACTCCTTTTTCTCCGTGCCCCTATTTGAATAGAAGACAGTAAGATAAGGAAAAGTGGTGGTAGAGAATAAGCGAGGGAGACAGACAAGATATGGAGAGAGGGAAATGTGAGGAAGGTGGGAGAGAGGGGAAAAGAGGATGAGAGAGAAGAGTTGATCGAAAGGGAATGGGAGAGAGAGGGAAGATGGTGGGGGAGGGGGGGGGGCGGTTGGAGAGGGAGAGAAAATTAACGAAAATTAACAAATAAACAAAACGGAGAAAATTACCATCCTAGCAAAGATGGAGAAAGAGGGGAAAGGAGGGAGAAACGGAGAGAGTGAGAGAGAGAGGAAGTGGAGTGAGGGGGAGGGGGGAGTTGGAGCGAAAGAGAGGAGGTAGGTGAGATGAGGAGAGAGGGGATGAGGGGGGAGGGTGGGTGCGAGAGACAGGGGGAGGGGGGGATGGAAAGAGAGAGAGAGAGAGAGAGAGAGAGAGAGAGAGAGAGAGAGAGAGAGAGAAAGTGGAGTGAGGGGGAGGGGGGAGTTGGAGCGAGAGAGAGAGAGAGAGGTAGGTGAGAAGAGGAGAGAGAGAGAGGGGAGCGAGAGACAGGGGGAGGGGGGAGGTGGAAGGAGAGGGGGAGAGAGAGAGAGAGGGCAGGAAGGGAGGGGGGAGAGGGAAAGGATGAGGGAAAAAAAAAATAAAAAAATAATAAAAATAAAATAGAAATTCAAAATAAGTGATCACTGTGGGAATTGCACGCGCTCTGGTTGGAGCCCCATAAAAAGAAAAAAAAAAAAAAAAAAAAAAAAAATACTTCGGGCTTTTCCTCTTTTCTCTAGTTTTTTGCTCTTCATTCTGTTGTTTCCCTTTCTCTCACAGATTCGTTCATTCATGTCGATGGTAATTCAGATACATACTCACCTTTTTTTCTTTCATATCTGTTATTTTGCTATTTATTATCTTTTTTTCTTTGGTTGAGTCCGTCGTGCATTTGTGATGCAGTCGAGAGTGTTCATAAAGAACATCTGAAAGACTGCCTCCTGTCTATGATTTTTTTTTTTTTTTTTTTGATGAACACTCGCTGAAACACCTTTTGAAACCATTAATCATATGATCCAATCTCCATCATGTCAACAGCCAAGAACTGCATTAAAAGTATCCAGCAATACAAAGGGGATGGGAGGGGATAGATGGAAACAGAGGGTGGAGGAGGGAGACACGTGTACACACTCAACCTGTGTACTTTCAAAATAACTCACGGCAAATACAGTTACACATCCTAAATAGTAACACTCATGAATATTCAATTAATCAGACTGTTTTAGAAACTAAATGAAATACATAGTCCGAAAATGACCTCAAACTATAACCATGTAAGGACAGACAGACTGGGAGACAATCAGATACCCTTAACGACTATCTACGTATTTTAACTACTATCAGCGTATGTTTGCTACCTTAACTTCCCAACAAAATAATTAAGTACTGATTGACAGACTGACAAAGTATTAACTAAGTGTCATCATGTTGCAAACTAATTGGATTACAAGTTAAAGACTGCGTGCGTGCGTGTGTGTGTGGGTGGGGGGGGGGGGGGGGGGGGGGGGGTGTGTGTATTTAAATGTGTGTGTGGTGTGTGTGTGTGTGGTGTGTGTGTGTGTGCATGTGCGTGTGTGTGTGTGTGTGTGTGTGTGTGTGTGTGTGTGTGTGTGTGTGGTTTGCGTCAGCTGTCTTGAGCGCGAAGAAAAGCAATTATTTAAACGTCTATCAGCATTGAACACGCGCGTGCTCAACGCAGTATGTAGATGATGTGAATGTATTTATAAAAAAAAAATATTATACAAAAAGGGACTGGGGTGGATTTGTGTGCGTTTGCGTGGGTGAGGGGGTTGATGGAGAGAAAGAGAGGAAAGGGGGGGGGGGGGGGGGGGGGGGGGCACAGAAAAAGACAGGAAACAGACTGCCCCCCCCCCCCCCCCCCCCACACACACACCTTTCTTTTTCTCATCCCCCTCCCCGTCTCTCCGTCAGTGATTAGTGATTGACTGGGTGGTCCCCCCCCCCACCTCCCAACACACACACACACACACACCACACACACACACACACACACACCACACACACACAGGTATGTACATACTAACCACACATGGGCGCGCGCGCTCGCACCACACACACACACACCACACACACACCACACACACATAGATATGCACATAGTAACACACACACACATAGATATGCACATAGTAACACACACACACGCCACACACACACACATACACACACACACACACACACACACACACACCACACACACACACTACGAGAGAGAGAGAGAGAGTGAGGAGAGAGAGAGAGAGAGAGAGAGAAGAGGCGGGCACGCACACATAGTAACACACACACACACACACACACACACACACCACACAACACACACACACACACACACACACACGCGCGCGCACACACACACATACACAACACACACACACACACACACACACACACACACACATTCCTGACTCAGTACTCTCTCTCTCTCTCTCTCTCTCTCTCTCTCTCTCTCTCTCTGTGTCTCTTGTCTCTTCTCTGTCTCTCTCTCTCTCTCTCTCTCTCTCTCCTCTCTCTCTCCTCTACCTTGTCGTTTGTGTGAAACAACTTGCTTCGGGGATGGAGTACTCGAGGTAGCAGTAGAGGAGAAACTTGCCATCAGCAATTTCTCTTCTTCCTTCTCTTCTTCTTCTTCACTCCTCCTCCTTCTCCTCCTCCCTCCCCTCTTCTTCTCGTCCTCGTCCTCGTCCTCCTCCTCGTTGTCCTCCTCTCCTCCTCCTCCTTCTTCTCGCCTCGTCCACCTCCTCCCTCTTTCTCCTTCTCCCTTCCCCCTTCTCCTCTCTTCCCCTTCCCCCCCTCTCTCTTCTTTGT
>CM031620.1:64454962-64458712 GCA_018398815.1 Conus ventricosus | reverse complement strand
ACTGCAAAAAAATTCCCACCATTTTGGGCCCAACTCCGGGAAGAAAAGGACTGCTACATTCCTCACCCTTTTGGGCGCCCAATCCAGAGAGAATGACTGCTACATTCCTCACCCATTTGGCCCCCAACTCCAGGAGAAAATGACTGCTACTTCCCATCCTTGGCGCCCAATTCCAGGAAAAAATGACTGCACATTCCTCATCCTTTTGGCGCCCAATCCGGGAAGAAATGATTCTACTTCCCTTCCATTTGGCGCCCAATGGAAAAATGACTGCTACATCCCACCTTTTGGGCGCCCAACTCCAAGAGAAATGATTTACTTTCCTCATCCTTTTGGCGCCCAAACTCCAGGAGAGAAATGACTGCTACTTTCCTCACCATTTGGCCCCCAAACCCCCGGGAGAAAATGACTGCTACTTCCTCATCCTTTTGGCGCCCAACCCGGGAGAGAAATAACTGCAAATTCCCACCTTTTGGCGCCCAACTCCGGGAGAGAAAGACTGCTAATTCCCATCCATTGGGCGCCCAACTCCAGGAGAGAAATGACTGCTATTTTCCTCCCCTTTGGCGCCCAACCCAGGAGGGGAAAACTGCTACATTCCTCTCCATTTGGGGCCCAAACCCCAGGAGAGAAATATGCTACATTCCCATCCATTTGGCGCCCAACCCGGGGAAAAGAAATGACGCTACATTCCTCACCTTTTGGGCCCCCAACTCCGGGAGAGAAAGACTGCTACTTCCTCTCCTTTTGGGCGCCCAACCCAGGAGAAAATACGCTACATTCCTCATCCATTTGGCCCCCAAAACCGGAGAAAAAAATGACTGCACTTTCCTCATCCTTTGGCGCCCACTCCGGGAAAAAATACTGCTACATTCCCATCCATTTGCCCCCAAACCCAGGAAAAATGACTGCTACATTCCCACCCATTTGGCCCCAACTCCGGGAGAAAAGACTCACATTCCCATCCATTTGGCGCCCAACCCAGGATATAAATGACTGTACATTCCCATCCATTTGGCGCCCACTCCGGAAAAAAATGACTGCAACATTCCTCTCCATTTGGCCCAAACTCCAGAGAGAAATACTGCTACACCCCAAACCCATTGGCGCCCAACCCAGGGAAAATGACTGCTAATTCCTCATCCTTTTGGGCGCCCAACCCAGGAGAGAATACTGCACTTCCTCATCCTTTTGCGCCCAAACCCAGGGAGAAATGACTGCTACTTTTCCTCATCCACTGGCGCCCAACCCAGGAGAGAAAAAACTGCACACCCTCATCCATTGGCGCCCAATTCCAGGAGAAAAATGACTGCTTTCCTAAACCTTTGGGCCCCAACTCCAGGAGAAAATGAGCTCGTTCCTCGGTTCCGGGGTTTGCTTGCCTAAGAAACCAAAGGGGTCGAAACGCGCTCTTGTCTTGAAAAGTCTTTGTCTTTTTCGTTCGGTTTTAATATCAGTTTCTTTCAATTTATTTCAATTTTTCCCCCCGCATCATCTCACTTTTTAAAACCCGCGTTTTATCTGCTTTTGAATTACGATTTCCGCATTTAACACTTTTACCGCTTTTTTTTAAAATACTTTTGCTACCCTTTTCCCACTTTTACTTGCCTTTGAAAACTCTTTCCCCCCCCCCCCCCCCCCCCCCCCCCCCCCCCCCCCCCCCCACCCTTTTTTTAAATTTGACCTGCCTTTTTCCTTCCTTTCACGTGATTATGTGTGTGGTTGTTGTTGTGTGTTTTGTTGTGGGTGGTTTTGGGGTTTTGGGGTGTTGGTGTGTGTGAGCGCGTGCGGCTGCGTGCGGCGGCGTGGTCGTGCGGCGTGCGGCGGGGTGGTTGGTGTGTGTGGTAAAAGACAAGTGCAAAAAACTTTAATCTGCGGACGTCCCAGTGCAACTTTTTCACCTTTGATTATTTTTATCCCCCTTTTTAAATACCTTTTTTTTTTTTTTTACCTTTTTCTTTTTTTTCATTACCTTTAAAAGCACCTTTTTACGCTGTACTTTTAAATTGCCTTTAAAAGGTCTTTTTTAATAATAAAGCCCGCTTGACTTTAAAACGTGTCAGACCAACTGACCAACTAAACACCATGGCAAAATCAAAAAACGTTATGCACGCATATTTTCGCGGGGGTTGTTTTCAGTCATGACAAGCCCAACATAACTTATCATCTCCAAAATCCCTCAATCGGGTGGTGGTTGCCCACGAGCGGGGGAACAAAAACAGTCACACACGAATGCTCCATCCTTACATCTTGTACCATATCGGCTGTTCGGGTGATCCCAGACTTTGAGACAACAACAAACAGAAAGACTGAAAAGAACAAAAGAAGCAACCAGGGCAAAAGAGAGAAGGAAGAGAGAGAGAGGAGAGAGAGAGAAGAGAAGAGAGAGAAGAGAGCGACAGAACAGGAAAAAGACAGAGACAGAGGTCGACCAACGAGCGACTGAATACACCAAAGAAGAAGAAACAAAACCCAAAAGGGCAGGGGAAAGAGGCTACGACCCTGCACCAGAAGGACAGAGGGGAAAAGAGGCTACAGACCTCGCACCAGAAGGACGAGGAAAATGGCTCAGACCTCTGCACCAGAAGGACAAGGGAACGTAGCTACAACCCCCTCACAAAGGAAAGGGGAAAAGTGGCTACAGACCCTGCACCAGAAGGGCAAGGGGAAAAGTAGGGCCCGACCCTGCACCAGAAGGACAGAGGGAAAATACACAGCCTCGCACCAGAAGGACAAGGGAAAAAGTAGCACAGACCTCTGCAACCAAAGGCAGAGGGGAAAAAGCTACAGACCCCGCACCAAAGGGCAGAGGGAACGAAAGGGTACGCCTCTGCACCAAAGACAGAGGGAACAGTAGGGTCAGACCTCTGCACCAAAGGACAGAAACAGAGGGTACAGACCTCTGCACCAAAGGACGAGGGAACAGTAGGCACAGACCTCGCACCAAAGGACAAGGGGAAAATAGCCAGACCCGCACCAAAGGACAAGGGGAAAATAGGTTTCAGACCCTGCACCAAAGACAAGGAAAAGTAGGCTACGACCTCGCACCGCAATATGAAGGCTTCGCTCTGGATCCACATTGCATTTTTCACACCAAGTCTCCTTAAAACTGACCCAGCATTTCATTTATCTTGAACGTGATCTGGCCAAACGGATCACGGATTCGGCCTCCGATTCGGATACGTAAAGCAGATCCTCATCAAAATGTCAAAGCTTCGTCCGCAAGTTCTTCTTCCATCTTTTCACTACGTTTCGTTATGATCAGTTCTGTAGTGACCGCGTTATTGCGCAGACAACAGACAGACAGACAGACAGACAGACAGACAGACAGACAGACAGGCAGGCAGGCAGACAGACAGACAGACAGACAGACAAACAAGCCGACAGACGTGGAGGAAGGCATGAACTTCTTTGCCGAGAGAACACAGAACCCAAAGCAAAGCAAAGCGAAGCAAAAGAAGCCACCAAGGCACCACCAAATAATGACGGATTTCACGATACGCTCTAAAGCTTGCTGTTCGACCCCCCCCCCCCCCCCCCCCCCCCCCCCCCCCCCCCCCCCCCCCCCCCCCCCCCCCCCCGCGTTTGTGAGCTGCCATACAGGTTAAAGGATGTGTTGTGCGTTTGCATGGTAGATAAGCATGACACCCTATCTTGTGTATGTTGAAAAATAAACAGCTCTCTCCGTCCGTCCCTCCTCCCTCCCTCTCTCTCTCTCTCTCACTCTCTCTCCTTCTCTCTCTCTCTCTC
>CM031620.1:64412462-64449962 GCA_018398815.1 Conus ventricosus | reverse complement strand
TTATATCTTCATAAGAAACTTTAGGAACAGTACAATGAGTATTGTCAGTAAGTTCGAGTTGTGAGTCTTTAAAATTGTTTTGTATATACAAATTGCAATAGAAAGCAGAAGTGACTAAAAAAGAAACTTGTTTCTCTTTCACAATCACGACGCCTTGTATGAATAGCCTTTAACAATAGCTTAAACAACGTGTACTCTGACTGCGCTTAGGATACAAGAACTTTTATTCCTAATGCTTACAATACACCTGATATTGTCATACATTGTGTCTGAGTCTTTTTTTAATATTCTTAAGTAAACAGTAAGCTATCAAGAAAAAAGAAGCTATTAGTGTTCATTCTTTTATTCAACGGAGAATTGTCACATTCATTTGTTGATCTGATGTCTTCTTTTTTAATATTCTTAAAGCTAAACAGTTCGCAGCTTACTTCAAAGAAAGAAAGGAAGCTATTAAAAGTGTTCATTTTGTATTCAAAAATTCACTGTAAAAGGCGTTTGGGGCTTATTTTCACCAGGGATCATCAGTTCTGATTGTTTATCCATAATAGTATATATCATAGAAAGCTTTGTTACTCTGATCTGTTTATCTATAATAGTATATATCATAAAGCTTTGTTACTCTGATCTTTTATCTATAACAGTATATAATCATAGAAAGCTTTGTTACTCTGATCTGTTTATCCATAATAGCATATATCATAGAAGCTTTGTTACTCTGATCTGTTTATCCATAATAGTATATATCATAGAAAGCTTTGAAATTCTGACTGTTTATCCATAATAGTATATATCATAGAAAGCTTTGTTATTCTGATCTTTTCATAATTAGTATATACATAGAAAGCTTTGTTACTCTGATCTTTTATCATAATAGTATATATCATAGAAAGCTTTGTTACTCTGATCTTTTTATCCATAATAGTATATATCATAGAAAGCTTTGTTACTCTGATCTGTTTATCCATAATAGTATATATCATAGAAAGCTTTGTTACTCTGATCTGTTTATCCATAATAGTATATATCATAGAAAGCTTTGTTATTCTGATCTGTTTATCCATAATAGTAATATCATAGAAAGCTTTGTTAATTTCTGTCTTGTTTATCCATAATAGTATATATCATAGAAAGCTTTGTTACTCTGATCTGTTTTATCCATAATAGTATATATCATAGAAAGCTTTGTTATTCTGGTCTGTTTATCCATAATAGAATATATCATAGAAAGCTTGTTATTCTGATCTGTTTATCCATAATAGAATATACATAGAAAGCTTTGTTATTCTGATCTGTTTATCCATAATAGAATATATCATAGAAAGCTTTGTTATTCTGATCTGTTTATCCATAATAGAATATATCATAGAAAGCTTTGCTGCATAATGCTAGAAATTAAGCAGGAGGCATCAATGTAGGCTTTACACATTCACACTTCGATTTGTTCAGATCTCCTTACATTAATTAAGCATTTATACTGAACGACTCACGTCCATGTTCTCACCACTGATGACAGAATGTGGCAACCTTAATGATAGGATTAAAAACAGTTAACACACACACACACACACAACACACACACACACACACACACACACACACACACACACACACACACATCTGTCTAAGATCACAGTTAGGTGGATAGACGTTAAATTAAAGAACGAACACACACACACCACACACACACACACACACACACACACACACACACACAACACACACACACACACAACTCCTAACCAAGGATGAGTCACGAATTTCCAGCCAAGACTCACGGAAGACGAACAAGAGTTTTACCAGTAAAACGAGTTACATCTTTATGTAAAACAAGTTACATCTTCGGGGATTTCGATTCTTGAAGTCGTCTATGAGAACCTATCCTTTCTTTGAAGTTCAAATAATATCTCTTTTGATTGCCTAGCATTCTGATACACCCATACCCCGCCATGTCCAAGCAGAATTACATCCTTCTTCACAACAAACGATTACCTCCTGTTCCTCTTTTTTTGCTCAGCTTAGTTTCAATTTCATGTATCTGCTTACGATCTCCACACAAATTGCCTTATCACCGTTACCTCATGCAAGATACGATCTAACCTATAACAGATAGGCGCCAGGCTCTCCCAACATTCATTTATCCAACAAGAAAGCAATCGACCCTTTCAAAACGCGATTGATGGGAAATATATGTGCTTCAGCAAAATAATGTTTGCTGTTATCAGAGACTCCCCACATGTCAGCATCGTGGGTTAAGGCTGACTGAATTTCAACATCAAACGGTTTACAGAATACAGCAAGTATTGACCGAATTTCGTTTTCGAAAAGATGTACATTTCCCTTCCACGATTCCTTCTTGACTTGCCGAGTGTGTGTGTGTGTGTGTGTGTGTGTGTGTGTGTGTGTGTTGTGTGTGTGTGTGTGTGTGTGTGTGTGTGTGTGTGTGTGTGTGTGTGTGGCGTGCGTGTCGTGGGAGGCGTGCGTAGCGTGGTGTGTGTGTGTGATGGTGTGTAGGAGAAGAGAGAGAGAGAGAGAGAAGAGAGGAGAGAGGAGAGGCAGAGAAAGAGAGAGAGAGAGAGAGCACACAGAAGAGAGAGAGACAAAGAGAGAGAGAGAGAGATGACAGAGAAGAAAGAACGAGTCAGAGAAAGAAAGAGACGAGAGTAAACACACACACACACACACACACACACACACAACACACACACACACACACACGCAGCAGCGACCGACAGCACGCACGACGAGCACGCACAGCACGCACCACGCACCACGCACCACGCAAGGAGCACACAAAGCACACAAGCACACACACACACACACACACACAGCACAAGAAACAAGAGAGACAGAGAGACAGAGACAAACAGACAGACAGACAGAAGAGGAGAGACAGACAGGACAGACAGAAGACAAAAGACAGACAAGAGGAAAGAGGAGAGTAGAGAGAGAGAGAGAGAAGAGAGAAAGAGAGAGAAGAGAAACAGAGACAGAGAGACAGAGAAAGAAAGAGAGAGGAGGCTAGGCCGACGAAAGAAGGACGGTTTAGCACTGGAGAAAAAGAAAAAGACAAAGCAGGAAAACTGAGAAAACAACAGTTGAAGTATAATTATTGTGGTACGGGTCAGAAAAAAAAATTCTGTCCCACAATAAGTGTCAATTTAACCGTCATATGTTGCCATAGCCCCCCCCTGAACGTGATAACTGATAACATGATAACACAGCCCCACACTATGAACGTGATGAACTGATAACATGATAACACAGCCCCACACTATGAACGTGATGAACTGATAACATGATAATACAGCCCCACACTATGAACGTTCCCTTCTCTTTCGTTCTCATAACAACGAGCGAAAATATATATAATCACCGCAATTATTTGTCTACTCCTACCACCACACCTTTTCTCTCTGTCTGTCTGTCTGTCTGTCTGTCTGTCTGTCTGTCTGTCTCTCTCTCTCTCTCTCTCTCTCTCTCTCTCTCTCCTCTCCTCTCTCTCTCCTCTCTCTCTCTCTCTCTCTCTCTCAAGAAGAAGAAGAAGAGGAAGCAAAAGAAAAGAGAGAAGAAGAAAGAAGAAGAGAAGAAGAAGAAAAAGAAGAGTTAAAAACAAAAACAAGAGGATGTAAAGAAGTAGAAGAAAAAGAAGAAGAAAGAAAGAAAGAAAGAAAGAAAGAAAAAGAAAGAAGAAGAAAGAAGAAGAAGAAGAAGAAGAAAGAAGAAGAAGAAGAAGAAAAGAAGAAGAAAAAGAAGAAGAAGAAGAAGAAGAAGAAGAAAAGAAGAAGAAGAAAAGAAGAGGAGAGGAGGAGAGAGGAGGAGAGGAGGAGGGAGGAGGAGGAGGAGGAGGAAAGGAAGACGAAGAAGGCGAAGAAGACACGAGGATACGCAGAGAGAAAAGTCATTGGCAACAATGTCACAGTCTTTTCCATGTTGATAACACATCACTCCTATCAGTCATCTGTCAAACACACACTGGGTCTGCTAAAATGTCCACCACCTCTACCACGTCCTCATGACCTGTGGGGAATGCTAAGAATCGACGGAAAGGATCTTCAACATTCGCGGCACTTGGTGTGAGCATGATCCTAACAACACCAACTTTCGCAGCATGCACCCCTGTGATAAACCCGATTGTTCACAGTGGTGTATGCTGCGAAGGTTGGCGCTGTGAAGCTGTTAGGAATGTCTAGCTTTCATAGCATCGCTGTTGATTATAAACAGCTTTCACACCACATTCTCCTTCTCACTGTGCCGTGATAGGAGAAGAGAAGATACGGGTTCTAACCACGTTGAATGCTTCCTGTGATGACTGACACTGCAAGATGTTTAACATACGCGTAAAATTTTAAGTCAGTAACACTTCTTTCATGTACTGTCATTTTACAGAACGCTTAGCATACGCGTAAATTTTTGTGTGACAATTCTTTCATTTACTGTCATTTTGTTCTGTTATGAAATGCTTACACAAAATGAATTACAAAAATTATCATTTCGATCAAACATAAAGATTCATTGACTTATTTCATTGGAGAACTATAAATGTCAGATTATAATTGATGGTACAAAAACATCCAAAAAGCACATGTCTTCTGATACTTTCCGGATAAATGAAGGATTGAGCACCTTAGTGAAGTAACAAACATATATCGAGCATTCAAAGTCTATCGCAATAAAATAAAATATAACCACAAATGAAAAAAGAACAACTAGGGAAAAAATCAACAGGTGTATGTCCATACAATCAATGGCAATAAATTATGTTCGACTGACCATTATAATGTGCATCAGTCCAAATCGTAAAGAGATACTATATGAAAACGAAATGATAACAGCAATCTGATATAATGTATTTTAAGTACTCCTACACTTCATCTTCCAGAGATAACAAAGACCATCTTCGAGCACCATATGGAGGCGATTACACACACACACACAAAATCACACAATGAACACATTCATTAATAATCTACAATTCTAAGGAGTAGACCCCAAATAAACAGTCATTGCTCTGATGCACATCCATCCGTTCGACATCTCTTTGTGTGATTGGTTGGTGGTCATGACGTGTTGATCCCCATCAGCCAATCAGTAATGATAAAATCACGTGTTGGAGCCATACGGTGTACCTCTGTTTTACTGAAAGGGAGAGACACACACAGAGAGAGAGAGAGAGAGAGAGAGAGAGAGAGAGAGAGAGAGAGAGAGAGAGAGAGAGAGAGAGAGAGAAGAGAGAGAGGAGAGGGGGGGGAGGGAGAGAGAGGGGGGGAGGGAGAGAGAGACCAAAAACAACTGTTTGACAACAGATACAACAGCTCATCGTTCTTCTGTACAAGATAAAGACAATGTCATTCAATCCTGATAAGACTAGCTTAAAAAGTGTTGATATGTTCTACTGGTTTGAGTTGCACATAGGGTTTCTTTGTGTGTGTGTGTGTGTGTGTGTGTGTGTGTGGTGTGTGTGTGTGTGTGTGTGTGTGTGGAGAGAGAGAGAGAGAGAGAGAGAGAGAGAGAGAGAGAGAGAGAGAGAGAGAGAGAGAGAGGGGGGGGGTCTACGCCCCGTACATTATAATGATAAACTGTCAGTTATCATATCCATTTATAGGTTAGGTGGTGTGTGTGTGTGTGTGTGTGTGTGTGTGTGTGTGTGTGTGTGTGTGTGTGTGTGTGTGTGTGTGTGAGAGAGAGAGAGAGAGAGAGAGAGAGAGGGGAGAGAGAGAGAGAGAGAGAGAGCGGGGGGAGGGTCTACGCCCCGTACATTATAATGATAAACTGTCAGTTATCACATCCATTTATAGGTGTGTGTGTGTGTGTGTGTGTGTGTGTGTGTGGTGTGCGTGCGTGCGTGCGTGCGTGCGTGCGTGCGTGCGTGCGTGCGTGCGTGAGAGAGAGAGAGAGAGAGAGAGAGAGAGAGAGAGTGGTGTGTGTGTGTGTGTGTGTGTGTGTGTGTGTGTGTGTGTGTGTGTGTGTGTGTGTGTGCATGTGTGAGTTTATGTGTGCGTGTGTCCATTTGTGTGTGCGCGCGCTTGAGCGCGCGTGTGCAAGTATGCTGTAAATGTATGTGTCTGCACGTTCCTTCGATTCGATAAGTTTACAACCAAATAACTAAATGTACACATGAAAAAAATCCATAAATTCTTTATGTTCAGATTCTGATACTCCACATTTAATTCCCATCTATTACGGAACAACTTTATTGCACAACAAAGACTGCCTCTCACCCCCACCCCCAAAATGAAAACTCAACATTTCAACATAAAGCACCACCGGCTGATAGACTCTAACAGGCAGTCAGTCTCTTTAGATGTCCCACAAAACTGACACTTAAACATATAAACTGTATGATAATAGACTCTAACAGTCAGTCTCTTGTGATGTCGTCTCACAAAACTGACACTTATAACATAATTATAAACTGTAGGATACTATATCACTCGGTGCTGATGTTAATCGGCAGACACTGGTAAGATAAATCACTTTGATATCGCACACGCCCCATCATACTGGCTCATAGGACGCCAAAACACACAGGCGCACACACGCCCCATCATACTGGCTCATAGGACGCCAAAACACACAGGCGCACAAACGCAAAACAATATGCAATGTTCCGAGTGTAAACAAGAAACGGATCAACGTATCCTGTTCTGAACTTCATGAATTAACAGGTATTATTATTAAGTGGTTGCTCGTTCATTGTCGTTGTCCTGAGTATTTTGTATCTTGCCTGAAGAAGACCTAAGAGGTCGAAACGCGTCGTGTTTTGTCTTGTGATTCGTTTGTCTACGTTTGTTTGGCGGTTCGCTATTAATGTCATTTAAAATTTGTTTAGGTATGTATTAAGTTCGGTACTGAAGAGACATAAGCTATGAATGTGCCTGAAAGAGGACCGAAAAGAATTCCAGATAGCAGGAGCTTGACAGGGACATTATCTTCATTGAGAATAGTTTGGGGAAAACAGTTGTTTCTCCGCACCGGATCCGAGAATAGTTTGGGGAAAACAGTTGTTCCTCCGCACCGGATCCGAGAATAGTTTGGGGAAAACAGTTGTTTCTCCGCACCGGATCCGAGAATAGTTTGGGGAAAACAGTTGTTTCTCTGGATCCGAGAGAACGGCATGGCTGATGTATTTGAAGGAGAGAGGGGAGATAATTTGCTGGGAAAAAAGTAACCAAAGTAACGGAATGCCAGCAGAGTAAACTTGAATCTAATGTTAGAGGCAACAGACAGCCAGAGGAGTGTCATCATCAATTAATGGAGTGACATGATCTTTGTTGGGCTTTCGGAAAATCACCCGGTCAGCATTTTACATGCGGTGAAGACCAGAAACTTATTGAGAAGACAAAGTAACCAGGGGGAAATAAAATACAGAAATCAAAGCGATTTAGAATCAACAAAGGGTAACCGGTATGAATGACAGCTTCCACAAAATTTCGAAAACATTTCAAAAAACCAACGGAGGGAAAACCGATCATCATTGCATAATGAAGAGAGTATGGCGTAACAGATACATGTGTTTACTGGGGTAAATTCTATAGAAAATCTAATTAGCAAAGTCAAAACTTAAAACATTACGGATCAGAGATTGGCTGCACTTCAAACAAAATGTCGGTTTGGTTCTGTATTTATTCGCAGATCGGATAACTAGAGAGTAGGTGGGAGTTCAATATGGAAAACTGTGACACACCATCTATCGCTGTGCTAGTTAATCGTCGCTGACACCTCACGTACATCACACACTTCAACACCATGTGTACTAGCATATATGCCTATAGGATATTGCCCTGTATTGGGGAGGAAAAAAAAACAGAAAAAAAAAACGTCCCAAACCACCTTACTGCGTGTTTCAACATTTTTCTTCGCGCTGCAATGTTTTATTCTTCCATGCGTAGGCACTGTATTGATTAAAAACATCAGTTTTTTTCCCTGTGTTGATACCAAATTTTTTTTTTTTAATGCGTACACCGAGGTGTTCCATCTGATCACACCGTTCCCGATTTACCGTTTTGTGCTGTAAGTATATCCATTTGACATGCGGCTGGCATGACCCGACGGGAACATGAAGAACATAAAGAAATACATCTATAACACTGCAAACAATCATGAAACGGGGACCTGTACATTCAGGCTCTCTTTGGGAAATGTAACAGGATGCAGGTTAGCTTGGGCTATGTCAAAATACACTTACCCTTGTTTCGTCAAAAAAAAAAGAAGGAAGAAGACGAAGAAGAAGAAGAGATGAAGAAGAAGACGAAAGAAGGAGTTTTTCTATTGAGGGTAGTAGCCCCCAGGAGGGGAAAACCAAACCTGGCGGGCACGCCTCCATTATGTTGATGTCACCGCGTTGGCCTATTCAGGCGGCAACTTCCCTACCGCCAGTCTATGTCGTAGTCCCCGCTCCCGCAAATTTCTCCCTGCCCCCCTACGCCCCAGTCTCGTCGCTCGCGCGCGCGCGCTCGCGCGCGTCTGTCTCCTGGCTCGCGCTCTCATCTCTTATCGCCTCGATCTGCCTCCTCCGCCCGCCATACCTCCTCCGCCCCCCCCTCTCCGCCTCCGCCGTTCCCTCCTGTCTACCCCATTTCTTTCATGGCACCAATAGTTCGTCTCGAATCTTCCTGACCATACCCCCCGCATTAATGCCTCGGCTCGTGTCCTGTCCTGGGGGGGGGGGGCAGGGGGGGGGGGGGGGGCCCAAAGTGGGAGGGAAAAAAACCTTCTTGCGTCTTGTAAATCGGAGCTAGCTTCTTCCGTGTCAGGAAAAATTGACCATGTAAACGCCCTGTCACATCCACCCCCCCCCCGCCCCTCCGACTCCTCTCTCCTTCTCATCGCTTCTGGCACCCGAATCCCTCCCCATCCCCCAACCCCATCCCTCCTACCCGGTGATTCCCGATCCGCCTCCCACCTCCCTTCCCTCTCACCTCTCCACTCGTTCAACTTGGAGAGAGGAAGGAACACAGTGCGCACCACACAACACACCTCACACACACACACACGCAGGAGTCCTCACACACACACAGAGTCACCCACACACACACACAACACCACACACACACACACACACAGGGAGAGATAAGGAGAAATGGGGGGAAAAGGTGAACCACGGCATTGGAATAAACCGCTCCGTGCCTTTGGTTTACCTTATCAGATAGGTCATAAAAAAAGCGCGAAGTTTTTCTCAAAACTAGCCTTGCCTTAGGAACGCCACATAATTACAGCAATTTGCGGCCGAGCTGGGTCAAAGGGTTCATGGAACACACGGCATGAGTTATGGCCATTGTGCCTCTGGACGGAAGTAGAAGATCAGGAGGGGGGGGATAAACGTTTTGGGTGACAAGTTTTATGGCGTCCGCCATTGGGATTCGAGTGTTGAATTACCTCAGGCAAAGCGTGTGTCTTAGCACCTTTCGACAGTAGCGCACCTTTCGCTTGCGTGGAAAAAAAAAAAAAATCAAAGCAACAAATACATTGTGGAAAGCCAATGCTTAAGGAGACAAAGTTTTAGTGTGTCCGCATTTACAGAATTCTCGCGCTAAAGTTCCTTATTGACACCAAGCAGGGTTGTGGATTGTATAGCGTCCGCCTTCTTCAATTCTCTTGTTGAATTTCATCCGATATGCTAACTGTGTGTTTCTTGCCTAAATTACTTTCGATAAGCTCGCCCGATGGCTTTGTAACAATCTCAAAATAAAAGTCCCCCTCTCTCTCTCTCACCTCTCTCTCTCTCTCCATACATTTTCGCGTACGCCTTCTCATTCATATCACAACTGGGGTTAGTCTACTGATGAAATTCATACCATCTCGATAAAGCCTCATTAAAGTCTTTACACATTCCGCGTTGCGCATAATGTTGAATGCCTCTCATGTGTTGACATTCAGGCAAACCCTCTTTACACTTATAGCACCTTAACATTTGTAAGGAACATCAAGTGACAGAACCTTCTGTTAATTGTATAATGCCCCCCCCCCCCCCCCCCCCCCCCCCCCCCCCCCCCCCACCCCCCCCCCCCCAATTATTTGAATTAGGCTCTCTGAACCAAATCAATAAGTATTCGGATAGGTTATCTGCTCTGTTTTTCTACTTATCTGACAAAAAACGGGCTACATTCAGATTGAAACCTCCTCTGTTCCAATTTCATTAATATGTCAAAGACGCCTTGTCCCAGAAGTATTTCAATTGGTCTGTTGTTCATACTGCTACATTAGTTTTGATTGGCTTTCACATTCCAGGAATTACGAAATCCTTAATTCAAATTTTTGCGTTGGGTTGAACCCCCCCCCCCCACCCCCCCCCCCCCCCCCCCCCCCCCCCCCCCCCCTGTTTTTTTTTTAAATCGAGTAACCTATTCTCTTCAGATCCTCGGACAGTTATGATAAACATCTAAGTAGACTGTCCATTGAATTATGAAAAGCAGAGTTCCGGATGTATATATATATAAAGCTCAGTTGGTTGAGCGCCTGACTCGTAATCTTGGTGATCTGGGGCTTGCCGGGTTCGGAACCTCGCCGGGGCGTTACGGGACAGGGGGATTTTTCCCTCGGACCGTTAACATTGGTCTCACTCCATTTCCCATACAGTCCTTCGGATGAGACTATAACCGAGGTCCCGTGTGTTGAACGATGCATACCAATCTTGACACACGTTCCATATCCCATCACCAACTTTCGGACAAGAGTAGCGCCAGTTTGGCGTTGGTATGGATGACACGTTAACATTGCATGCACCCTGCGTGAGAAATGGAAAAATGAATGAAGGATAAGATAAGGAAAAATGAGTGATCGCTATTGAAACGATACTGACTGGTATGACACGGGAAACGACTGAATGAAGCGCCACCGGCAGCTCTGTCAGTCGGCACTACCCAGGTAGGAGGGCCAGTTGTGTAAACGAGTTGTTGATTGTAAAGCGCCTTAGAGCTTGGCCTTCTAGCGAGGATAGGCGCTAAGAAAAGTATTCATTATTATATTATTATATATATATATATATATAGATATATTAGATATATATACTATATTAATATATAGATATATATAGTGTGTGTGTGTGTGTGGTGTGTCGTGTGTGGGTGGGTGTGTGTGTTTGTGTGTGTGATGTGTGTATTTGACGCCAAAAGTGCGCAGACACAACAGCCGTGTCTCCTGATGTGTCTGGATCCAGCGGACGAAAGGACCTGGAGCAGGCATTACTATAGATCTGCCTTCGAGATGGAATGTACGATTGGTTTCCTGAAGCAGCTAGGTAAAGGGGGTGCAGAGTGAGATACTAGTTTGCACAGGGGCGGCATTCTGCAGCCCCCCCCCCCCCCCCCCCCCTCCCCCCCACCCCCCCCCCCCCCCCCCCCCCCTCCCCCCCCCCCCCCCCCCCCCCCCCCCCCCCCCCCCCCCCCCCCCCCCCCCCCCCCCCCCCCCCCCCCCCCCCCCCCCCCCCCCCCCCACCCCCCCCCCCCCCCCCCCCCCCCCCCCCCCCCCCCCCCCCCCCCCCCCCCCCCCGCCCACCCCCCCCCCCCCCCCCCCCCCCCCCCCCCCCCCCCCCCCCCCACACCCCCCCCCCCCCCCCCCCCACCCCCACCCCCCCCCCCCCCCCCCCCCCCCCCCCCCCCCCCGCCCCCCCCCCCCCCCCCCCCCCCCCCCCCCCCCCCCCCCCCCTCCCACCCCCCCCCCCCCCCCCCCCCCCCCCCCCCCCCCCCCCCCCCCCCCCCCCCCCTCCCCCCCCCCCCCCCCCCCCCCCCCCCCCCCCCCCCCCCCCCCCCCCCCCCCCCCCCCCCCCCCCCCCCCCTCCCCCCCCCCCACCCCTTTTTTTTTTTTTTTTCTTAAATTTAGATTTCAATTAAATAGCTCCGGAAAGCTCAAAATGGTTGTTTCGTGTTTCATTTTGATCATTTATTATTTTTTGTTTTAATTTCAAATCTTTGCCTGTTCAGTACGATAATGACGGAAGATATTGTTGACTGCACTTGTTGTCCCCACGACTTGATTTTGTTCAGCAGTTCACACTTCACACACCCACACACACACACACACACACAACACACACACACACACACACGCCACACAACACACACATACACATCAGAGATATATGTATTATAGATATAGAGATATATGGATATATATATGATATATATCTATTTATATTATAATATTATAGATATGGGTGTGTGTGTGTGGACATACATTACATACACAACACCACAACACACACAGCACACACACACACATTAACACATTCCACACACACACAACACACACACACACACTTATATATCTATATATATCTATATATATATATATAAATAGATATATTTATATATATATATATATTTATATTTTATATACAAATAGATCTGCCTCCAGAAGGGATCACGAGGGTTCCTCAGGCAGCTAGTGAAGGGTTTTCATTTTCTTAGAATATATTTCCCATTCTTTCTTCAATTTTTTTTTGTCTGCTAAAATTTCCCAAATCTTTGCAAAGTCATTATTTATAATGACGGAAGAATTGTTAGCTGCCACTTGTTTGTCCCCCAGACTTAGTTGTTCAGCATCATATGGGTTTGGTCAAATCCAGTGGGTGATGGCATTCTTTAGGAGATCCAATTAACGGTTGTTGCACAATTCTTAGCCACGGACCAATGCTAGAGTTATAGACAGCAGAGCTGACCACCTCAAAAACTGTTCCATATCTTTTGATCTCCCTGGTTATCTTGAATGGATCCTCAGGCAGAGGCTCAAAGATTGGGCCCTACCATTTTCTACGTGTTGTATAATGCTTTTTGTTTCTTAGCAACTTTTTTTCCTCTCCACATTTTCGGTTGTATTCCATTTTTACTATCCTTTCACTGGCTGCTTTGTGGGCTGCTGTTGGATTTCTTTTTTTGAACCCTTGCGTGGTGAGAACACAAGAATTATGAACTGTGGTTGGGTCTCTATTGACTCCAGGAGCGCAGACCACAATCAGCCGTGGCTCCCGAGAGTTCCGATCCAGCGGAACGAAAGGCCTCAGGAGCAGGCAATACAAATAGATCTGCCTCCCAGAAGGGATCACGATGGTTCCTCCTCTGGCAGCTGAGTGAAAGGGGGTTTTTCATATTAATAATATATTTCCCCATTTTCTTCAATTTTTTTTTTCTCTCTAAAAGTGCAAATCTTTGCAAAGTCATTATAATAATGTGGAGAATTGTTAGCCTGCATTGTTTTTCCCCCACTACTTAATGTATTAGCATCTATATATATATATATGATATATGATATTGATATATATATATAAAAATTATTTTTTTTTTTTTTTTTTTTTTTTTCCATTAAAGGGAAACACAACGCACTTAATGTCTTAATATTTTGCCAAATTTTCGGCCATATATATATATATATATTATATATATATATATTATAAGAAGAACCTTTAAAGACTCTTCATTTCTAAATGCACTGGGATGTTTGGTCTTTTGGAGGATTAGAAAAATACAAAAAGACCTGGGTCATACATCATTTTTTCTGAAACATCTAGACAGAACCGTTTTCGATTTTATGAGGATCTGAAAATATTCTTCTGCTCAGGAAAGAGACAGCACACTACAACAATATTCATTAATATTGTTTGTTTGTTCGTTTGTTTTACTTGCTTTACAACCCAAACCCGTCCTAGTGGGATTATGATGAATGAATGCAAGCCTAGACTGAAAACATTGGTTTGCTTACAGGGATGGGCGATTGCACACCACACAAGCTACTCTTTTCACTGGACAAGTGCTGGCTCGCGCTCGGTATCACGATGATCACACTTGCCGATGTCCAAAAAAAACGCGAGCGCTCGTGGAGCGAGACACTCGCCAACTGTGGCACTGGCTTTAGAGCAGACCGTCCCCGCCAGGGCAACCCTACCAGCCCACTGGTTACATGGGCGATCGATAATATTACGAGTACGTGTTCACGTGCCGCTCTTTTTTATTGGGCTTAAAAAGATGAATGCCGTATATGCAGAAAACAAAACCAAAAAGGACAATATTTAGGCAGGTTTAAGTGAGGTGGGTGTGCTGCGAAGGTCGTCTATTTGTTTTTCAGAGCATTGGTTCTTGATCATTTCATGCATGGTTGTTGCACCTGTGTGTGTGTTTTAACCGTTGCAGCGGTCTTCATTTCGTGTGTTGTTGAGGTAATCAGGGATTGTGTTTTTGAGTTGAGCTTGACAAAGGAGAAAAAGAGGAGGAAAAAGAAAAAAGTTCGGGCCATACGGGTATACCAATGATTGTCTCCAAAACCCTGGCACGGCTCCGGCACATTGTGTTGTCGCTGTATGGATTAAGAAACAACAACAATAGAAGTGATGTTGACAGTGAATAATAAAATATTGTCATCATCATTAGTACTATGATGATCAGTAGTATTTCTCATTGTTTCTTTATTTATTATTATTATATTATTATTATTATTATTATTATTACATCATTATCAGTAGTAGTAGTTGTTTTGTGTAGTATTTGTCTCGTCCCGAAGATTTCTCATACAATATGCCTTCCCTAACCCCCCCCCCACCCCCCCACCTCCATCAAACCCCCTCCCCTCCCACCCATTTCCCACACACGACCTCGTACGCACCCAACTTCAGCTAATTATCTCTACTCTGTCCCCCTTCTCCAACCCAACTCCCACGGCCACCACGCTCCCAATCCCCAAACCTCACCACCCTCGTCTTCTCTTCGCTTCTTTCTTCATCTCTCCCCCCCCCCCCCCCCCCCCCCCCCCCCCCATCCCCCTTTCCCCTCTCTTTCTCTACTCAGTTGCCTCCGGCTAGAAATCTTTGCACCCAACTGGTTCCCCCTAAAGAGCGGAGGAGAGAAAAACAGATGGATTTAGCACACTGATGACCAAGTCAGCTTGGACGCGGACAGGAAGTAGAGAGAGAGAGAGAGAGAGAGAGAGAGGAGAAGAAAGGGGATGTTAAAGGGGTGGAGGTTGAAAGGAGGGGGGGGGGGAGCGGAAGGGTTAGGATAGGCTCGGTTATGAGGACCAGGTGGGGGTGGAGGAGGGTGATGAAGGTAGATGGGGTGGGAGAAGTGGGTTTGGGGAGGACAGGGGACAGGGAAGGGACAGAGGGCGGGGGGGTGGGGGGGTGGGGGGGGAGGGGGATGCATGGGGAATGGAGGGCGCGGTTATGAAATTAAAGTGGGTCATGAGAGTGGCTCGAGTGCAAACGGCAAGTCCTTTGAAAAGAGAGAGGGGGTGGGGGAGGAGAGAAGAAAGCGTGGAGAAGGGGCGCAGAAGAGAGAGAGAGGGAGGGAGAGAGAGAGAGAGGCGAGAGAGAGGAGAGAGAGGCTGGGGGGAAGGAAGGAGAGAGAGAGAGTGATGAGAGAGAGAGGAGAGAGAGTTAGGAAAAAGACAGTCAACAGAGTTTGGGAAGAGACAGAGCTCCACGAGAGAGGGGGGGGGGGGGCGAGAGAGAGAGGACCCGCAAGAAAAGAGAGTTTAGGAGGGAAAGACAGAATCAGAGGTTGAGACGAGAGAGAGGGGAGAGCGGCGAGAGAGGAGAGCGATGCAGAGAGAGAGAGAGAGAGGAGAGAGAGAAAGAGGAAGAGAGAGAGAGAGAGAGAGAGTTCAGGAAAGACGGAAACAGAGTTTGGGGAACTCGGAACTCGGAACTCGGAAAATGTAATTGCAAAGGCAATACACAAGCATACAGTGTTTGGGGAAGACAGAGAGAGAGAGAGAGAGGAGAGGAGAGAGGAAGAGAGAGAGAGAGTTTAAGGAAAGAAAGGAAGAAACAGGAGTTTATGGAACGACAGACAGACAGGACTGACCAGACCAGACAGACAGACAGAGGAGAGAGAGAGGAGAGAGAGAGACGGAGAGAAGGAGAGGACAGAGAAAGGAGGGAGGAGAGAGAAGAGGACACACGGACAGAGGAGAGGAATGTACACCCTGATGAGGAGAGAGGACCCTCCCCCACTACCAACCACCCCAACACCCGAGAGAGAGAGAGAGGAGATATGAGAGAGAGATTTAGGGCAAGACAGGAAACGGAGTTTAGTTAAAGAACAGAGACACAGACAAAGAGAGTCAGACAGACAGACACACAGGACAGACACAGACCGAAAGTGACAGAGAAAAAGTTGAGGAAAGAGTGAGTAATTTAGGGGAGAAAGAACAGAGACACGGGAGTTTACTCCAAGACAAACATAGAACGTTGTGAGAGAGAGAGCGAGAGAGGAGAGCGAGCGAGAGAGAGCGGAGAGAGAGTGAGGAGCGAGAGAGAGAGAGATAAGAGACAGAGGACCGAGGGAGTTCACTGGGATGAGGGTGAGACCTGGAATGGTGAGGGGAGAAGGATGGGGGGGAGGGAGTGGGTTGGCGCGGGAGTTGTTAAACCCAGACGGAAAAATTCAGCGAGGTCTTGGGACTGGTCTTGTGCTGTGAACTGTATTTACCAAAGTGCAGCAACCAATACCAAAAATGAACACCACACTACAAAAACAACAACAACAAACAATAACAACGATGATGATGATGATGAGACGATGCTGCTGGCTGCGACTAATACTATGATGATGATGATGATGATGATGATGATACTAATAATAATACTTATTAACAAACAACAATAATGATAATAATAATGTTTTATATATTACTGTTGATAATAATGATAATAAATGATGATGATGATGATAATGCTGACGATTGATGATATAAAGCACCTGAGAGGATATCACAAGTACAGTGCCCTCCGTTACGTAGTACATACGTGCGAACGTTGTATGTATGTATTATGTATGTTACGCATGTAATGTATGTATGTGCGTTATGCATGTATGAAGCATCCGGGTATATTTAGCACTGGAGAGAACACAGAGTAAAAAACCGCAGTACTTACGATGGTCTGATAACACGTAATCAGCCCAGATTTTTTTTATTAAAAGAGAGTTCCGTTTGTGCGTGCGTGCGTGTGTGCGTTTGTGGTGCGCGCACGCGTGCTGTGCGTGATGTGCATGTCGTGCGTGCGTGCGTGCTGTGTGTGCGTGTGTGTGTGTGTGTGTGTGGTGTTGTCATTTTTTTTCACATTGTTTTGTCCCTCGTGTCATAGTAGATTTTGTTGTTGGGGTTTCTGTGTGAGTGTGTGTGCTGTGTGTGTGTGTGTTGTGTGGTGTGTGTGTGTGTGGTGCGTGTGTGTGTGTGTGTGTGTGTGTGTGTGTTGTGTGTGTGTGGAGTTTGTGTGTGTGTATGTGTGCGATGTGTGTTGTGTGTGTGTGTGTGTGTGTGTTGTGTGTGCTGTGTGTCTGCTGTGGGGTGTGTGTGTGTTTTGCGTCTCACAAAGAGACCATTGTGGTGCACACGCCTGCTGGACAGATGTAAAACTTTTCTGCAGGAGGAAAAAAAACAAGAAACTAACTCATTGAAGAAGGGGTGGAAAATAGGAAACCTGGGAAGGTACTGGCAACAAAAGAAAAAATAAACAGGGGTGGTATACGATGAGGCTGGAGGGGAAGTTGAGAACGGAGGGGGAGGGGTGAAGAGGAGGGGGGGGGCGGGGGGGGGGGGTATGCTGGGCCGGCACAGACGTGGGCGGGGGAGGTTTTTGAAGCGGGGGGGGAAATAGGATGAAAAACATGGGATGGGGGTTGGGGGGGGGGGGGGGTGTTAGAGATTGTGGAGAAGAACGGAGAAAGGACCCCGGGAGGAACACCCAATTTTGTTCTCTTCCGACTCGACAAGCGTTGAGGTTTTTCGCACTGTGAGCCTCTTGCACTCACACACACACACACACAACACACACACCCACACACAGTGAGAGAGAGAGAGCGAGAAGAGGAGAGTGAGAGAGAGAGAGAGAGAGCTGGAGACGAGATGAGGGAATGAGAGAGAGAATGAGTCAAAATTATCTTCATTGAGGAGAAAAATATTGTTAAAGCTTATCTTTTAAGCTCAATAAAGATAATTTCAACTGGACCTCACACACACACACACACACACACACACACACATCACACACACACACACACACCACATCACCACACCACCACCACCAATACCACAAGATCGAAGAAAGGAGGGAAAAAGAAAGAAAGAAAAAGAAAGAAAGAAAAAAGAAAAAAACAGTAAAGTACTTAAACATGGGTGGGCCCCCTGCCGTGAACTCTCGTTTTCTCTCGTGCCCGCTCGCATCCCGCCGTGACTTTCAGGGTCACGCTGCCCGAGCACAGAGCCGTCTCGGTCTAGCGGGCGGAACGGACAGAAGAAGAGAAGTTCTAAAAGAGTTCCCTCCCCTCCTGAGGGACCCTCCTTGCCTACCCACCCACCCGCCTCCTCACCCTACTCTCGCGCCCATCTTCCAGAAAGGCTCCGCCCGTTTCTATCCCACAAGTCTTCGGCCACAACTATTAATATTTAACCTTACTTGCTGTCCCCCCCCCCCCCCCCCCCCCCCCCCCCCCCCCCCCCACTCCCTCCTCGTCAATACACACTCAGTCAGACGCGCCACACTATATTGTGTGTGTGTGTGTGTGTGTGTGTGTCGTGTGTGGGTGTGTGTGTGGGTGGGTGTGTGTAAGATACTTCCAGCTTTTCTCACCGAATTGACTCTCGCTCCTGAAAGAACAAATGAACAAACAATCACATCAAAGTAATAAAAGTAATCAGTCAAAGTAAATAAACAAAATAAATACAATAAGTGACTAGCCTCCTCACAGCAGCCGGTGATCAAATTCCAAACATGCGGAAATACTCCCGCAGGGATCGCAGCTTTACGCCACAAACTATGCTTGGTCACGGATCCTTGATCCAGCTGCGCCGTTCGGCTTCTCAGTGCCATCGCCTTACTTCAGTGCAACACGGGAGAAGGTGCCATGTGCCACAGAAGTCAGTCAACTGAGCCCAGCACTAATTTAAAATACTTGTTTTTTCAAAAAAAATTATGAGATAGGTTTTGTCCACTGCCCATAAACCTTACAGGAAAGTGGTTGTGGCTTGTTGTGAATATAGTCGAAGACGTGGATGTTATTGTGATCTCTATTCAGGCAGGTGAAATACCTATGAACTCTCCCTTACCTATCGGGAAAGTGAGTTTACAGAATTCAATGAAAAAACGTAGCTGTATATTTCATAGTTATAAGTGTGTGTGTGTGCAGTGTGTGTGTGTGTGTGTGTTGTGTGTGTGTGTGTGTGAGAGAGGAGAGAGAGAGATAGAGAGGACAGAACAGTCAGACAGACAGACAGGACCGAGCGAAAGGGACAGGGACAGCGAGAGAGAGAGAGATGTGAGAAAAGAAGAGAGAAGAGTGAGGAGGGGAGAGAGAGACTTGAGTCATCAGTGTTTGCTAAATTCCATCTGTTTTTCTCCGCTCTGTACAGGAACTTGTTGGTGCAAGATTTTCTGGCCCGAGGGAAGGAAAGCACGGGAGGGGGATAGGAAGGCAAAAAGATGAAGGGAAAGAAGATGGGGTGGGGGTCAGGGGGAGGGGGGGGGGGAGGGAGCATACACGAGTAGAGGGCGTTGCGGGGGAGGGATAGTGAGGATGATGTGAAGAGAGAGAGTGATTGAGGTCGGGGTTATGGAAGGTACTGTGTGTTGATGAGAAAGCCCCACACCCAGGCCAATAATAATAATTGTAATAATAATAATATATGATGTTGATGATGATGATGATAACAATTTTCATAAACAATAATTTCTTACCCAACCCATATCCGGTTGAAATCACTTCCTCTTCAAATGCTAAACAACATAAATGATTATGGTGTTCAAGGACAAGGATAGATGTTATCAAAAAAAAAAAAAAAAAAAAAAAAGGAAAATATTTTCAAATCATGTCCAGCTATTGCCATTCCCATGCAAAAAAAAATAGCAGCGTCTCTCATTGGTAGAAATTACTCCGTCGGTATTTTTAAACTTGCCTTTCCTTACCAGCCAGTCATTACTCTCCGACTCCGTAGTTCCTACGCCACAAGTTCACTTGGTAAACGGACCGACATGTAGTGGGCTTCATCTCTCTCTTCTCTCTCTGTCTCTGTCTGTCTGTTGTCTGCTTCTGTCTGTCTGTCTCTCTCTCACTCTCTCTCTTCTCCTCTCTTACTCTCTCTCTCTCTCTCTTGTTCTCTTCCATTTACCCTGGGGGAAAACTTGGCTGTGGGAGAGAGGGACGGACAAAATTGTCTACACACACAGGAGCAAAATGTTCGATGGGAAAAACAGAAAGGTAGGACTGGGCCACACGCACTACTATACCTATTGTCCGTAGCAACGAGAGAGAGAGAGAGAGAGAGATGGACTGTGGAAAGAGGAGAGAGAGAAGAGAGAGAGAGAAGGGTCGGTTTAGGATAACAAGAAAAGCCTGGATATGGAAGCACTCGAGCATAGGAAAAACATAGTACCATTTTCGCGCTATTTCGTCATCCCAACCATGTCCAATTTTCTTCCAGACAACCTAGGTGAATATAACTTCAATGAAGAAAAGAAAACACCACTACAACCAAACGCGTTGAAACAATTCTTTTCCGTGGAGAACAGAAAAACAAGTAAATGAACACGGTTATTTTTCACGGATAACAGACTTTGACATGAAAACGTCTAATATCGCTACCCCATTTGATAACTCTTGCTCATAAGATAATATATTTTTTCAACCGGAAACAGTCTTACGTGGGGGGGAAAAAGGAATTTCACTCAAGACTTGGCTTAAAAAACCCCTCCTCAAACAAACGGTTTCACACAAATATTGCCAGTTTTTGTTGTTGTTCACATTATCCCTTTTTTTCTTTGAGGCTCTATAAAACAGTCTCGTTCTTAAGTACCCTTTTCACGCGGAAACAGAAATGTTGGCCTTTGGCAGCACTGTGCTCCCATAACTGGACTGGGGACATTCACTGGCTCTTGCCTGTAGCGCATGACTGATGTGAGACTGTATGGACGGAGAGGAGAGAGGGGGCCTGGCGGGGTGAGGGGTGGGGTGGGGTGGGTGGGGTGGGGCCTGGGATGTTGTTGATCGTCAGGCCAGGTCCGTCACGCTGAAGGGTGGAGGGCTGTTGGGTGGCTCGATGAAATGGTGGGGGTAGGTGAGCGTGGTGGGGGTGGCGTGGGGGCATGCGCACAGGGGGGGGAGGGGGGGGGATACGAAAGATGTGGGGTTGCGATGAGGGATTAGTAGTTGGAGGAGGACGGGGAGGGGGGGGGGGGGGGTAGACGGAAAAGATGGTGGGGTTTGCATTGAGGGATCTAGTAGTTGGAGATGCGAAGGGGCGGGGGGGGGGGGGGGGGGGGATGACGCACTGTGCCTAGGAAGCGAGACGATCTAAGATCCGTTTAGTTCTTGATCTTGCACTGGGGTGATTCCCCCTACAGCCGCCACCATCCCCCTCCCCCCCCCCCCCCCCCCCCCCCCCCCCCCGCCCCCCACTCTGCAACCAATCGCCCATCCCCTCTTCTCCCACCCTCCATTCCCACCAACCCTGACCACTATGCTACTCTTCACCATACCAAAGTTCTGATTTTTTACGGAGGTGAGACAAAGACCAAGGTTCTTCCCCCCTAACTTGCGTGGGACATGATAGATTCTAACCTGGCCAAAATTCTGTTCGCCCCCCCCCCCCACCCCAAAAAAGAAAAAAAAAAAAAAAAAAAAAAAAAAAACTACAATTTTTGTTGTTGTTGTTGTTGTTGCTTGTTGTTTTTGTTCCGAAGAAGGAATCAAAGCAGATTTGGAAACACGCACGTGACGGACGTAACTCTCTCCGTCGCCAGGCAGGTTTTTTCTTCTTTTTTTTTTTTCATTTTATTTTTTCTAACGGGATTTGTTTTGCAGAAAGAAAGGCATACGTTCCAGTCAACGATATAAATCGTTTGACTATAACACCGCATAACATGACAAATATAGTTGCAATATAATAGATACTCTGGCGATACTTTAACATGCCGGACGATTCAGCCAATATGGACACATGCGACAATATATAGTTGCAATATAATAGGTTACTCCGAGATACTTTAACATGCGGACGATTTCAGCAATATGGGACCCATGTGACAATATATAGTGCAATATAATAGGATACTCTGAGATACTTTACCCTGCCGTACGATTCAGCAATACGGAACCACTGTGCCACAATGCCAGTATGTAACCGTAAACAGTGTAAAGCCATGTCAGACGACAGAATATAAATAATTCCATGATGCCTAATACAATACACGATAAACTACAGTACGAAACAGTATAATCTAATTCAGACAATGCGATGGTGGTGATTAAAACTTCATTTAGAAAGAAATAAAAAGATAATTGAGAACTTTAGCGGCGACTTTCGTTCAATCGGCGTCCTTCGTCGCGTCGTGACGTCAAACTCGGCATCCGCCCTACAGCCCCGCCCTGTTCTATGTTGGGCGTGTTAGCAGCGTCGGAGTCGTCTGCTGTACTTTGGAAGAGTGCGTCCCCGTATTTCATCTCGATCAACAAATGTGCTCGACTGCACCGGACACATTTCACGTAGACAACAATTAATTCCACATGGAGTATCATTTGTTGTTGTTTTACTGGAGATGAACAAAAATTACAGATTCAAAACAACCAAGGTTTAGGAGGCTTCATAGGCCTCCTTGATCGGTTTTCTATGACAAAGTAACGGACTGACTGAGTCTAGGCAAACGTTTCCGCCCTATTTTCGTTTCGTCGAATCGATTCAGCTCTTACATTTTACTTTGTAGTGATTCTTTTTGGGCTTTTTAGCACCGTGACATACCGTGTAATACAACAGGAAATGGTAATTAGATTGTTTTCTTGTTAACCAATTGGAAGTACTTACGATTATTTAAAGCAGACAATTGGGCTCGTAAAGATCGTTCCACGAGCGGGCGGTAAAAACCCGATTGAACGGACGCCGCTCAGCGGCCCCCCGCGGCCTTGCTTGGCAAGGGTTGCGCATGCGCACATCGCCTTTTGAGAGAAAAAAGGGGGGGATTCCCTAAGGGACGCCGGTATGGCTCACGCGGGCTGGCTGCTAAAAGTTCTTATTATTGATGTTGTCGTGTTATAATCATTCGTCTTGTCGTTTGCTTGTTGCTACGTACAGAGGAGAGAAAAGCTAATGTTGGTTATAAATCTCCCAAAGCAAGGCGCTTTTCTTAGCTATCACTCCTTGAAGGCAGAAAATCTAAAATAGATTAGAGAAAAAAAAAAGATGATAAAGCAAAGAAAAGAAGCAAAAAAGGAAACTACACCACATCGCAACCATCAAAGACTACTTTTATATTAGAAAAAAAACCCGCGCCTGAGTTTCGCTGATGTGCGATTAAAAAAAATCCCCCCCCCCCCCCCCCCCCCCCCCCCCCCCCCCCCCCCCCCCCCCCCCCCCCCCCCCCCCCCCCCCACCCCCCCCCCCCCCCCCCCCCCCCCCCCCCCCCCCCCCCCCCCCCCCCCCCCCCCCCCCCCCCCCCCCCCCCCCCCCCCCCCCCCCCCCCACCCCCCCCCCCCCCCCCCCCCCCCCCCCCCCCCCCCCCCCCCCCCCCCCCCCCCCACCCCCCCCCCCCCCCCCCCCCCCCCCCCCCCCCCCCCCCCCCCCCCCCCCCCCCCCCCCCCCCCCCCCCCCCCCCCCCCCCCCCCCCCCCCCCCCCCCCCCCCCCCCCCCCCCCCCCCCCCCCCCCCCCCCCCCCCCCCCCCCCCCCCCCCCCCCCCCCCCCCCCCCCCCCCCCCCCCCCCCCCCCCCCCCCCCCCCCCCCCCCCCCCCCCCCCCCCCCCCCCCCCCCCCCCCCCCCCCCCCCCCCCCCCCCCCCCCCCCCCCCCCCCCCCCCCCCCCCCCCCCCCCCCCCCCCCCCCCCCCCCCCCCTAAAAAATTCTTAGATCCGCGAGAAAATGGTGCCCGGTGTTGCGGTTGATGTGAAAAGCAGACTCCCCGACTCGCAAGAAGAGAAGATAATCTCAGGACTAATGAAAGGGTTAACTATAACTGGTCTCATTGGTTGACTATGCGCGACATGTGACTAGGGACGCGCAACAGTCTCGCAAGAGGAAACGCTGAAATGCCGAAGTGGCAAAGAAATAACTGCCGAAGCGAGTCTTTCATTTTTCACGGATTATTTTCTTTTCTTTTGATCATCAGCTAATGTCCATGACAACTTCAACTGGACCGTGAATACAGTGTTTTCACGCGGGGGGCAGGGGGAAAATGATACTTTTCGCAATGAAAATAATGATAGTTTTTACCAGGGACAATTAATTACAGTTGTCACATGGAAAAAATAATGATGGTTTTTCTTTAGTAAACAGTTTTCACAGGGAAAATAATGCCTGGTTTTTCTTAGTAACAGTTTTCACATGGGAAAATTAAGCATGGTTTTTCTTAAGCAATAGTTTTCACATGGAAAATATTGGATGGTTTTCTTAGTAATAGTTTTGTCATGGGGAAAATATTGATGGTTTTCTTAGTAATAGTTTTCACATGGAAAATAATGATGGTTTTCTATTAGCTTTCCACCCGTATGGGAAAATAATGATGGTTTTTTAGTGTTTTCCTTATGGAAAATTAATGGTGGTTTTTCGCCACTAGCATAGTTTCATATAATATAGAAAATTAATGGTGGTTTTCTTAGCATAGTTTTCATATTATGTGGAATATAAATGGTGGGTTTTCCGAAGCATAATTTTCATATATATGGAAAAAAATAATGGTGGGTTCTTAGGCATAGTTTTCATATGGAAAACTATATAGTTTTCTTAGTATAGTTTTCATATGGGAAAATAACGATAGTTTTAACGGGGGAAGAAAAGTGACAGGTTTTTTTTTTTTGTTTGTTTTTGTTTGTTTGTTTTTTATCACGGAAAACAATTGATAATTTACGTGAAAAATACTAATCGTTTTCAACAACGGGAAAATAATGAAAGACTTTTTTTACATGGAAATTAACGATAGTGTCACTTGAAAATAATGATGGCTTTGCCACACACATTGTTTCAACATGTATGAAAATGCTCATTATTGATATTGCGCTTGCTCGCGAGATCTCTCACGCTGGATGATCAATATTCAGCCAGACGGGTTGAATACTGGAATAATTTTCCCGCACATCTTGCAAAAACCAGGCGCCGCTCATCCCATACTTCTATTCTACAGCATCATATCTCTCATTCTTAGCGCATGATTTAGCCCTGCAAGTATACATACAACCATACCAATTTCATGGAAGGGAGGCCTCTTTTTGACTAAACAGAAAAAAATATAGAAAGAAGAAAAAGAGAGAGTGAGAGAGAGAAGATGAAAATATAGAACAGAATGAAGAAAACAGACGAACCAAGAAATGAAAATATATCACATACACACACACGCGCGCGCGCGCGCGCCACACACACACACACACACACACACACCACACACACACACACACACACACAACACACACACACACAATATAGCCACCACCCACGCACCCACCCCACCCATCCCCACCCTCCACCCCCCTCCCCCCTCCCACTCCAAAAATCTCCCTCTCTAACGGGGGTCCGTCTGTAGGCGGAGGTATCTAGGTTCCGAAATCTCATTTTCTGCCAGTCCAACACCCCCCAGAAGTCAGAGTACCCGTCACCTCATCAGGGAACAGACCTCTTTGTTCCTGCAGTCAGGAGCTGCAGACGACACCAATCCCGCCCCTCGGACATCAGGGTCACGTTTCAGCCTGTCCTTGATCGGAGGCTCTGATTCGCAACTCCCTTTCCAACAAGCCCCTCCTCACCCTCGCCCTTCACGTGTTCAAATTCAGCCCCCCACCCCCCCACCCCCACCCCTCCCTCCTTGGCGTTTCTCCCTACGCCCCTCACCACACCCCCCTGTCCTCCATCCTCCTTAATAACTGACCAACTGTCCAAGGACAATCTTCTTTCATCAAGCGCGCTTGTCATTCGTTGCAGCTCCTCAATGGTTAGCTCTTTGCGCCGATAGAATCTTCGTCACGAGTTGTTGTGGTTGGTGTTGTTGGTGTTGTTTTTCTGTCCGTCTGCCTGTGTCCCCTCAGTTGGACTGCACACACCGCTCACTTTGATTCCCTCGTCACAGCCACAGCCCGGCCCGGAACCTACCATAGCCCGACACGGCAATCCACAGGGAGCAGTCAATGTCAAGTCGTCATGAGGCTACCCACCAGAGGGAGACATGCACTGCCGCCGAGTCACTCGATGGTGGACGCGGTGCCCTGCTTGATCCACACGCATCAAGACCCCCTACTAAGCCCCCTGCTGACGACAATAATGGCACGGTCGCTGAGCCGGCGTGAGTGAGATCTCCCTCCGGAGTGCGCCACATGTTCCGTCCACGACCAGTCCCCATGACTTTGCCGATACTGTTGACCCCCCGACAGAATCAATCGAAGGCCACAGGGTTGGAGAGGCGCGATTGACAACTGGGAACTATAAGAGAAAACAGGGCATAAATTGCCACAGAATTTGAGACATTTTTTTTAAATGCTGATCGATGAGGACGATAATAATGAGAATATGACGCTCCGGCTTTCCAATTTCTGGTCTGAGAGGCATTTATAGGGTTATATCTCTATGCTTACTTTCGTTTAAATACTCTGCCATCATCACCAGGCTGAGAGTTACAGGAACCTGCAGTGTTGGGTCCGGAAATTGAGAACAACAACACTCTCAGAAACGCATCAATTAATTAAGTGGATGAACTAGACTGTGTGGTCCAAACCTTCTAACCAGGAACCGCAGCCAGTTCGACTTGAGTAGGAGCGGTCCGGGGGCAGGACAAAATCCCAAGCTAATAGCTCTGACGGGAATAGACTCCGACCCTCCTAACCGGGAAGTCCGAGAAGCTACCCACTTCGCCACAGGGTACCCACTTGCCCACGGGGCTGGAAACTCTGTCACAGACTATGCATGCACCACAGCATTTCGATCTCGCTCGGAGGAAAAATGAGGTTGTCAGGTCAGGAGTCTTCCAAGGTGTCAGTGAAGGAAGAAATAAGGTTTTGTCGGTAAGCTGTCTCAGGTGTCATGTGAGGAAAAATACGGTTTTGTCGGTTAGCTGTTCTAAGGTGTCAGTGTGGAAAAATAAGGTTTTGTCAGGTTAGCTGTCTCAAGGTGCAGTGAGGAACTTACGGTTTTTCAGGTTTAGCTGTCTCAGGTTGTCAGTGAGGAAAAAAAGGTTTTGTCAGGTTAGGTGTCACCGGGTTCAGCCCCCCCCACCCCCAACTTGAGGAAATAAGGTTTTTATTGTCAGGTTAGCTGTCTCAGGTGTCAGTGAGGGAAAATAAGGTGTTTGTAGGTTTAGGGTTGTCACAGGTTTCAGTGAGGAAAATAAGGTTTTGTTTCAGGTTAGGTGTCACAGTTTCAGTGAGGACCAATAGGTTTTGTCAGTTAGCTATCTCCGGTTTTCAGTGAGGGAAAATAAGGTTTTGTTCAGGTAGGTGTCTCAGGTGTGTGCTCCTTTTCGTTCGATCAGGTGTAAATCAGATGGGTGAATCAGGTGTAAATCAGATGGGGTGAATCAGCGTGTAAATCAGACGGGTGATCCGATACCCATGATGGGAAAATCGGGTGTAAACCAGTGGGTGAATCAGGTGTAAAATCAGATGGGTGAATCAGGTGTAAATCAGATGGGTGAAACGGGATTGTTAAAGCCGATGGGTGAATCAGTATTAATATCAGATGGGTGAATCGGGTGGTAAAACCAGATGGGTGAATTCAGGTGTAAATCAGATGGGTGAATCAGTGTAAACAGATGGTTGAATCGATGCAAACCAGCTAGGTGAATCTCGTGTCAACCAGAAGGGTGACTCAGGTGTAACCAGCAATGGGTGAATCAGATGTAAACAGATGGGGTGAATAGGTGGAAATCAGATGGGTGAATCAGGTGTAAACCAGATGGGAGAATCAGGTGTATCCAGATGGATGAATCTGGTGTATCCCCAGATGGGTGAATCAGTGGTAAATTCAGGGGTGAATCAGTGTAAACCAGATGGATGGCATTCAGGCGAAACCAGAAGGGTGAATCAGGTGTAACCAGGATGGATGATCAGGTGTAAAACCCGATGGTGGAATCAGGTGGTAAATCAGAAGGGTGATCAGGATGAAAGCAGATGGGTGAATCAGGTGTAAAACCAGAAGGGTGAATCGGGTGTAAACAACGAAGCGCGTGAATCAGGTGTACAATTAGATGGGTGAATCGGGTGTAAAACCAGATGGTTGATCAGGGAGTAAACCAGATGGGTGACAATCAGGTGTAATCAGGTGGTAACCCAGGTGGGATGAATCAGGTTGTAAATCAAGAAAGTTATCAGGTGTAACTCAGAAAGGTGAATCAGCGTGTAAATCAGGACAGGTGCCTCAGGTGTAAATAGGTGGGTGAAATCAGGTGAAATCGGTGGGTCAATCAGGTGTAAAATCAGGTGGGTGAATTTCGACACGGTCTTCGAAGGGGGTCTTGGTAGCGGGACTGTTAAGAGGAGTACCTCGACCTATGAGGAAAACTCCCGGGGGGGGCTTCGACTTTCTGTTCAAGCGTGTTGCACCAGTAGGGCACGATAGAGCATTTGCGTAATGCAGGTATAGGAGGACATAATACAAAACCAAACGCCAAAACAAAACAAACAACCAAGCAGAAACATTCGAGTCTATAAATATTACGACGCGCGCGTGCACACACAACACAAACACACACACACAACACACACAACACACCACACACACATACACACACACCACAAGCACGCACGCCACACACACACACACACACCACAACACACACACACACACACACACACACACACACACACACACCACACACACACCGCGTTCACTCGTGATACTATAAATTTACGCGCGGTCAGAGAGATGAGAGGGGAGACAGAGACAGAGACATACGTAAAATGCATCATCTGTTTCATGAAGAGCAGGGACCAATTTGTCGTTGGTATGGATGACCTCTAATATAGTTTAGAAGAGAAGGCAGTTGGTCGTTGTATGGATGGACTTATTCATATTACTTTCAGAAGAGAAGGCCGTTGGTCGTTGGTATGGATGACATAATAGTTTCGACAGAAGGCCAGTTTGGTCGTTGGTCATGGATGACTATTATATACTTCAGAAGAGAAGGTCAGTTTCGGTCGTTGGTATGGATGACCTATTATATCTTTAGAGAGAAGGCCAGGTTTGGTCGTTGGTATGGACTGAACATTATACCCATAGCACGCATCTCCGGAAAAATCAAAGGAACGGGCAAAAGCTGTAGTGGACTGACATTCGACTGACTGGCACACAGGGTGTGCGTGACAAACGAATGATCAGCACGGCAGGAAGCTGTACAAATGGCTATTCACAGGTGGAGTCAGCCCATGTATATCAGTGAGCGTGGATCGTAAAGCGTTTCTAGTTTGGCCTCATACATTGAGGGTAAGCGCTAACATATGATGATGATGATGATGATGATGATGCATGTTGATGATGATGATGATGACGGACGATAACACAACAATAACAAAATAGTAACAGTAGATAGCGCACTGAACATATCTAAATTCATTCAACAAAGAGTTGAACTCCTGAAAAATGGATACATGTGTTGTGGTGCAAGAATAAGGCCGAGAAGGGCTAGATCGGCTAGGTTATGTATTCTCTCTCTCTCTCTCTCTCTCTCTCACTCTCTCTCTCTCTCTCTCCCATCTCTCTCTGTTGTATGTTCATTGAAAAGCGTAATCACAAAAACAGTATTTTTAGTTATTTGATTCACTAGCACGGTCTGTAGTGGAATAAGGTTCATGTTTGGGGAAATTAAGAAAAGCTTTTTGTTGTGAATCTGCTGCACAATTGTTTGCATTTTGTTCAACTTGGGGGTGAGGGGTGGGAGTGGGTGGGGGTAATATGTGTTACATCTGAAGAGAATGTATGCGATGAAATCCAATGAAATGAACTCGCTGCGAAGAGTTTATTAATGCTTTAAATCATTGCAAATGGAAGAAAATCGTTTGCACGTAAAGCACACGAAAAGTAATATGAATTAGATGAAGAGAATGGGTGTTGGATATCAACGCAACTGTGTCTGAATATGGTTTGATGAAGTATGGTGTTATTGCGGGTTGTCGGGCTTTATGGATCAAAACGTTTTCCCCCATAAAAATTAAAGTAGTTGTTACAGGCAGGACTGACACCTTTATGCCAAATTTGATATATACAGAACTCATGCAATGCATACGGAAGTCAAACATATTTTTTGCTTAGATTGGATAAGCACCACAAAAATATATATGGTGGACTGCGTTGGATGTGTCAGCTTTAATGTCATTTTCACCGTTATAGTGAGTCTAGTCACAGAAATACGGTTGTCTTATGTGACGAATTAGATTTTATTTCTAACTATCAATCATTTTTTGTTTACGTCCACCCTCGAGGAAATCCGATAAAACAGATTTCACTGGAATAATCACACACTCAATGTGCTTTTGAATTAAGTTCGTTACTGCTTTCAAAACACAAAATAAAGTAGTGATGCGAGGAATTAGTCATTTTTCCCCCATCTAAACATTCAGGTTTCAGATCTGTAAAGTTGTATGTTTGTCCTCAACCGCACCATGGGATAATTGAAGTTTCTTTCGATTCAGTCAGTACACGGTAATGGTACATAATTATGATCATTTGTGCTGTTTATTTTGTTTTCCAGTTCATTGTATGTGATGTTTTAAACACTTGTTGAATAGCTGTGCTACTTTTGTAATTGGACGGTTCACGTATGTTGATGTTTTAAACAGTGTTGAATAGCTGTGATACTTGGCAATTGACGGTTATGTATGTTGATGTTTCAAACACGTGTTGAATAGCTGCTATACTTTGTACAGGCCGGTTCATGTAATGTTGATGTTTTAAACACGTGTAGAAATAGCTGTGATACTCTTTAAACAGGACGTTCATGTTTGGATTTGTCCTCTTTCCCTTCGTACGGTGTGCGACCTTAAAATATCTGCAAGTCTATCCACCCACCCCTCTCTCTTCTCTCTCTCTCTCTTCTCCTCTCTCTCTCTCTCTCTCTCTCTCTCTCTCTCTCTCTTTCGCTCTCTCTCTTTTCTCTCGCCCCTCTGTACGCTTGTTTGTCTGTTGTCTGTCTTGTCTGTCTCTTTTCACCCCTCTTTCTTGCACTTCTTCCACCTGCTTCTGTTGCCTTCAACAGAACACCGACGCCACGACATACGTTGTCATGTTCAGAAAAAAAAAGGAGAGAGAGAGAGAAGAGAGAGAGAGACAGGGACCGGGATAGAGAGAGAGTGGTGTGAGAGAGAGAGATGAGAGAGAGAGGAGAGAGGGAGAGAGCGAGAGAGAGAGAGGGAAGAGAGAGAGAGAGACGAGAGAGAGAGAGCGAGAGAGAGGAGATAGAGAGAGAGGGGGAGAGGCGTTGGGGATGTGGAATCGCAAAAGTAAGGGGGAGGAGGGGTGAAGCGGGGGAAGAACGGGCCAGGAGGAAGAGAGGTGGAGGGAAAACCCAAATTGCTCTCTGCTGGTTTCAAACCTTTTCCAACGCTATCAATTGTGCAGTCGAGTCACGTCTTGCGACCCTACGCACTATCTCCAAGTCTCCCCCCCCCACCCCTCACCGTCAATCTCTTCACTTCCTCACCACCCCTTGCTCTCTCTCTCTTTTCTCTCTCTCTCCACAACACACACACACACACAACAACACCCCACACACACCACACCACACACACACACACAACGCGCGCGCGCGCAGCATACGCACACGCGCACGCGCATGCGCGTTGCACACCCACACTCACACACCACGCACATATGCATACACCACACATTCATTGTACCTTCTCTGTCCACATACGCATCTTCAGTATCTCTACCACGGCCCTCAAACCGGAGGGTGGGAGGGCATTAAAAAAAACATTGGGCGGTTCGAACTTTTTGGTGTGCTGTTTATTTTATTGTTTGAGATCACTCGTTCGTCCGTCTGTATTTTTACCTGTTACCACTCTCCTTTTACTTTCCTCCTTCTCTTCTCTTCTTCTCCATTCTCCTTCTTTTTTTCTTTCTTTCTTATTTTTAAACTCTTTGTCTATTACCTCATTCTTTCAGTGTCTTTCTCTTACCTACCTTTTCTCTTTCTCTCTCTCTCTTCTCTCTCTCTCTCTCTCTCTTCTCTCTCTCTCTCTCTCAACTCTCGTCGTTCTCCATTGTAGAATAAATCAAGCATGTTTACAACAGAAAGCTGTACAGTCTAAGAATAGCAAATACCACAAAGTGAACAGTCGCCTCAGACATTCAGCATTTGAGACGGACTCTGCCCGAGGGGAAAGGAGCAAACAAGAGAGAGAGAGAGGAGAGAGGAGAGAGAGAGAGAGATGAGGAGAGAGGGAGAGAGGGAGAGAGATGACGAGAGAGACGAGAGAGAGACAGAGAGAGACAGAGAGAGAGAAGAGAAGAGAGAGAGAGAGCAGAGACAGAGAGAGGGACAGAGAGAGAGACAGAGACAGAGAGAGAGGAGAGGGACAGAGAGAGACTGAGGCAGAAGACGGAGAGATTACGATCGATGATGAAGAGAGAGAGAGGAGAGAGAGAGAGAGAGAGAGAGAGTTTATTTGGTGTTTGCTGTACATGGTCTGTAGATGGGTATATGTGTAATGTCGGTTTTGCATGCGTGAGGCGCGACCGCGCGCGCATGTGTATGAGTGTGTGTGTGTGTGTGTGTGTGTGTGTGTGTGTGATGTGTGTGTGTGTGTGTGTGTGTGAATGAGTGAAGTGAGTGTTGAGTGTTGTGTGTGTGTGGTGTGTGTGTGTGTGTGTGTGTGGAGTGTGTGTGTGTGTGTGTGAGTGTGTGTGGAGTGTGTGATGTGTGTGTGGGATGTGCTGTGTGTGTGTGTGTGTGTGTGTGTGTGTGTGTGAGTTGTGTGGATGTGTGTGTGTGTGTGTGTGTGGTGTGTGTGTGTGTGAGTGTGGTGTGTGTATGTGTGCTATAGATATGAGATGACAGAAAAAAAATGGATGATAGATGATGGATAACGGTATGTTTAGCGCGCTTACACACACACACACACACACACACACACACCCACACACCACACACACACACACACTCACACACACACACCAATCCTTATCCCAATGTTATATTCTTCAGTATAAGTAATGTCAGGGGAGGGGGGGAAAAAAGCACAACCAGTGAAACCGACAAGGATATTACACATTAGCAAACGCCATCATCATCATCATCTTCCATCTCATCATCATCTTCATCTCGCCTCCCACCTTTTTCCTACCTCCAACAAAGATAGTTGCCATACGGGAATTTCCGTATAGTAGGGCGTACGTCTTTGCTCAACCCTTCTCCACCCTCCCAAACACACACCACACACCACACACCACACACACACACACACACACACACACACACATACACACACACAACTCAGCCACATCCCTTCCCCCCTTGCATCTTACTCACCCCCCCTTCCGCCCTACCCCCCCCCCCCCCCCCCCCCCCCCCCCCACCCCCCCCCCCCCCTCCCCCCCCCCCCCCCCCCCCCCCCCCTCCTTCCACCGATTCATCTCTACCCGATTAAAAAATATCTTATGTTACAGCAGAGCGAGCGTTTGGCGGTTCAACAGCACATCTTCCTTTCCTACCCCCCTCCCTCTCTTGCCCCTCCATCACCACTACACCCCTACAACCTTGTTAACCCCCCCCCTCCTTCCATTCCCAGCAATCCTCTCCCTTCAACGTGCCACTACTACCTCCCCACACCCACCACCATCCTTTCCCCCTTTACTTCCCCTGCCTCTTCATCTTCCCTCACCTCACACCCTCCTCTCCCTCCCTCCCTCCCCGCGCTTCCTCGTTCGGAGAGGCGTGAAAAAAATCAGGAAAAGTGATGGTTAGTTAGCTGGCCGGTTTGTATGTGTTTTTTTTTTGTTTTTTTTTGGGTGGGTTTTTTTTGTTTTTTTTTTTTTTCCGTTTTTTCTTTGAGACGTTGTACCACGGTTTTCTGCAGTGTTTTGGGTTGTTGTTTTGATGAGATAATCTCCCCCTCCCTCCACCCTCACGCTTCATACAAGGCTCGCTATAAACCCCCCAAACTACTACCACGCCACCACCACCACCACTACCTTCGTCCAGTTCTATCTTCGCCATAAAAACGATTGTTTTTTGTAGTTTGTTTTCCTTCCCTCTCCTTCGCTTATCACACCCTAATCCTCTCCCCTCCGCCACCATCCTGCCCCCCCCCCCCCCCTCCCCCCCTCCCCCCACCCCCACCCCCCCTCCCCCCCCCCCACCTCTCCTTCCCCACCGACCACCACCTGCCCCCCCCCCCCCCAGACCCTTTTCCTTCCCCACCGCACCATTGCCCCCCCACCCTTCTCTCCCCTCGCCACCGTCCGTTTTTGCCCGCCCTCTCTTATTTACATTCCTACTTCAGTTTATTCCTTCGTCCCAATCGTTTGGCCGCAACAGCATGACTCCACAGACCCACAAACAACTTGGAGATCTGCATGCATTCGTGTGGGAACACTCTTCCGTGCACGCAAGCGCACGCAAGCGCACGCAACAGCGCGCGCGCGCGCGCACGCACGCACACACACACACACACACACACACACCACACACACACACACACACCACACACACACCCCAAAGCGCGCGTCGGCGCGGCGGCGCGCGCGCGCGCACGCACGCACCGCACGCACGCAAAGCATAGCACGCGCACACGCACACACACACACAACAACAACACACAAAACACACGCCTGTGCCTGGTACATCCCCCCCCCCCCCACCAACATTCATCCATTTCACACTTTAGTTTCATTGTAACCCATTCTCGCCCTTTCCTTTCTGTTTAAATACCTTCAAGATCCATGGCTCGAAAGTCATTGGATAAACTCCAGGAGACCGAGGCTCTCTCTCTCTCTCTCTGTCTCTCTGTCTCTCTTCTGTGTTTCTGTTGTTGTTCTCGGCTTCTGTCACTGTTTCTCTCTCTGTGTCGCTCTCTCTGTGTTCTCTCTCTCTCTGTCTCTGTCTCTCTGTCTCTCATCTCTGTTTCTGTTCTCACTATCACCTCTGTAACATTCTTCGAAAAGGAAGCTTTTCAATACTTAAAGTAGGAATTAATGTTCTTTCGTATTAAGTCCTATTGTCTCTCAAACTGATTGACTAGGCCTGCTGGTTCGGCAGCTATGTATGGTGTTTATAATTTCTATTTTGTACTTTTGATTCTCTTTAATTTTTGATTTTCTTCATTTTGTTCAAGCAGTGGTTCCCCCATGTCAAATAGCAGGTTTTGCTGATGACATTAAACTGTATTCATTGTCATTGTCATTGTCTCTGTTTCTGTCTGTCTGTCTCTGCCTGTCTGTCTGTCTGTCTGTCTGTCTCTCTCTCTCTCTCTCTCTCTCTCTCTCTCTCTCTCTCTTTCTCTCTCTTATAATGTCAATATATCTGATGATCTAGTGATTACCGTCGGATGGTCCTTGATGATCTTTTCTTTTGATTTAGTATTCGTCTGCGATGCATTAAGCTAGATCTAGATTAGTTTGACTGCATGCTGTAGTGCAATGTCCCTTTTCATCCGTTTTTCTTTTTCTTTTGTACACGTGTATGTGTGTGCTGTCTTTCTGTGTCCCATTTGCACGATCGCTATCAATCACACCCCCCCCCCCCCCCCCCCCCCCCCCCCCCCCCCCCCCCCCCCCCCACCTCCCCTTGGCATGAAGGACAGTAAGCCATTCTCAACAAAACTGTCAAATTCTCTCTCTCTCTCCCTCTCTCTCTCTCTCCTCTCTCTCTCTCTCTCTCTCTCTCTGTAAATTGGTTTTGTTGATGTCGTGATCCTCTGCTCAGATGTTATTTTTTTTTCTTTCTTTATTTTCATACATGGCATTGAATTCAGCTTAGGGAAACAGCTGTTTCATGATCCGAACGACATGCTCATACTAGTTTGAAATGTCTGGCATTTGAATAAAATGCAGGTCTTTTTTGTGTTCCGTTTTTGCTTCGTTGGCTTTGTACATAACGTACACTCCCCTTCATTAGGAGCTACTAGGCCTAGGAATAAACAAACCATCCAAATCTCTCTCTCTCTCTCTCTCTCTCTCTCTCTCTCTCTCTCTCCACGGAAAGAGAGAGAGGGGAGGAAAGAAAGAGAGAGAGAGAGAGAGGAAAAGAGGAGAGAGAGAGAGAGAGAGAGAGAGAGAGAGAGAAGAGAAGAGAACGAGAGAGAGAGAGAGAGAGAGAGAGAGAGAGAGGAGAGGAGAGAGAGAGAGAGAGAGAGAGATGTAAGCAGAGCCGACAGCTTCGGACGATAACATTAAAAAAAAGTTTCCGAGTAAAGTTTTATCACTTATGGCGGTGAAGTCAGACTTTCGCCGAGACTTAGACGCACGGCATAAAGGCTGGCGCAGCCCATCCTTTTTTTCTCCGCCGCATTTAACCTTCCCTGATCTAAATCACGCACTCTTTTCCTGCAGGGTGGACAGAGAGGGTTTTACAAGCCGGAAAAACCCCCCAAATAAATCCGACCCTTTAAGAATGGTTCCAACGCACGGCCGCTAGCTCCGTTTAGTTGGCAAACACTCTAACCAGTGGACTTGGGACCTCTTTAACTGTGTAATACTTCTCGCTAAATTCTCCTCGTAACAATGCAAGGAGAGACAGAACTACCAAAAGGCGGGTCTGGGAAGAGGAGGAGGAGGAGGAGGAGAAGGAGGAGGAGGAGGAGGAGGAGGAGGAGAGAAGGAGGAGGAGGAGGAGGAGCAGGAACAGAAAGAAGAGAAAGAAGAGGAGGAGGAGGAGGAGGAGGAGGAAGGAGGGAGGAGGAGGGGAACAGAAAGAAGCGGAGGAGGAGGAGGAGAGGGAGGAGGAGGAGGAGGAACAGAAAGAAGCGGAGGGGGAGGAGAAGGGAGGAGATGGAGGAGGAGGAGGAGGACGAGGGAGACGAAGGAGGAAGAGGAGGTTGCCATGTGCGAAAAAAGAAAAGAAAAAAAAAAAGAAGTCGAGAGGTGGAGAGCGTGTGTGAGGGGGGTGGAGGGGCAAAGGGGTGTGTGTGTGGATGGATGGTGGTGGGAGGGTGAGGAGTGTGTGAGAGTGGCGAAGTGGTATGTGATGTGTATGTGGGGGGTGGGGGAGGGGGGGGGGAGGGGAGCGAGGAGGGTCTGCGCACATTTTTTTCCTCACCCTCTCCTCTCTCTCTCTCTCTGACTTTGATATGGGCCTGTGGCCTGTCAAGTAAAATATTCTGAGTTCTGAGTTCTCTCTCTCTCTCTCTCTCTCTCTCTCTCGGAGTAGCTTCCCTTGCCTGGCTCCCAGCAAGACGTGGTTTCATCTGCTCTGATAAATTTCTGCCAGTATCTTCCAGCATGCCTGTCGAAGGTCTCCCCTCTACCCTAGAAGTATCTCTCAACAATGCGCTACAAGAAATGACTTTGTCCTCATATAAGATTGAGGCAGAGGAAAACAAACAATTTTCGTTCTTCGATTGAGTGCCACGAATACCGACCAGCCCCCTGTCGCGCAAACCGGCCACAGTGTGTCGTATCGACGAAA
>CM031620.1:64392462-64402462 GCA_018398815.1 Conus ventricosus | reverse complement strand
TAACAATTTGAGTCAGTAGCGGAGACGCTCACGGCTAAAACTAGATGTTGAGAATCCATAGGACTCACATAAACAAGATCTTTAAGCGTTCACCTGTCCATACCGAAGAACTTCTTTACAGCAATTTACATGCACTCATTCATAGGGGCTGAGCATTTCGTCTACATCCATATCTTAGAGCCGTCCTACCAGTCCATATCTTAGAGCCGTCTACAGTCCATATCTTAGAGCCGTCTACAGTCCATATCTTAGAGCCATATTGTTCATTTGGCTAACCTGACTATGAAATTACTTGGGAAAAAAACAACAACTTAAATCTGAATTACTGACAACGTATACATTTTTTCATAGACAACGTAATGCGATTTTAGCGCAAATAGCAAAATTTTACATACACCTGAAAACTCAAACGTGTGGAGAAAATTACACCAAAAATATTTATGTTATTAACACAAGATTATTTATCGTCATAGAATCACCTCGCTCTTGCATTTAAAGTAGCCTCCCCTCAGAACACCATAATACTTCTCTCAAAGTGGCTAAATTACATTTTTAGATGGACTGGTACCGCACCCTCTGTAAGCTATTTAGTTGTGTTTGTAAGCCTACGATTGCCTCCGACATCAAGGTCGCAATCGTTAGCTAATAAAAGAAAAAAGAGTACAAAAGCATCTAGAGAAAATAAAGCACCGTGTCTTCCATTGTTAATCTCTTTTACAATTGCTAATAAATAGAGACAATAAAATGAACTGCACGCACGCGCCCCACACACACACACACACACACACACACACCCAAGGAGAGACAGAGACAGACAGAGACAGAGACAGACAGACAGAGACAGACAGACAGGTGAAATACATATACACAGGGGAAAGAGAGGAGAGGCACGGACACACAAAACTGGCATCTTTACAATACTGCCCGCTAATGCCCTTCCCTACTTCTGGTTCCCATTTTTCTTGTCCTCAAACCCACACAAAACCTTCAACCCACTCTCATCTGCATCCCCCCACCCCCCCCCCCTCCCCCCCCCCCCTCTTAGATTTATTTAAAAAGCTCAACTCCCACGCCACCCTCACCCCCCAACACACTCTCCCACCCCAAGTCCCCAATCCCTCCCCCCCTCTCTCTCTCTCCTCTTCCCTCCGTGCCTTACACCACCATCACCCCCTCCCCCCCGTTACCATCTAGTGTTTCTCGTGTAAACAGAGTAGCCACCAATAGCATGCAGTGCACGTGTTAACGGTAACACCCCCCCCCCCCCCCCCCCCCCCCCGGCTTCGCCCCCCCCCCCCCTCCAACCTAAACCACACACACACACACAATGTACCCAGCTCTCTCTACTCTGCCGGACCTGGGAACGTTTGGCGAATTTGGCCACCAGACCTCCTCAATCCCATGTAAGCTGACAAGCCAGGCCAGGCCACGGCGATCTTGTGTGTGTAGTTAGTAGTAGACAGTGTTCGCCTTTTAACCTGCTTCTTCCGTCCAGTCTGCTGTCTCTACTGTCGGTCTTCTGGGGGTGTCTCTGTCTCTCACATACATGTGCACGCATACACATGCGCGCAGGGACGTTGCTTTAAATGTATGAACACACTGTCACAGACAGACACGCAAACATACACAAGCACGCACGCTCGCATGCACGCACGCGCTCACACACACACAAAACACACACACACACACACACACACACACACACACACCCACACAAAACACAAAACGCACGCACACACACACACACACACCCCACACACACCACACACACACACACACACAACACACACACAACGTACACGTGCACACGCGCACATAAAATAGGAAAACATATGCACGCCAGTCCGCAAGGGCTCAGAGAGAGAATCAAAACAGACAGACAGACACACAAGCATAGGGACCGAGACACAATGACACTAACACACACACACACACACACACACACACCCCACACCCCACACACACACACACACACACAACACACACACACAGCAAGCATCTGCTTTTTTGCTATTTACCTCTTCAAGCTCATTTACCACCATTATCTGGCATGCCTTTGTGTGAAGTCTTTTCAGATTTAAAGTCTGCCTTCAACGTTTATTTTTTTTTTTTTAATTTGTAGTCCGTTAAACATTTACTTTAAGATTATTTGCGGGTAAGTTGTATGGATGTTCGGGGGGGACATTTATATGCACTTAGAAAACCACTTTAAAGCACACACTTACATAATCACAGACATTTATGCATCTCTCTCTCTCTCTCTCTCTCTCCCCTCTCTCTCTCTCTCTCTCTCTCTCTCTCTCTCTCTCTCTCTTCGTCTAATATCACATTATGTGAACAGACGTAAAACTCAAGTACTACTATTACACACACACACACACACACACACACACACACACACACACACACACACACACCAACAGAAGAGAGAGAATGAGAGAGAGCGAGACAGACAGACTGACAGACGACAGACAGAGAGAGAGAGAACTCGGAACTCGGAACTCGAACATTTTAATTGCAAAGGCCACCGACCTATCTGCAATCTCTGCCGAACTCTTTCGTTATTCAGGGGTTCCATTTATTGCAAAATTTTGCGTAATTATTGCGTTTTCTGCTTCCTACGCATTTTTTTCGCGGCCGTGCGTTTAGCGACGCAATTTTCCCAGGACCCTGTTCTCAACCGCAACCCTTATGTCAGAGGGGAAACACGGCACAGACCTACAGCAGACTGCTTGCCCCCGCTGACAAACGAGCCTCCCCGCCCGTACGGTTGAGACGAAACTTTGAACCTGGCGCTCCGACCAGTCAGTGTCGAAGGGACGGAGTGCTTCACGAAACGTTTGAACCGGCGGTCCGACCTATATGCGAGTTTTAAACCTTTCGAGTTGACCCCAAACATGGCCGCTTCAAAGGACGTACAATTGAATACGAAGCTTTTTCTCGAATATTTAGATTCTTATAATTTTTTTGAGTTGACATTCCAAAGCCCCATCATGGCCTTGGTACGATTCAAAAAATGTTTGGTCTCCAAAATGGGACAGTCCTGTTTCGCCTTGCTGGACGACGCCCATTTTTCCGTTGTCATGGGTTTTCGCTCAATGCTGAGCGTTGATTGGTTGGAGATACTAGCGTCCTTTTCGAATAGATCACGGTGTATCTCGAAGGGTGGGGTCGAACTGGATGCCGAAGTCCGTTTGAGACTTTACTTTTTACTATGACAACGCTCCGTTTGGGATCGGGTTCGCCCGGGTACGTCCGAAGCGTACGGGCGGGGGGGCTCGTGTAGTAAGTAGTAGTAGTAGTAAGTAGTAAGTAGTAGTAGTAGTAGTAGGGACTGGCTTCATTAGCCTAGACCTCACGGTCTAAATGTGCCCCCTCAAAAATTTCTTCACTTTTTGGGTCATATGGAATGCTACAATAAATATCTTCATTGCAATCCATCATAGTCATGAAACAATTCTCTAAATTTTGAATCATTGTCTAGAAAATTCTTGAAAGTATTAATATCAGGGCAAATTTAATGGTAGTAGGTATTTCATTCCAGTGGTTAGCAACTCTATAAGAAAATGAAAATTTACGTTGATTAGTGTTACAGTGCTTTATAAAAAATCTTTCCTTCAGAGTTTCTAGTACTCGAAGTTTGTGCAACAGAAAAGAATGTCTCAATGTCAATATCATCAAGCCATTAAAGATCTATAAACTTGAATTAGGTCACCCTCTGATCCTTCTTCCCCTCAGCGAAATGCAGATTCAAATATTTCAATCTTTTTATTATATGATAAGTTTTTGCAATGCTTCAGCAATTTGGTAGCTCGTCTTTGAACCTTTTCTAACATTATTGATTGACGCTTTAAAAAAGGGCTCCAAATCACATTAGCATACTCCAAATGTGGCCTGACAAAAGCTTTGTATAATTTCAAAAAAGTATCTTTTCTAAATAAGTAAAACTCCTTTTTATGATACCTAACATCTGGTTTGCTTTATTTACCACTCTCTGTAAGTGAGGGTCAAATTGACAACCTGCTATCGAAGGTAACACCCAAGTCTTTTTCTTCAGTAAGAGCCCCTACTTGGTGATAAACATCATTCTCCATCATTTTATATTCATTATTTTGATTATTATTCCTGACGTGCAATACACCCACACTTGGTCATGTTGAAATACAGATTCCACGACTCAGACCACTCTTGCAGTTTTTAGATATCGTTTTTAATACAAGTACTCTTTGATGTACAATTGTAAATCTTAGTATCATCTGCGAATATTTTACATGGACTGACAAGGTTGTCCTGGTAGATCATTTTAAAAATAGTGAAAAAGAACCGGGCCCAATATACTCCTTGAGGGATACCACTAAGTACATTACATTTCTTTGATTTGGTGCCCCTACTCTGACTTGTTGAGTTTTTATCACTCAGAAAGTTTTTGATCCATTTTAATAAGGTCCACCAATACCGATGCTGCTAGCTTTATAAGGAGTCTCTTATGCGGAACCGTATCAAAAGCTTTTCTAAAATCCATGTATATGATATCAATTCCTTGTCTGCCATCTAGCATTGTTGTTAATCCTCCATAACCTCTAACACTGTGTGACACATGATCGTTTTTTCGAAAAACCATGCTGACATTTAGAATATAAATTATTATCTGTAAAAATAGGAGACTATTGAGTCTCTGACAATACCTTTCTAAAACTTGCATAAGATACAAGTAAGACTTTAAAAGGTCTGTAGTTGCTCGGTTCACATTTTGTACCTTTCTTAAAAATTTGCTGTCACCTCTGCCGTTTTCCAGTCTTCAGGTAATAAAACCAGTTTCAAGTGTCTTTAAAAAATGAACACAGTGGAACAGATAGTTCCTCACATAGCTCTTTTAGTACCCTTGGTGGGAATAAATCAGGACCCTGTGCCTTATTTGGGTTAAATTGTTTTTATTTACTCTCCACAGCTTTTGGGGGTGACTCGAATTTCTGTTAACATTACCCCATTTGAATAACATCCTTCTCTCAAGTCCGGAATATCGCATAAATTTTCTTGGGGAAAAACACTTGAAAAAAATGTATTTAACATTTGAGCCTTATCCATGTCATCCCACCGCAAATGTTAAACCCTCAGGTCCCCTTTAATGCACTTACACCTGTTACTCATTTTCATTGCTGTTGCACTACCTCCAAAACTTTTTTTGGATTTATTTTAAAACCCTTTTATTGGCGATCTGCTTCTCATAAATCTTTCTTATTTTTTTTAACAACTTTTTACATTTGTTTCTTTCCTTTATGTATTTCAGATAAGCATAACCTGATTTTGTCGTAAAGGGATCTTTTGAATAGTTTATATTTCTTTTTTATACATCTGAACGCTGTCTTATTCATCCATTACAGGTTGTACTTTTTTTGTATCCCTAACTTTAACTTTAGGGATACAATTTCTCCATACCATTATGGGAGTAATCTTTTTATGTAGTTTCCCCAAATCTCTTCGCTATTCATTTCTGACATCCACAGACCAATCAAGATCATTTACAATCTTTCTAAACTTATAATAAATCACCCTTTCTAAGTTTGTAAATATACTTTAACCTTTTTTTTTACTTTTTTATTAGAAATGTGAAGCTGAAATTTCCAAAACATCATGGTCACTTTTACTCTGGCACTGGCTGACTTTTTGCTAGATCAAGAATGTTCCAAAACGCCTCATCCTTTCTCACCCTCGAAATAAAATGGAATCTTCCCGCGTCTGCGATGGTGCCATCTTCCAATCGGAATACGTTTATGACTTCCCACGCACACACGATCATCCCGGTCTCGTGTGGCACAGAAAAACGATCAGAGCTGTTTTGGGCGGGGGTGAGTACAGTTTACTTTGTTACGCATTTTTTTCAGCGCTGACGCAATTTTTGCGGAGGCGTGCGTTTCTTGACGCAAAAACTAAAAAGTCCCGTGGAACCCCTGGTTATTTATTTATACACTCATTTCTTTATTTACCTGTAACTCTGATCCCATTTGTGCGCTCGTGTCCGAACAGATGTAGTGTAGCGTGTATGGACAGTCCGACACAGTGAGACCTTCTTGATGAAACCGATTGCATGTCTATTCGATTCCAAACCCTGACCAACATTTCAGCCACTCAGTCCTTCGTCCACTGACGGAGCGACTGTTTGCCAGGGGGGTTGACTGGTGGTACTTGCTTGAGTGACTGACTGATGGGTTCGTTGGGATCTCGCTTTTTTTCCTTGGCTGGATTTACTGGGTTTATTTGCTTGAATGAATTCATGAACGAACGGACCAGCTAATTAACAGTCAAACCTATGTTTAAAAATATGAAATCAAAAGTGGTAGTTTTTATCATTCTGTCCTGTTATTCTTTAGATTGATAGCAAGCACGTCAACAACAAAAACAAAAACAGAAAAAAGAACAAAAAACAAACAAACAAAACCTACAGGGGTGAACGTATACACGAACAGTTCAGACATGTACGCGGACATTTCAGCTGATACAAGATTGACTGAGCGGGGTATCTAAATCATTCACAAACAAAAATGGATTGTGGGCAACATTTAACAACTGGAACAGCAAGGTACTGGAACTCAAGGTACTGGAATTGTAAGGTACTGGAACTGCAGGGTACTGGAACTGCAGGGGACTGGAACTGCAGGGTACTGGAACTGCAGGGTACTGGAACTGCAAGGTACTGGAACTGCAAAGGGACTGGGAAATGCAAGGTACTGGAATGCAGGTACTGGAACTGCAAAGTACTGGAACTGCAGGGTTACTGGAACTGCAAGGTACTGGAACTGCAAGGTACTGGAACTGAAAGTACTGGAACTGCAGGGTACTGGAACTGCAAGGTACTGGAACTGCAAGGTACTGGAACTGCAAGGTACTGGAACCGCAAGGTACTGGAACTGCAGGGTACTTATATTTCTAATTTGTGCAGTTCACTGGAGAACAACAGTACATGTTTATTTTCTTTAGATTCAAAAGTGAGTTTAAAGGAGAAAAATACGTTAAAAAACTGATTTGATACTTACGTAACGTCTTTAATTAAGTTCGGATTTAGAAGTTATTACCAATGGAAACTGGACGTTCATTACAATGTTCCATGAGAGTTCTGTATTTGTTGTAATTGCAATCTATGGGTAATGGGAGACATTTTCTAACGCCATGTCCATGATGACTCTATTATCCCGAGGAACCAGAGTTTGCTCTTCTTTTGTTAAGCTTGTGAAAAGGACAAGGTATATATTTCAACTTCAGCAAATTATAAACATAGGAAAGGTACAAGATGTATGATTATCTGTTCCTTTTCTTATCCAATCACCAAATGTTTGTCATCACTAATTACAAAAAAACCCTATAATTGTATTATCCATAAAATCGCCAACTGAAACTAGATTCATCGTTAGTTTAGCGTTGCGTCTTGTTTTGTAACGCAACATTTCTTGTTGTTTGTCCTCCACAGCCCACACAGGCATCACAGCAATACAGCCATGTTCTGATTCTGGAAGAGTTGATGTTTGCACAAGAAAACACCATGCCTGCTGCGATCATACGGTTGACCAAAGCAAACATGGTGAAGCTACATGGTCTGGACCGCACACAGTGACAGCTCCTTGATGAGACTGAAACTGACAGGATTTCATGACGGCTGATTGAGAGACCTGGCAACTGACATCAGTACTGGAGATAGGCAGCTCCTGATTGAATGACTGGTGAATGGAATTAAACGTGAGAACATGGTCTTCTTTTACTTCCCCCGCATCTCCCCCCCCCCCCCCCCCCCTCGTCCCCTGCTCCCCACTTGTCCACGCCCTCCTCCCCTCCACCTCCTCTCACACCTCTGTTTCTCTCCACCCTTAAGGTCGACACAAACGCACATTACCATGTCACTCAGAAAACCACCATAACTGCAATGTTTGTTGTGTAAGGCATTGTCAGGAGTAGCCAGACATTCCTGCATTTTATACTATCAATTATGTTCACCTGGGACAGATTCAGAATGAGCCTAATAATGATCGCAACAGCAACAGCAACAATGGTATCACAGAAAACAGCAACGATAATACAATTTCTGGAATAATAGTGATGATGATGATGATGATGATGATGAATGATGATGATGAAGATGATGATGATGATGATGATGATGATGTTCATCATCACATCATCATCTCATCATCATCATGTATGATCTGATTTGCCCACATACAACTACTGATCAAGTTCATGTGCAGATCGGTGCGCGCGCTACAGACAGACAAGAGAGAGAGAGAGAGAGAAGGAGAGAGAGAGAGAGAGAGAGAGAGAGAGAGAGAAGAGAGAGAGAGAGAGAAGAGAGAGAGAGAACCAAACAAGCTAAAACAAATAGAATGAGTAGTTTATCATGTTTTTTTCTGTAATATGCGCTTTGGGCTCTTGCGAGGTAAAGCGCTCTATAAATATTACTTAAAATGTTTCATTACATTACATTACAAACAGAGTAAGAAAGAAAGAGGACTGGATGCCACGAAACAGAAACAAAGTTGTACTTTACTTACTTACTTTCTTTCTTCTTCTTTCTTTATTTATTTATTTATATTTCTTTAAATCTAATTTACTTACTTTCGCTCGCCACAAAAAAAACACAAAACAAAAAAACTTCATGGTCATGAAATTAAGGTTAATTTGAAGCCGATAAGCAGGGCACTGAAGTAACTCATGGAGACACCCTTCTGTGAATTAATGTGACCATTCAGTAAATATCAATGTGACCATTCAGTAAATATCAACTATCAACCACCTCTCTGCAGCAAAGGTTTGGAAAACCAAATAGAAAGGGAGCAAGGTTGTCTTGTAGAGGGTAGTGAGTGGGGAGGAGGTCTCTCTCTCCCCCTCTCTCTCTCTCTCTTTCCCCACCCCCCACCCCAACACAAACACACACACACACACACACACACACACACCACGCACGCACGCACGCACGCACGCACGCACGCTCGCACGCACGCACGCTCGCACGCACGCACGCACGCACGCACGCACGCACGCACGCACGCACGCACACGCTCCGTGCGCGTGTACGTAGATAAATAATAAATAGGTGAGTGAAAGGGGGAAACAAGTGCAGACAAACACTACCGCGGTCATTAGAACAGCTTTGCAAACATTTATTGAGAGAGAAAAAAAGTGGAAGGGATAGGTACAGAGACATGCGATAAAGAAGAGAGCGCTAAAATTAAATGTTGGATTCTTCATTGGCAACACGTGAAGTTATCCAAGTCTTAGATTATGTCTCTTCTTTTTTTTTTTCTGAATGTATACTTCAAAATAAGAAGAGCATCAGATCCATTCCTCGTGCTATTCGTTTATCCTCACTGATCTCTCTATCCTATTCTTTCTTTCTTTTTTTTTTTTTTTAAATTTTAAAGCATGATTACACTACATAGAAAGGATTTGCCTTAAGTACAATACATTATAATGCTGAACAATTAAGTAGCGGGGGAAAACAAGTGCAGGCTAACAATTCTTCCATCATTATACTAATGACTTGGGCAAAGATTTTTGAGGAGGAAAAAAAAATATAAATAAGAAATAAATGGAAGAAAATGGGGAAATATATGTTATAAATGTGAAAACCCTTCGCTAGCTGCACGAGGGAACCATCACAACTCCTCTTGAAGACAGATTTATAGGTATTGCCTGCTCCTAGGCCTTTCGTCCGCTGGATCGGACTCATCAGGGTGACACGGCCGATAGTGTCTGTGCTCTTGGTGTCAAACAGAGACATACCACAGTCCGTAATTCTGTGGTGTTCTCACCACCAAGGGTTCAAAAAAGAATCCAACAGCACCCCCAAAGCAGCCAGCGAAAGGTAGAAAATAAAACAAAACGAAAGTGTGGAGAGGGGAAAAAGTTGCTGAGAAACTAAAAACATTATGCAAACAGTATAAAATGTAGGGACAATACATTGTGCTAATGCTGTTTATGTCATCAAGTAACCATGCCTTAGATAGATAAATGA
>CM031620.1:64382462-64387462 GCA_018398815.1 Conus ventricosus | reverse complement strand
TCACACGCAAAACAAAATAACTTCTTAAATAATTTAATTGAAAATTCGTCTCTGGAACAATACAATGACATCAAAAATAAACGAATAACAGCTGCTCAAAAACAACTTCATGGGCTTAATTGATGAACACCTTCATTTTAGAAATCAGAACAGTCAAATCAAATGACAATCAATGTCAATACTCAGTATGGCCGCCATTAGCGCGGATACAAGCTAGACATCTCTGTCTCATAGAGTCCACAAGCCTCCTGAGAGTCAGCTGGGGATGTTGTTCCACTCCTGCTGCAAGAAGTCGAAGAGCTGGCCCAGGGTTTACTGCTGGAGGGTGGTTCTCGTGAAGCAGGTGCCCCAGGACGTTCCCCGGCGTGCTCGATCGGGTTAAGGTCGGGCGAGGACGCTGGCCAGTCGAGGCGGCTGACCTGCTGCTCCTCCAAGAAGACTTTTACCACCTGTCACGGTGGGGACGGGCGTTGTCGTCCCGGAGGATGGCGTCAGGGCCAGGGCTTGCAGGGCAGGCAGGACCAGAGGCTGAAGAATGTTGTCCCTGTACCCCACACCAGTTAGGTTTGTCTTCAACTCGGTACAGGGGGGTTCTGAAGTTCCTTCCTATGCCACCCCACACCATGATAGACCCCCTGTCATACCGGTCCCGTTCGATTACGTTGGCTTCTGGTAGCGTTCCCCCGTCCGCCTCCAGACACGTATGCGACCATCGTGGAAGAGACGAGCAAACGCGACTCGTCAGAAAACATCATCCGGGCCAAAAGCTGCCTCGTCCAGGCCACATGAGCTCGGCACCAGGTCAGTCGTGCCCTACGGTAAGCCGCCGTGAGCACAGGTCGAACAGCTGGCCGTCTTGCTCGGAGGTTAATTCTCTCAGGCGGTTCCGAACAGTTTGGTCGGAAAATGTTGACGTTCGCTGCAGCACGCAGTTGTCGCCTGAGGTTGTTTGCTGTGGCAGTTCTTTGTCTCAGCGCCGTCAGAACCAGCAGTCTGTCCTGCTGTCTGGTGGTGGACCTAGGCCGGCCAGACCATCTTCGTTCAGCAGTACTACCGGTGGCGTTGAAGCGGTCACGAAGTCTTTGGATGACAGCATGATGCACTTGACTAACTTCTCTGACGCCTGCACCTTCTTGAAGCCAAGCAACAACAGCCTTCCCCGGTCAGTATCATTTAATCTCCGTCTTGGTGGCATGGTTAAAAACGTACATCTCGATAGATCCCGTCTCGGTAGATCCCCATCTCGGTAGATCCCCGTCTCGATAGATCCCCCACTACATGTGGACGAATTTCCGTCTCGATAGATCCCCGTCTCGATAGATCCCCATCTCGGTAGATCCCCGTCTCGATTGATCCCTCACTTCATGTGGACGAATTTCCGTCTCGATAGATCCCCGTCTCGATGGATCCCCATCTCGGTGGGTCCCCATCTCGATAGATCCCCGTCTCGGTAGATCCAAAAACAGTAACGGGGATCCATCGAGGGTAACATGATTAACACCGAATTACCATTGTCGCCAAACGTCAAATTGCTCCATTGTCGCCTAATGACGAATTGCCAATTGTCGCCCAATGTCGAAATGCCAATTGTCGTCTAACATAGAAAGCCAGATGTCGCCTAATATCGAAATGCCAAATGCCGCCTAACACCGAATTCCAATTGTTGCCTAACATAGAATGCCAAACGTCGCCTAATATCGAAATGCCAAATCCCGCCTAACACCGAATTCCAATTATTGCCTGACATCGAATTGAATTTTTAAATTCGACGCTGTTTAAGTTATTACTATTACTATTACTATTGATACAGTGAAGGTCTGCTGGTGTTGCTTGAAAAACGCACGCTTGTTTGTGAAATTGTGGTGTGTGGTGTGTGGGGTGTGTGTGTGTGTGTGTGTGTGTGTTGTGCTAGAATTTTCTTCATGTTTGTTTTATATTATTGTTCTCTCATAATGGCTGACTACAAAAAGATTTTCTCTGTTTTAATGGAGACAATAAAGACATTGCACAATCATCACAAACTAAGCACTTAATGTTTTCTCATAAAATCTACGCAAATCCCGCCAATACCCATGACTTGGACAGTCAAAGACTTCACGACAGGCGTTCATAAGTCCTATTTCGTAATCCGTCATCGTGCTGGTAATGGTGATCAAGCCCATGTCTTGCTTCATCCTGTTCAAGCATGCTTCATACAGTTGCTGCGACTCCAGACGCTATACGAGGGTCGTTTCAAAAATCATTTTCCGCTTTTGGTGTTGGGCGGCATTTGGCATTTCGATATTAGGCGACATTCGGCATTCTATGTTAGGCAACTATTGGAATTCGGTGTTAGGCGACATTTGGTTTTCTGTGTTGGGCGACATTTGGAATTCGGTGTTAGGCGGCCTTTCGCATTTCGTTGTTAGGCGACATTTGGCAAAGTTTTAATTCGACGCTGGCGACAAATGGAATTCGGTCTTAGGCGACAATTGCAATTCGGTGTTATTCCGCGTTACCTCCATCGAGACAGGAATCAATCGAGACGGGGATCCATCGAGATGGGGATCTATTGATACGGGGATCTATTGAGACGGGGATCCATCGAGACGGGGATCTATCGAGACGGGGATCTATCGAGTGCCCCCCCCCCCCCCCCTCCCCAACCGCCGTTAAAAAAACACCCCCAAAAGCGGCTATTTTTCGCCACTAATCAGCAAAAACTGGTTGCCATGTGTTCAGTAAAGGCACGACTTGCACGTGCAATGCGGTTTGCAGTCAGCCCAACTCTGCTGCCTCAGCTATGCGCTCACAAACCGCGACCATGTTTTCGTGATTTCGGTGTTTCTTTTGTGAAACTCGTTCAACCCACTAGACTCAGATTCAACTGAGCATATGACAAAACAAGTTTGCATTGCAGCAGTTGTCACACTTTCACTGCAAAAATTGGACAAAAGCTTTGAATTCTATACACTACGATGCGTTATCTAAACCACATGAAAAATGCAGGTGGCTCTTAAATTGTTTTGAGCAGTATATTACCCAATATATATACTATGGTTATTCATAAACTGAATAAAACGCGAACAGGTACACAAAACACACACACACACACACACCCCACTATCTCTCTCTCTCTCTCTCTCTCTCTCTCTCTCTCTCTCTCTCTCTCTCTCTCTCACACACACACACACACACACACACACACAACATTTTCTCTCTGTGTGTCCCTGTCTCTCTGTCTCTGTCTCTCTCTCTCTCTCTCTCTCTCTCTCTCTCTCTCTCTCTCTCTTGTGTGTGTCTTTCTCTGTCTCTTTTCCATCTGGTCTGTTTGTCTACCTGTCTGTCTGTCTGTGTCTGTCTGTCTGTCTGTCTCTCTCTCTCTCTCCATGACTCTCTCTCTCTGTCTGTCTGTCTGTCTGTCTGTCTCTCTCTCTTTCTTTCTCTCCCTCACTCACACACGCACGCACGCAAACACACACCACAAACTACATGACATTTCTAGGTAAACTGAGAAGGATTACTTTGTGCATTAAATGAAGTACGATCAACAACTCCTGGGAGAGAGAACAGAGAGAAACAGAGACACAGAGAGAGATAGAGACACAGAGAGAGAACAGAGAGAGAGAGAGAGAGAGACAGACAGAGAGACAGAGATAAAGACAGAGACAGAGGTAGAAACAGTGACCGAGACAGACAGACAGACAGACAGAAAATAAATCACTTCATAAAGACTGAGTCGAACTACGTAGTAGGCCAATACTCTCTTATTTGTCGACTCAGTAAACTCACGTGACAAGTAACTACAGACACAGGGAGAGAAGAAGAAGAAGAAGAAGAAGAAGAGGAGAAGAAGAGGAAGAAAGAAAGAAAAGAAGAAAGAAGAAAGAAGAAGACAGAAGGAAGAAGAAGAAAGAAAGAAAGAAGAAGAAGAAGAAGAAGAAGAAAAGAAGAAGAAGAAAAAGAGGAAGAAGAAGAAAGAAAGAAAGAAAGAAAAAAAAGAAGAAGAAGAAGAAGAAGAAGAAGACGGACTAAACGCGCTCAGCGACCCAAAGGAGCGTCAAGAACTAGGATTCCCCGGCCAGTAATCCCACTGTCAATATTGAAACAGTAAATATCGCCAACCAGTGTGAACGAGCCTGCAACTTCAGCACTGATAATCTACACTCGTCTCCAACCGCGGTGAGAGTGGTAGTCTTGAGGGGATGGTAGACGTTTAGGATAGGACTTCCCTGCGGGTGGAGGGGGGGGGAGGGGGAGAGAGGAAGAGAGAGAGAGAGAAGAGAGAGAGAGAGAGAGAGGAGAGAGAGAGAGAGAGTGTGTGTGTGTGTGTGGGTGTGTGTGGATGGGTGGGTGGGGGGAAAGTGGAAAGGCGAAAATGGGCAGGAGGAGGAGTGGGGGTGGGGGAAGGGGTGGGGTGGGGTGTGGAAGGTGGAGGTGAAGGAACTACCAACTCAGACTGATGGCTAGTCTCTCTCTCTCTCTCTCTCTCCTCTCTCTCTCTCTCTCTCTCTCTCTCTCTCTTTCTCTCGTCATAACTGCTATTTTCAGAGTAAATGCCAAGTCGACAGTGGGAAAACAAAAGCGCAAACGATTACACCCCCACCCCATCTCCATTCCCAAACCCTCCCCTCCTCCCCATCCACCCCACTCCGCCCCCCCTCTGGGGCGTTTGTTTGTCTAACAACGAACGAGGACAGACTTCCGGTAGAGTGTGCAAGATGAACTGATCGGTTCATTAAAAAGATGGAATCAGGATGGTTTAGCTGAGAGGGACGGGGAAAAAAAAAAAAAAATATTATATATATATATATATATATATATATAATCATGCGTGGCGAGAAGGGAGAAGATCCGTGCTTCGATGGTTCGCGTTAGTATCTCTCGTACGGGACTCTTTTTATTTCTTTTTCTTTGTTTTTTTCTCTTTGTTTTTTTTCCGTTGTTGTTGCCTTTACAGTTCTTTCTTTCCTTACTAGATCTGAAGTTGCGGTTCTGGGTGCTAGTCTCTCTCTCTCTCT
>CM031620.1:64380650-64382362 GCA_018398815.1 Conus ventricosus | reverse complement strand
CTCTCTCTCTCTCTCTCTCTCTCTCCTCCTCTCTCTCTCTCTCTCTCTCTCTCTCTCCTCCTCTCTCTCTCTCTCTCTCTCTCTCTCCTCTCTCTCCTCACACACACACACACACACACACACACACACACACACACACACACAGAAACATTCAGACACTGACACAGACAGACAGACAGCCACGCACACATGCACACACACACACACACACACACACACACACACACACAACACACACAACACACACACCACCACGAACCACAACAGAGAGAGAGAGAGGAGAAGAGAGAGAGAGAGAGAGAGAGAGGAGATGAGAGAGAGAGAGAGATTCAGTGTGCAAAATATTCTTGTGGTTGCACGGAAAAGAATAGACGAATGTTACGTCAGTCCAAAGTATAGACAGGCAGGGAAAAGAGCCTACCTCTGTGTAACAGCCACAGCAAACGGGTGAAATGCACGTGAAGTGAAATCAGACGTGGATGTCGGAGGACTATGGCTGCATGAATTCTCCGCAGTCTAATGCAACACAGGCGTTACAGAACCGATGGGAGGGAGGAGGGGAAGGAGGAGTGGAGAGGGGGTGGGGAGGGGTAGGACCACTCTCTCTCTCTCTCTCTCTCTCTCTCTCTCTTCTCTCTCTCTCTTTTGACAAGAATTTCACCTCCCTTCTCCCTTCACCCCTCTTTGTTTTGAAATTTGGAAGATTGTTCCCTCTTGAAATCACAAATTGTAAGATAAAAATCCAGGCTGCCCCCCACCCCCCACTCCCCACCCCCACCCCTTTCCATCCCCTTCCAAATGCAACAAATCTTCCGACGCAACCACGGTACAAAATAATTTATACGCTGAAGCGCGATAGAGTGCAACACAATCAAGTCCAGTTCGAGAAAATTTCAAAGAAAAAACAACGTGACGCATGCAACGCATTGCAATACAATACAATCAATACAAGTCAATACAATACAATATAGTGCAATACAATAACTAACATACAGTACCATACAAAATATGATCCAATACAATATAAAATTAAGCAATTCAGTACGATCAGTTTAAGACAATCCAAAACAAAAACAATGTCACGGAATACAGTGCAGTCCAACACAATACAATGCAACACAATATAATACACTACAATGCAATAACATACAATACAATGCAATATAGTTCGATGCAATGCAATACAATGTAAAACAATGCAATACAATTCAATGCAATACAAGACAATGCAATGCAATGCAATAGAAGACAATGCAAGACAATACAATGCAGTGCAATACAAGACAAGACAAGACAATACAATACAATGCAATGCGAGACAACGCAAGACAATGGAATGCAATGCATTGCAATACACGACAAGACAAGACAAGACAAGACAATGCAATGCAATGCAATGTGGTACAATGTTGTTGTTGTTGTTGTTGTCGTACCCTGGCTAAAAGACTCCAGGGATCATCCAAACAGCCAAAGTACTTGAACACTATGGTACAAATGCATCAGCTGGGGATGAGAACATTACGTGTGTGACCGTTTTTGATTACCCCGCCACATGGGCAGCCACACTCCGACTTCGGGGGATTTTAGAGACTGATAATGTTATGCTAGGAGCTTGTCACAACTGAAGACAATCCCGCATAACTATGCAGAGCATAACAACATTTTGATGTAGCCTTGGTGTTCTAGCCTATGTCAATTAGCCTGACACAGAC
>CM031620.1:64358150-64360650 GCA_018398815.1 Conus ventricosus | reverse complement strand
TGGTCGCAGGCGACGAGATCGTCACTGACACTGAGGATGAGGTCACAGCGTAAAATCGACAGGTCAGAGACGCCACCGCTGAGCACGTAGTCACTACAGCAGGATTTGGACATCTCTTCTTGCATGTATCGCGTTTATGCCCCCGTGCTTCAGCAACCCCTTGAGGTGCTGCGCGAAAGCGTGTTAAAAAAAAGAAGCTCTGACCAGCGCGTTTGGGGCCAAAACGTAGGTCAGACATCTGCCAAGTCGTAGCCACGAGACCCTCTTCTTAAATTCTCTCTCTCGTCATTAATTCATTATCCCTTCAGCGTTAAATCATGGTCAGTGTGGTCTCAAAACTTAGTGAATGTGGGTGTAATCATAATGGACTCTCACCATAGCGTATTGCGAGCAGGGTATACGTACCATGACATCGTAGGGGATATTGCACCAAGAACACCCAAACTATGTGAATCAGGTACAAGAAGGCATATTATTCCAAGAACGCACGAGACACGCATACATGCAAAGACACACAGGCACACCGAGGACCATTTACAGACAGACGGACACACACACGCACACACAACACTCCACACACACACACACACACACACACACACACACACACACACGCACGCACGCACGCACGCACGCACGCACGCACGCACGCACGCACGCACGCACACACACACACAACACCACATACACCACACATACACACACTCACACACACATTATGCAGAGAGAGAGAGAGAGAGAGATGAGAGATGAGAGTGAGAGAGAGACAGAGAGAGAGAGAGTGTGTGTGTGTGTGTGTGTGTGTGTGTGTGTGTGTGTGTGTGTGTGTGTGTGTGTGTGTGTGTGTGTGTGTGTGTGAGTATACTATTATTCAAGAACACGTGCATAAAGATATAAAGAACAAACATTTTTGTATGCACCATACCTGGGATTCAAGACGCCGTACCACAACATACCAAGATGCAAGAAAAAGATAGGCATCGACACTCCAGGTATTCCATAATCTTATGTAATGATACATCAAGAGCTCAAGAACCGTGGGTTGATATACGAGGTGCCCCGATATATTTTTATCATAAGATCCTAAAAGATAGACATTAACATACCAGATGCTTCAAGATCTGAACCAAGAACTCCCAAAACCGTGTGTTGATATCCCAGGTTCTCCAAGATCGTTTATCAAACGAAGCAAGAACCTATCACGTGATATACCATGTATTCCAGGATCTGTATCAAAACGTATCCAGAACTCATAGTTTAACATACCAGATATTCCACGATCCTTTACCATGATTACCAAGAACTCAAGAATTAACGTTCAAGCTATTCCAAAATTTTGGTCACAATGAACTAACAATCCGTGGCTAAATATTACTAAGTATTCCAAGATCCTTTTCCATAATTGCCGGGAACTTAAAGCTTAAAATACCAGATATACCAAGATTCTTAGTCATAATGTACTAAGAACTCGTAGCTTAACAAAACGAAAATTACAAGATCTTTTGTTATAATGTGTAAAGAACACACGCATAGCGCAACATACCAGGTATTTCAAGATCCTCTATGTAATGTACAAAGAACCATAGCTTGACATATCAGGTTATCCTAGATATTTATCATAATGTACCAAGGGGATATAGATTAACATACTACTCTCCAAGATCCGATATTTAAAACAAATCAAGAACCCAAGAACCCATGAGTTCACATTCCAGAGCTCCAAGTTCCTACACCATTAGTGTACTAGAACCCAAAGATCAGCAGACCAGGCACTCTAGGATCCTTTATCACACTGCATCAAGAACACATAACTTAAAATAGAATGTACGCCAATTATCATCTTATATTAAAAAGAAATAGACCAACAAAGCAGATTTTCCAAGAGTCGTTGTCACAATGAATCAAAAACTCCAAGAACCATTGGCTAATGTACCGGATCTCCAGGACCCTTTACCAACTGTATCCTATACTCCATAGCTTAACATACCAGGTATTCCAAGATCCTGTATTTGAATGTGTGTGTGTGTGGTGTGTGTGTGTGTGTGTGTGTGTGTGTGTGTGTGTGTGTGTGTGTGTGTGTGTGTGTGTGTGTGTGTGTGTGTGTGTGTGTGTGTGCTTGCGTGTGCGTGCGTGTGTATGCTTGGGTGCGTGCGTGCGTGCGTGTGTATGCTTGGGTGCGTGCGTGCATGCGTGCGTGCATGTGTGCATGCGCGCGCGCGCGCGCGCGCGCGCGCGCGTACGTGGGTGTGTGTGTGTGTGTGTGTGTGTGTGTGTGTGTGTGTGTGTGTGTGTGTGTTTGCATGTATGTAATATATGCGTTATTAACCGTCATATCACTCGTTAGTAAAGGCAAGACACGCATACTGTCCAGCCCAGCTGCCAGACATGAACCAAAGCATTTTTGTCACAAACGCATGTACACATCCCCTGTAGTAAATAATCGCATGAGGTAAGTTTGGTTTGTCACAAAAAAAAACCCCCCAATCAAAAAGCTGCATGC
>CM031620.1:64348300-64351398 GCA_018398815.1 Conus ventricosus | reverse complement strand
GCACTTCACTCAGGAACTACCAAGGCGTCCCATCTTCACTCAGGAATGTCCAGGGCGTCACATCTTCACTCAGGAATGTCCAGGGACCTCACATCTTCACTCAGGAATGTCGAGGGCGTCACATCTTCACTCAGGAATGTCCAGGGTGTCACATCTTCACTCAGGAATGTCCGGGGTGTCACATCTTCACTCAGGAATGTCCAGGTCGTCACATCTTCACTCAAGGATCCAAGAATATGTGTCCTCGCTCAAGGATCTTCAAGGCATTACATCTTCAGTCATGGATGTCAAGGGCCTGTTTACTCACTCAAGGATCTCCAGTGCTTTAACTCTTTAGTCAGGGACGTTCCTGATCACTCTGTCTTCACTCAATAATCTTCAAAGCGTTACGTTTTTAGTCAGGGATCTTCACGGCTTTTTGCCCTCTCCAAGGAATCTTTGGGGAGTTACGAATTCAATCAGAGATCTCCATGGCTCTTTGTCCTCACTCAGGAATCTCCGAGGCGATACATATTCAGTCAGATATCTCCAAGGCCCTAATCTTCAGACAGGGGGATCTCCATGGCTCTTTGTCCCTACTAGAAAAGAAAAAAAACGTTACACATTTACTCATGGATCTCCTAGACCATGTGTCCTCACTCAGGGATCTCCAAAGCGTCATATATTCAGTCAGGTATCCCCAAGACCCTTTGCTCTAGTTCGGGGATTACCAGTGTGCTATGTCATCAGTGAGGGATTCCAGGGAGCCATGTCCTCAGTCTTGGTGTTCGAGGAGGCGACATGCCAGTGGTATAGGATCTCCAAGTCACTTATAGGATCCCTCAAAATCTGAATAAGATGGAAACTCGTCATGTACGTTTTGTGCTGATGATGCTGATGAGATAGAATGTTGAATATGTGTGTTAAAACATTAAAACAAGAAAGATTATTACTATTTTTAATTATAATTTATTATTATTTATTATTATTATTATTATTATTATTATTATTATTATTATTATTATTATTATTATTAAATTATTAATTTATTATTATTATTATTATTATTATTATTGTTATTATTATTATTATTATTATTATTATTATTATTATTATTGTAATGAATACTTATATAGCGAATATCCTCGGCTAGAGACCAAGTTCTAAACGCTTTACAATCCACATTCGTTTACACAACGGGCTGCCTACTTGGGTAGTGCCGACTGAAGAGCTGCCGGCTGGCGCTTCATTCAGTCGTTTCCCGTGTCACCCTGTCCACATCGTTCAATATTGTTCACTCATTTTCCTTACTTCCTTCATTCTTTCCATTTCTCACGCAGGCTGCATGCTATGTGTGACGTGTCATCCATATGAACGGCCAAATTGGCCTTCTCTTCCGAAAGTCGGTGATTTGGTTTGACGTGTGTGCAAGATGTTATGCATGCGTTCACACACGGAACCTCGGTTTATAGTCTCATTCGAAGGACTGTAAGGGAAATGGAGTCAGAACCGATGTTAACTCCGAGGGAAAAATACCCTGTACCGAAACGGCCCGGCAGAGATTCGAATCCGCAACCCCATGATCACCAAGATTACGAGTCCTGCGCTCTACCACTGAGCTATTCCGGCCCCCAGACGCCCCAAAGATAAAAGTGTTGCTCCTATGTTGAGACACTTCTATGGCTGGCACTATTACGCCAGACACAAATGCCTCGCTGGAGCCAAACATCGAGAGAATAAAAAAGATGGAAGAGAGGACGGGCTGAGCCATGTCATTGAGCAAGGAGAACTGGAGCTGTAAGCAGCATTTGTTCGGAATTTGGGCATGAAACTGTCGTCCTGTCTCATTTGACATTCTCCTTTTGTAAATCTGGCAACCTAAAGGTAACTGATGATGATTATTCTTTGTGCTCAGTGACGTACAGAATGTGAAATGTGTTGGAATGTGTTAATGGTTGTAGATAACTGAACATGGGAATGTTGAAATATGAATAAATCGCAAACCAGTCGTTTACTGATTTTGTTGAGAGTGTTGAAGACGATGGTAACGGAATGCGGAATGCGACTGTTGAAATGTCTTCAAAACTGGAAACTGGTCATTTACCCTTGTGTGGAGAACGTGGGCATGGTGCAGATGCTGCAGATGTGAGAAGAAAAAAAGAGACTTGGATGTGGAATGTCTTGGAACTGGCTTATTCGGGACATGGCTTAAATGGAATGTCAGGCGTGTGAGCAGGAATGTGAACACAGAAAAGACGACGAAGAAGAAACAAGCCTTCACACGAAATACCCCAAAGAAACAGACGGATGGGTGTGGCTCTGAATCTGCAAAAAGACGGAGAATGGGACTGGGACGGACTGAGCCGACCGACCAAGGGGAAAAAAGGGATGGACTTGACGAGAGAGAGAGAGAGAGAGAGAGAGAGAGAGAGAGAGAGAGAGAGAGAGAGAGAGAGAGAGAGAAACAGAGAGAGAAACAGAGACAGAGACAGACAGACAGACAGACTGAGAGAGACAGGTAGAGGACAGAAACACAGAGAGAAACAGAGAGAGACAGAGACAGAGAGACAGAGACAGACAGACAGACATACAGACAGAGAGAGAAGAGAGAGAGAGAGAGAGAGAGGAGAGAGAGAGAGAGAGAGAGAGAGAGAGAGAGAGAAGCGTGAGGGTCAGGGGATGACCAAGAGGCCGGCTTTGAAGGGCAGTGAAGGGTGAACATAGCACTGTCTGTCTGAGTCGCTTGGCTGAGTGACCTGGCCAGCCGTGCAGTCATTTCCCCTGAAGGCACTGTCTATACGGCACCCCACCACTGTCGCTGGGTAGCGTAACAAGCGATGCGCGTAGTTTCCAATATCCCCTGATGAAGAATGCCCTGGACACTTTTTTTTTCCCCTGAGTCCATACACTGGTCACAAATTCATCAATGTTTGTCTCCAAAGAATAGTAGTCTCCTATCAGGGATATAGCAGAACGTTCGCAACGTTCGAAACAGTTTTCTTTCTATCTTAAAGACAAACATAGATATGATGTTACCGGTCAAATGTGAGTTTAAATAAACCTGTTTTTCCCCCAAGGTAATTCTGAAATGCAGTAAAACAAAACAACGACAACAACTA
>CM031620.1:64333300-64338300 GCA_018398815.1 Conus ventricosus | reverse complement strand
TTCGGCCTACCCCCAGCGTCCCTGTCCGTTAACATCTTTCACTGTTGAAGCGTCCATCGCGTCTCCCCCTCTGACCTGTAGTTGAGGGATTAACGTAAACGTCACGTTCCGTGGTCTCTCTCTCTCTCTCTGGTTTAAACAAGTTTTATTTGTTCGAGAACAATTTTGCAGCAATGTTCATCAAATCATGGAGTACAACAAGCATAGGCTTATAAACCGTACTCTTGCAAAGAAAATGTACATTGGAGTGGCTGCGTCAAAAAGTTATCAAAATGGAATTGGAAAGGAGGAAAATCAACAAACACAAACAAAAACAAAATAACAACAAAGACAAGCGAACAAACGAAAAATCGTTTAACACACAAGAGTACACTCAAACTACAGCACAATAATAAAATAACCCACACCCCCGCCCGAAACCACGCCATGCCATTTCAATCAATAGTATTCCATGCCAGGTAGAAGACCGGGAAGGTAACTGTGGTAAGCCGAGTAAGTTTAGTTAAGTGGAAACCTATTAGTAAGTTTAATAAAATTTCCAACCATAGTAAGTATCTTGGTATTTGCGTCCACATCCAGGTCAAGGTTACCAGTCAATAATGTTGAGATATTGCGTTTAGCTGTGTCGTGAAGAGTTTCTATTGTCAGAGCACGGGCCTGTTGATGGAGTGGACAATTAATCAAAAAGTGGGCTGCATCTTCAACTGTCGTGCCACAGTCACATGAAGGGTTGTTTCTAAGATGTCGTTTGAAAAGATCGTGGTTTAAGTCACTCATTTCCAATCTCAACTTACACAAAATTATTTCTGACGTCCTATCAGATAAGTAGTAACATCTAGGCACGATACTATCGGTACTGCTGAGGAAACGCTTGAGGAAACTAAGAGAATTAGATACTTTAATATTGTCAGGGAGGTCATTCCAAAGAGCAGTAGATGAAGGAAAGAAGGAAGATTTGTACATATCTAATCTACACTTTGGCATCTGCCTCTCCAGGGGGCGCCTGAGGTGATAAGGGTTTACAGAGTATATAAGATGAGGAAGTCGATTAGACAGATAAATCGGAACAATACCGTTGACAATTTTGTAGTACAGAATGATTTTATGACGTCGTCGTCTCTTTTTTAATGATGTAAAACCGGATTCCTTATATAATTTTTGGTGGCTAGTCCCTCGGACTGAGCCAACTATAGTTCTAATCGCATCCAGGTGCACATTTTCTAAATCGTCAGCTTGTTTATTTGTACAGTTATCCCACACGACATCCGAAAAATCGAAATGGGGCAAAATAAATGACTTATACATTATTTCGAGTGATTTCCGACTAAGACGGTATTTAAATGAGCGGAGGCAGGCAACAAGAACACGACATTTTGACAACATGGATTTGATGTGGCGATCCCATTTACAAATTATTTTGAATGATAACTCCAAGGGTTTGTGGAATTCTGTATCATGTAATGTCACGTTATTAAATCTCAGAGGTTCAATTTGTGGCACCTCATGGTTAGAAAATGTCAATAATTTAGTTTTAGACTGGTTAAATGTTATTTTCCATTTGAGAGCCCAAGTATTGATTTTTTCGAGATCCGAGTTTAATATTTCTGTTCTAAGATGAGTATTTTCAAGACCTAAATACATACTGGTATCATCAGCAAATAACTTTACCACAGATTCAATATCATGAACAATATCATTTACATAAATAAGGAATAACATTGGTCCAAGAACAGAACCTTGGGGGACGCCTGCGATATCGGGAGATACGGTGATTTACTTCCCTTTAAAACTACTGCCTGTGTACGATTTGTCAAATAGTCAGCAAACCAGTCAAGCAACTGTCCTCTGACACCCAAGGCAGAAAGTTTATATAGTAATCCACGGTGCCATACCTTATCAAAGGCTTTAGATACGTCAAAAAAAAATCACCTGTGCAGTAGTTTTTGAGTCAAGAAATTTGCAAAAATCATCATATATACACAAAGTTGAAAAACAGTTAAAATCTTTTGGAATGAACCCCGATTGGGCATCTGATAAAAGATTATTGCCTAAAAGGTATTTAAACACATGTTGCTGAACACTTTTTTCTAAGATTTTACCGATACAGCTCAATAATGAAATAGGACGGTAGTTGTCGCATTTATGTGTATCTCCTTTTTTAAATATGGGGGGTTTCATGAGCCAATTTCCATATTAAAGGAAATTTGCCTTCTGTTAAAGAGCCAAAGTCAAAGTCAAAGTCAAAGTCAAAATTTTATTTAGAGATGGAAACATTGAATAAGCAACATATCTGCTTTTTAAAATCAAGCCATCTATGAAAAAAAGAAAGAAAGAGAAAAGAAAATCAAATCGTGTACAATGCCATTCATCAAAAGAGAAGTAAACATACCGTCTTACCCACTCCCATCTCCTCCCCTTTTACCCACTCACTTCCATTCACGTAAAAGGTATCAATGCTCATTGCCGTCCCTATGGTTACATTCACGAAGTGTATATCTTTACCAGTGTATTTCTTTTCTGCCCAGGATGGACATTTTTTCAGTATCATATGTGTTAACGATTCATGAGATAATCTTTCAATTTTTTCTTAAATGTGTTTTTATTTTTTGTATTTTTTAAGGCTTTGTCAGTTTATTCCACAGATTTCCACCTGAATATACGAAACTGGATTTGTATAAATTGTTTGCGTGGTCTAGGAATGGACAACAAATGATTATGTCTATGGCAATTGACTCTAAATGTTTCTGTAATCTTTTGGGGAGCTGTTCCATTAATAACGTTATGCATACAAAGGGCTTTATTGAAAAAGAGTCTGTTTGGGAAGGTTAATATTTTGAGTTGTTTGTAATCTTCATCAGTTAGGAGCTCGATTTTAACAATACTAATTTCAATGCTCGTTTGTACAGACGATGAATTAATTTTAAATTATGTTCACTACAGTTGTCCCAAAGGGTTGTTGTTGTTGTTGTTGTTGTCGTACCCTGGCTAAAAGACTCCAGGGATCATCCAAACAGCCGAAGTACTTGAACACTATGGTACAAATGCATCAGCTGGGGATGAGAACATTACGTGTGTGACCGTTTTTGATTACCCCGCCACATGGGCAGCCACACTCCGACTTCGGGGGATTTTAGAGACTGATAATGTTATGCTAGGAGCTTGTCACAACTGAAGACAATCCCCGCATAACTATGCAGAGCATAACAACATTTTGATGTAGCCTTGGTGTTCTAGCCTATGTCAATTAGCCTGACACAGCCTTAAGCCAAGGCAGAAAGGGTTGATGCATAATCAACTAATGACAAAATATGTGCACAGAAAAAAAGTTTTCGAGAGTGGCCATCGAGGAAATTTTTTTTATCCGAGACAACTGAAATATTTTTTTTGAAAGGCGTTTAAGAGCAATTAAACAAGTATGCTAATGGTTCACAAATGACGTCCGCAGCAGCAATTAAAATTCTATTGTGTACCAAATCTGGTCCGACAGCTTTTCTGCAATCAAGACCTTTCAATATTTCTAGAACAACGTCTTTGGTAATAACTAACTGACTAATCCAACCACAATATTCATTTATCATAGGTATATCTTCATCATCGTCATCGACCGAACATTGCGCGGCAAAGTATTTATTAAGAGCAGTAGCCTTATCTTTTGGAGTGTAATAAATCACATCGTTATCTTCAATGGGAGGGATTTCGTCCTGAGGCATGCCTTGTTGCCTCTCTCTCTCTCTCTCTCTCTCTCTCTCTCTCTCTCTCTCTCTCTCTCTCTCTCTCTCTCTTTTCCGGTCTTCCCCTGTCTAGCGTTCTAGGAACATGCTTCACATGACTGTCAAGATAATTTTGTTTCTCTGTCTAGTTGGTTGCTTTTAATTCAAGCTGAGATATTTAGGAAAACAATGTGCATGATGATAAAAAAGGGTGTCTTTCTGCCTTGTCTCTGTCTCTCTTTCTTGATTTGCTCGCGCGCTCTCTCTTTCAATCTGCATCCACAATGACCTTGACAACTGTTCCGCGTGCTTCGTTCAGATAGTTCAAATGGTCTGTCTATCTTTACGGGAGTATTTACCTCCTCTACAATCAAGAACAAAACTAGCAGCATTCGTTTAAGGTCTAACACACACACACACACCACACACACACACACACACACACACACGTACATATTTCATCTCTTTGTCTGTGAAAAAACACCAATATTCAACTGCATAGATAATCTAGCCAGTCTACAATATTCCAATGAAAGACAGTAGAAAAAAGGGAGAGAATCAGTTCACGGCAGTGAAAAAGACAAAAGTTACAAAATGAAAAACCAACGTCAAAGAAAATGAAAAAAAAAATACAGGGAGATACTGGCACAGAACTTATAGAAGAGAAGTGGTAGGGGTGGGTGGAGGACGGGGGTGGGGTGGGGGGGGGGGGGGGGGGGGGGGTGAGCTCTAAATAAAACATTGTAAAATTTTAAGTCGACTTTATGAATTGAGGAAGGCGGAAACAATTCCTCAGACATGGCTGTCTGGGTCATAGAACCATGATGTGTGTCATCACCAGCTGTCTAACCTTCAGCAGTTAGAGCCTCGCCTTCAAGAAAAGCTGATGGCCTAACAATGGCCACACCTCGAGACCCTGACCCCCCCCCCCCTCCCTCCCCTCACCCTCTTGTTCCCACCCCGTCTCCATCATTCTACACAGCGCACTGGCCAGTCGGACACTACAAGGTCACGTCAGATGACCGGAAGGCTCTGACCTGACCACGTGGGTGTAATGGGGAAGAAGGTTTAAGGTGACTCCATGTCAGAGGTCAGTTCATTCAGAAACAGGTGCCGGGTGATGAGGCCTGGTATGAGTAGGGATAGGGTAAGAAAGTCTCTGGCATTTTATAAAATAATCTTACTGGTTTGAAAGGGGTGAAGGGGAGTGGGGTGGGGTAGGCTACCTGTAGTATGATTCGTAGAAAAAGAAATCTCCCCTGTTGACATGGATCAGTAATAAACGACAAT
>CM031620.1:64323300-64325800 GCA_018398815.1 Conus ventricosus | reverse complement strand
TTCCATACGAATCGAAAGCATTGCTTTTGAAGCTTATCCATAAAACTGTTTGGTGGATTAGGTAACAAGATCCAAAGATATATCAATTTTGAAGAATCATGATTTTAAAACGGCTACTCTGCCAACAGGTGTAATAACTCTCTTACTCCAGGCGTTGAATAACGATTTTATTTCAAGAAATTTGTCTTGAAATTCAGTTCTATGCAGTGTGATAGTTCTGGGGTAAACCATATTCCAAGGATCTTAAACTGTTTTGGATTCCAGTCTATTTTTAGGTGGGGCATATATCTATCTTTGAAAACACTTTGCTTCCTAGCCAAACTGCCTTCGTTTTTTTTCGATATTCATGTGCAAACCAGACACTTTTGCGAATTTGTCTAAGGTCTCTATTGAATGTTCAAATGATATTCTGTCCCTTCGCTTGTCAACTGTGTATCGTCTGCAAACTGAGAGAGCTTGTGTTCAGTTTGGTTAATGTATATTCCCTTTATGTTTTTATTTTCCCTAATCATAATGGCTAATTTTTCTGCGGACAATATAAATAAATAGGGAGATATGGGGTCACCTTGTCGACAACCTCTTTGTATTTCAAACCATGTTGAGCTCTGACTGTTTACTATAACAGATGACTTGATTCCCTTATGAAAGGTCGTGATCCAACGACATATATCTTTACCAAATCCAAATGTTTTTAATACCTTCAACATAAATTGCCAATTTAAGGAATCAAACGCCTTTTCAAAATCTATGGAGATAAGCATGCCTGGGAGTTTTTCTGTTTTTAAGTAATGGATTAGATCATAGATTAATCTGATGTTGTCCCCTATATATCTATTTGCCATGAACCCCGTTTGATCTTCTTTGATTAATTTGGAAGAACGGATTTAATACGATTTGCTATGCAAGAAGACCCTATCTTATAGACAACATTGAGCAGGATATGGTCTCCAGTTTTTAATGAATTCTTTCGGTTTGTCTCCTTTTGGGATACATGTAATTATTCCTTCTTTTGTGTATTGGATAATTCCTTTTTTTGAAATGACTGGTTTAAAGCTCTGACTACAAAAACACCCAGCTGTTTCCAGAAAACTTTAAAAAATTCCGATGTGAAACCGTCTGAACCAGGACTTTTCCCGTTCTGCATGTTTTTAAGAGCACATCCTGCTTCCTCAAGTGTTATTTCTCCCTCAAGCGATTCTTGTTCTTCCTCTGTTAATTTTGGCATTTCCTCGATCAAGTCCGTAATCTCACATTCTTCCACTTTTCTCTCTGTGTATAGGTTTTCATAAAAAGCTTTCACTTCCATCAGGATTTCATCAGATTTGTATACTATCCTGTCATCTGTTACTAATCAGACCTATATTTACTTACGAAGTGTCTCTTTTCAGATTACAAAAATTTTTTAGTTACCTTTCACCCGGGGCCACCCATCTTGCCTTTGATCTTATTAGAATTCCTTGCATTTTTTCATCTCTTAACGTGGCTAATTCTCTGCCTAAGCAATCCAATTTCAGCATGTTATCCTCAGTTTTAGTTTCTTTTTCTTCTATTTCTGCTATTTGATGTTCTAAAACTACACTCCTTTTCTTCTCTTTGCTTCTTTTTCATTGTTGCATATGCAATCGTTTTTGCTCTGACTTTCATTAACAAGAAATCCAAGAAAACGTTGACAGGCACCGTTAGTTGTACATCAGCTTTAGACAGATCCTTCAGTTGTGCTTTGTCATAAGGATCTGCACATATTCTTGAGTAACGTTACCAATCATGTCATTAATTTCTTCTAAAAATTGGCGATCTCGGAGTAGAGAATTGTTAAATTTCCAATATGTTTTATGGGTGGTTTGTTTACCAATTCTAACTTTAAACTAACCATGGAGTGGTCCGATCGATATCCATAGTGGATGTCAGGATCTTCTACATAAAAAATCAGGTATTCGGAAATTAAGAAAAGTCCAATCTACTTTGTTTAAGAGGGCTTATCTTTCGCCATGTGTATCTCCTGCCATCAGGGTTATATTCTCTCCATATATCTGATAACTGCAGTTTCTTCGATCATGTTCAGAACTGTATCCTGCGCTTTGGATTGTTATTATGTTTATAGTTATCATAATCAATAGAAGGTCTAATACAAGGTTCCAATCCCCAACCGCTATGATATTACGGGTATTAAAACTTTCTATAAAACTTTTTAGGTTTACATAAAAAATCTGGGTTGTCCCTATTAGGTCCGTATACATTAACAAGAAGCAGATCGAGCTCCATATATTTAAACAGGATAATTATGAAGTTACCATCTTGGTCTCTGTATATCTTTTTTATCTTAAATTCAAACGTGTTATTAAACATGACAGATACACCTCTAGAATTTGACGTATTAGAAGAGAAAAAACATTTATAGCCCCATTCTGATGCAACGATGTGTTCTGATTTCTTATCAAAGTGTGTGTCTTGAAGACAATAAATTGAATGTGATTTTTTGTTTCAGATACTGGAATACGTC
>CM031620.1:64315800-64318300 GCA_018398815.1 Conus ventricosus | reverse complement strand
AAAACACAACACACACACACATGGACAGACACATGGACAGACAGACAGACAGACACACACACACATGGACAGACAGACAGACACACACACACACACACACAACACACACACACACACACACACACACACACACACACACACACTCCACTCACCCACGTGCGCAGACATACACTAATTCCCCTCTGCCCATATACACACGCACTTACATACATACATTATTACATTATTAAATTCCCGTACAAATATTTCCTTCCATACCCTCTCGCTCACTCTCATCCTCTCCCCCCCACTTCCCCCCCCCACACACACACACACACATACACAACACGCGCACATGCACATACTTTGAAATTACTGCATCAGCCTACTTGGAAGACGTCCCTTTAGTTGTGGTGGTTATTTTCCGTTTCATTAGTCCCCTTGAGATGTCCTTTTACTGCCACTGTTGGGATGGAGGTGGGGAGGAAGGATGGGAGTCGAAATCCTCCACACCGTCACTCACAATGTCACTGATGAGTTCATTACACGTTTCCAAAGCTGCCTCTGACACAGCGTCGGGGAAGGTCGCTGGCACCGAGTCGGAAGTTTGATGGACTTTCCTGAACACACGATCAGGCGACGCTGTGTCCCGTGGCCATCTTTGTCGTCACCACTGGGCTGTTCTGGCACACTGCCCAGAACACGGCCTGGAGGGGATGACGTCTCTCCCGATCCACCGGATGACCTGCCCCTGGAGCGTTGGTCACCCGTCTGCTGTAGCCGCCGTCGGGGGCTGTGGACCTGGAACCTGGACTGGACTGGTCTGTAGCTGCTCCCTCTGCTGTCCCTGTCCGCCCCGGGTTTTCCTCCCGTTGTCTGCGGTGTCCAATCGACGCCCCACTGGTTGAATGGTGGGAGAAACTTGGCTCCGGTCAGCTGATCTGGATTCGAGGAGCATCCGATCAATTTTGCTTGTGTCCCCATTTTCAAACTGAATAATCTTAAGGTCTAATAATTTGCAATAAAGTTTTCCTTGGAAGGACCAAGCTGAGATGACGGCCCGGGTGACGTTTTACATCATACATCTCTGTGTGTTTGTTTAGTTAAGTCTTCAGTCACGTAATATTTGATTTATATTGTTTTAATAGTCTCCTCCTTTGAAAATTTCTGATTTTATTTTCTATTTACAAGGCGCACAATGACCGGTCTGTTTTTGCCAGCGGTGTCCTTTCCCACTCGATGGGCAACACTGATAAAGTTGTGTTGAAAAGATGTCAGTTCCAGTGTTCTCTTAAAAAGCTCTACAACTTTCCCTTCTGTCTCTTTCCCGGCTGTCTCTCGTCCCGAGTCTTCAGGTAGATTGATAATTTTGATATTTTCCTTTCGACTATACTGCTCAAGTGAGTTGCGCAGTTCTTTTTCCTGCTTCAGTTCTTTTTTCAGCCGGCTGACGTCATCATGCAGGTCTGTGTGGCTTTTTTGAAGTGAATCTATTTTTCCTCTTCAATAGATCATTTTCTTTTTTTACATCAAATAATTCAGATAGAATTTTTCAAGTTGGAGGCTCAGTTGATCATGTTGTTTCTTGCCGTCATCCATCCCTCTCTCCATTCTGGTCAGGATAGTTGAGAGTGTTACAGTTGAGTCGCTGTTCTCCACTACGATGTCCCCTTGGTCCCCTTCCGTCTGATTTTTGCACTCCTGGCGGTCTGTAAAGTTTGTTATTTTCTGTTGTTGCTCCAGAATCCTTCTCCTTTTACTTGTTGATCGGTCCCTTCTTTCACTGCCCTCGACTGAAACCTGCCCTACCTGGGGACTGACAAGGGAGTCGGAGGCGCCTTCTTCACTGTGGCCTGGATTGCTGTTTGGTCTGTTGTTCCGTTTCTTTTGATTTGACTGAGTTTTTTCTTCGGTGCCATCTTTCACATTGACCACAAAGAGAGAGAGAGAAAACAAGCAAAACACCAAACAAACAGGAGAGCAATGTTCCTGGGATAGGGCCTACTGTCCAATTTGTCTTCGGCGAAAGCTGGGAGGATACACAAAATCGCTCGTCACTGAAAACACCACCGTTTTCTTTTTTTTTTTTTAACACAAAGTATCTATCCATTCTGAATAATCCAAATGAGGTCTTCTTCCTTTGGCACGAGCGACAAAAATAAAAATCAAACAAAAAACATTATAATGCACATTTTTCTCATTTGTGAATCTATCAAGATAGAACTTGTAAGTTCACTCCATTTAGTCGGAGCGCTGGCTCGGCACGTCTTGCCCCCGCCGGTGAACAGGTCCTCTTCTTCTTCTTCTTCTTCTTCTTCTTTTTCTTCTACTTCTTCTTCTGTTTATAGCTTTCTACTTTTTTTAGACAAATGTGTTTTCTCTCTCACTCTCTCTCTCGCTCTCTCCTCTCTCTCTCTCTCTCTCTCTCTCTCTCTCTCTCTCTCTCTCTCTCTCTCTCTCTCTCTCTCTCTCTCTCTCTCTCTCTCTGCGCGCGTGCATGTGTGCGTACGAATGTGTGTGT
>CM031620.1:64305800-64310800 GCA_018398815.1 Conus ventricosus | reverse complement strand
GAGGAGAGAGAGAGAGAGAGAGAGAGAGAGAGAGAGAGAGAGAGTAAAAATTGAGAAATCATACAGAAAAGTTTTCATTAAGGTGCGAAGTAGAACTAGAACAATAACGTGAGCATGTGTACTGGCGAATGGGCGCTGGAGGCACTATTGCTGTAGAGTTACTGGGCGAATGGGCACTAGAAGCACTGTTGCTGTAGAGTTACATGCTGGGGGAATGGGCACTAGGGACACTATTGTTGTAGAGTTACTGGCGAATGGGCACTAAGGCACTGTTGTTGTAGAGTTACTGAGCGAATAGACACAGGAGGCACTATTGCTGTAGAGGTACTGGCGAATGGGCGCTGGAGGCACTATTGCTGTAGAGTTACTGGGCGAATGGGCACTAGAAGCACTGTTTCTGTGAGTTACATGCCTGGGGGAATGGGCACTAGGGACACTATTGTTGTAGAGTTACTGGGGCAATGGGGGACTAGAGGCACTGTTGTGTAGAGTTACTGACGAATAGACACTGGGGGCACTATTGCTGTAGGGTTACATGCCCGGGCGAATGGGGACTGGAGGGACTATTGCTGTAGAGGGACTGGGCGAATGGGCGCTGGAGGCACTATTGCTGTAGAGTTACTGGGCGAATGGGCACTAGAAGCACTGTTGCTGTAGAGTTACATGCCTGGGCGAATGGGCTCTAGGGACACTATTGTTGTAGAGTTACTGGGCGAATGGGCACTAGAGGCACTGTTGTTGTAGAGTTACTGAGCGAATAGACACTGGAGGCACTATTGCTGTAGGGTTACATGCCTGGGCGAATGGGCACTGGAGGCACTATTGCTGTAGAGGTACTGGCGAATGGGCGCGGGAGGCACTATTGCTGTAGAGTTACTGGGCGAATGGCACTGGGGCACTGTTGCTGTAAGTTACTGAGCGAATGGGCACTGGAGGCACTGTTGCTGTAGAGTTTACTGGGCGAATGGGCACTGGAGGCACTATTGCTGTAGAGTTACTGGGCGAATGGGCACTGGGGCGCTGTTGTTGTAGAGCTACTGGCGAATGGGCACTGGGGCACTGTTGTTGTAGAGTTACTGGGCGAATGGCACTGGGGCGCTGTTGTTGTAGAGTTACTGGGCGAATGGGCACTAGCGGCACTGTTGCTGTAGAGTTACTGGGCGAATGGGCATTGGAGGCACTATTGCTGTAGATGTAAGTTACTGGGCGAATGGGCACTGGAGGCATTATTGCTGTAGAGTTACTGGGCGAATGGGCACTGGAAGTACTGTTGCTGTAGAGTTACTGGGCGAAGGGGCACTGGAAGTACTGTTGCTGTAGATTACATGCCTTGTTTCACACTGGAATTAAGCAAAACTATCTTCGTTGCTTCTTATCAACTTTATGTATTTTCTGTTAAATTCAAGATTCAGTTTCTGTACAGATCTAGCGAATGGCGAATGACAACAGTATGAGAATAAGTCCATGGCTTTTTTAAAGACTGTAAACGTACCCCCACCCTCCCCATCAAAACATACAGAAGAAAAAAAAATGATCTCGTCATTTTATGCAACGCTCTTGAAATACAAAAAGAAGATCATGCCCAGGCATAGTCTCTTACGGTTATTTCCTATGCAAGAAGGAAACGGGGATCCTGAGAGATTATTCAGAACCCAGCATTTCAGATTTACTTATTCCCAAATAATCCCTTCGGTTTTCAGTGGAAAATAAAACGAAAAAAAACAACAACAACAAAATGGAAAATGGCAAACCACCATGAAAATCTCACAGTAAGCCAGCATGAGCAGCCCTGTAAATCCTGTAACAGCAGCTGATGAAACCTTCTGTTGTTCGCAACAAATGGCGTTTGCGTTCCTTCAGTAATCTATTGAAAACAGTTAACCTCAACACTTCCAACGACAAGCTTCACCGTCAACTGGAAAACCCCAATCCATCAGATTCCTTGCAATGAAGATAAATGGCTTACAAGTCACTGATGGTACCGACACCTCTATATGGAGGTCAGATAGAATCTACAAAAAGTAGATGTGATCGTGAACACATTAATGCTTCAAATACCGCCTTAATATTTCACATAAGCATCAAGTCAATACCTATGCCGGCATACAACAATCCCCCTAGCAGTTATCCCATAATGTTCATTTGCCTGGAACAGTTATGCATTTCTTCTTCCTGCCCAACACCTTCTTACAGAGTTCAATGGACAGCTTGTGAGCAAACTAAAAAAATCCTGAATGGACAACATGGAGTACTGGGTGCTTAGAATACCACTACCCTGTCATGCACATCTAAGAACAAAGAGTTGTGGAGATCTCTGACTCATCTCGTGTTTGATAGAACACACACGCAACCTGTTGTTATAAAAAACTAACAATAATGGATCCCTTTATAGGGCAAGTCGTTCACAGAGAGAGAGAGAGAGAGAGAGAGAGAGAGAGAGAGAGAGAGAGAGAGAGACAGACAGACAGACAGACAGACAGACAGACAGAGAGAGAGACAGACAGACAGACAGACAGACAGACAGACAGACAGACAGACAGACAGAGATACAAACAGACAGACAGACAAAGAAACAGACAGAGACAGAGCGAGAGAGACAGACTTAGTAAGAGAGAGAGAGAGAGGGGGGGGGGGGAGCACAACATGGAATGATATAACCATGACTTAAAGCAGCAGCAACAACAATCACAACAACAGCAAATAATCAAACAAACCAACAAACAAAAATAACGTCCACACTGCAGCGAGACACAAGGAGCATAAAACTCTGGGCGTTTGAACGTGCCATACCGCCTCCCTCCCTCAACACCGAGTACAATTTCACGTGGCTTGTTACTCCTCTCAACCTTTTCAATATTTTAGGGCTCTCTGAATCCAGATTAACTACACACATTACCGACAATGATGTAGCTATTCCAGGATATAACGTAATCCGGAAAGATCCTGCACAAAAGAAAGAGACGGGTCTTCTTATCTTCATCAGCGAAACCCTTAGCTTCAAACGACTTCTACACCTAGAACGTAACGGTGTAGAATGTGTCTGGATAGAAGTTAAGCAGAAAAGAAACCCTTCCCTTTTGGTTGGATTCTGCTACAGGAACCCATCTGAAAGAGTAAACTGGTCGACAAATTTATTCCGATGATGGATGCAGTCTCACTAGAATCCAAGGAAATTATTTTACTCGGAGACCCTTTAACACAGACCTTCTGAAAGCACAAAAACAATGGACGCAAGCATTCAATCTGTTTTAACCTGCATCAACTAATCGAATCTCCAACGAGAGTCCCCAACCAAAATCAAAGACACTTATCGACCATATTTATGTTTCAGATAAAACAACATAGCAGAAGCCTGTGTCCCTGTTCTAAACTGTAGTGATCATTACCCAGTGTGTGTCACATGGTCCAAAAAAGGAGTAAAAATTCCCAAAACGGGACACAAGACAATAACCTACCGTTGCTTTACAAACTTTCACAACCAAGATTTTCTACATGACTTGCTTAGCTCAAATCTCTCATCCGTTTACAACATAACTGATCCAATGTTGCTGTGGAATTTTGGATAAGAACATTTACAGAAATATATGATAAACACGCCCTCTAAAAACGATTAGAGTACGACATAATCCCAAACCGGCATGGTACACTAAAGAGTTACAGGAGGCAGGTTATCTTAGAGATCTGCTTAAACAACATGCCTATGAAGAGGAATCTAGAATACTGAGAAATGCAATAAATTCACAGAAGCGCAGAGAAAAAACGAAATACTATCGAGAACTAATTTCATCAAATCAGAACCCAAAATTGGTATGGAGAGCTATTAACGAGCTTACAAACAATCAATCTTCTTAAAAATCAACTATAATTAAAGACATCTCTGTCGAACAACTGAACACCCACTTTTGCAGTATAGCCAAAAAAAGTTGTCACGGCTGATTCTTCAAGATCAAACGACCTTCAAAAACTGAAACAATATTGCCATGATAAAAACATCACGTCTGAACTTTATATTCCACCAATAACAGTATTTGAAGTCTATCACTACCTAACGCACCTAAAACAGTCAAGTACCTGCGGGGTGGATGGCCTAGACGGCAAAATTCCCAAACTATCAGCTCCAGCAATTACAGATATGTTGACATACGTCTTCAATCTATGTGTGATGGTGTGGGGGGGTAAGGGTGTGCAGGTGAAGACAGGCAGATGGTGATAAGTGCAGGACCAAGGGACAGCAGCTGGGCAAGAAGACACAGGGACGAAGCAGAGTTTTTCTCCTTTTATTTGCCTTCCATGATAAGCTCAAACCAGGAACGCAGCCCTGGGAGCAATCCCTCTCGTACAGCACTCAGCGCACTGAGCACTCTCTCTGCCTCTCACGCCAGTCGCTCACATCATGGAACACGCTGGGGAACACTCTCTCTTCTCACACAACGCTCGACTTTTATAAGCATGTACCGAACCGCAAAGCCAGCGACATAGTGCCGGAGACGAAAAGGCCCTCGCGAGGCCGGAACCAACATAAATTTGTGTTTTCTATCGCGGCTTCATGTTTCTGGCTCGCTATCCGTTCAGACTATTAACACATATTTACTATCGATGAAAACCTCAGAACACAAGGAATAAAATGCAGTAAGTCACATTTGACAATTTGTTCCTGTACTAAATCATTGCTGATTAATGTCCCAGAGTGAAGCCACTTTTAACAAGCTTACGTCATATTTTCCTTTATTTCGATGAAAAATACCAAACAGCGTGAAATAATTTGTAATGAATAAAAAGCTGGCATCTCGCTCTTTTCATACATATAAACTTCATTTTCCGAGACAGTGTCTAAGTGGAGAACTTTGCGTTTAAAGTTTGATAGAAAACACAGCTGACTTTTCACCTCGCTGGGCCGTCGGCACCCACTTCTGACACAATTTTCAACTGGAAAATACTCTGTTGAAACGGTCTGTTAAATATAAATTCTAACATTTTCATTGTATTATAACAAAAAAAAA
>CM031620.1:64284640-64297838 GCA_018398815.1 Conus ventricosus | reverse complement strand
AGATATCAAATATAAACATTGCTGCTGTTGAGCTTATAATAAAAGTTGATGAAAATATAAACCCCTCGTGAAGCCCTCGGTGAAGAAGAAATATAATTATGCCGTTCTCCAGTGCCCAATTGCATATGAAAACTCGGGATTAACAAATACTCGTTTTGTTTGTTCTATCTAATGACTTCTTTGTTACAACAGTTGTGTTGATCTCATGTAGATTAGATCGTAGTTTTACGTTGTCATGATGAAAGGTATGTTTATTGAACATGCTTCTTTTGTAGTTGCCATGTATATGTTTTGACTGCACAACACTGCAGATATTCCCTTTGCTTTCTTAATGGTTTTCTCCTGGCTCGAAAGACTTGTACATTTTCGACCTTAAACCAACACACTCCTTAATCACCCCTCCAGGATAATTCAACCTTCATCTTTCTAAAACCTTCTTAATTAACAGATGAATGCAAAGCGAATCTATAGGGTAATCAATGTGTCGTACCATCCCGCAATGCCCTTTAGCTACTTCCATACTTCCTGACTTTATAGATATCTTTAGTAGAGATATCTATAACAAAACTGCCTGTATCGGTGTAAAGTACTCTGACCTCTGGATACGAGGGATTTAAAGTATTCATAAAGAAATTCTAAAAACGATCAAAAGCTTTGATAATTCTAAAACAGTAAAACCCAATAAATTCAGGTTTGTCCACTTTGACTTTTCTTTTTTTTCATCATTATGCCAAACGCTGATCATGAAATCTTCTAAAGTCCTGATAATTGGTTTTAAGTCATTTAATTGCTTCGTTCTCTCTGTGACCAATCTAACATCTTTGCGCTTGTGTTGGATTTTCCATAGTCTTTCCGAAACAGCTGTGTTCATCCAGCTTGAAAAAAGTCTTTTTCCTGAAGCCTCAGTGGATTTATTTCTGAGATCATGTTCTTCATGATGTTAGGGTTTCATGAATTAACTGTTCTGATTCCAAAAGCAATTATACGATGAACAGCTGTCCAACATCAAACCAGGTCTTAAATAAATATGTAGAAGTCTGTAATGACAGACATAATTTTTTGTCCGAAGATTAGCACAAGTTTGGGGGGGGGGGGCCGCCCCCCCCCCCCCTCTCATTGGATTCATCTGTAGACTTTCTGCTGCTAAGGATAGTCATTATGTAGTCCATGGGAGTTCATGAGGAAATTCTAAGTCCAAACTTCTAGAATGAAACCGGCGCTGTTCGATCTGCGTCAATCTTCTCAACCACTTAATGCGTCTTTTTGCACATTATGTTGTACCGCCGCCTTTGTACATTTCAAGTTGTGTAGTGGAAGTGATTTGCGCCATAAGCCCCATCCATACAGATTGTTTGCATCTAAATACTGAGATAGTTAGACCTTTTAACTTGGAATCATAGTCGTCCAGTATTTGTTGTTTGCATTTACAGTAATGATGCTACGCCATAACTAATTCCTCAACGCAATCCGTTTTTTCCAATCATCTTAATCAGTGGCAGTAGACAATAAATCAATCTGTACTCCAGTATCTTTAAGGAGAGCGTCCCAACTCATCCCGGGCGCAGAAATGTAATGCGTCGGGATCCAGCTATAATGTTTCATACAGGTCTTTCTGTAATTTTTCAAAACGTCCTGCCAACAAACATGTATCGGCCATCAAGTATGCCATCATGATAGTCTCCCATCGTTTACAATCTAACATCTGCCACGCATCTTGAGCTTCTGTATCAGAATCGCTGGATGTCCTTTTCCTCTGAGACTAGAAAGAAAACGCAGCCTTTAGGAGGAAGTGTGTCCTTCGTCAAACCTTTCCAACTGTTCATGTAAATTCAAAGGAAACGCCCTTTCTAACGAGAGTTTAGAGTCAAAAACAAAAAAAAATAAACTTACCCCCCCCCCCCTTCCGTTATTGGGCAATGACTTTAAGGACATACCCATGACTCTAATGACTCACCATCATGTGGCTGGCATTAGAGTCATAAAAAACATGTTATTTAAAGTGAAACACATGTACTATTTCTGAATGCCTGTGCAATGCAGGTTAGCCTGAAGCGTCGTCTACTGCTTCATATAAATGAGAGTCGTAACCTCCGCCAGTAATGAAAGAATATGGGCAGCTTTCCATGTCTGAGGATCAAACCTTACTGAAGATTGCATTTACTGTGTGGTCTGCATCATCTGAACTTTTTCCGCTAATGTGATCATGGTCTCTTACTGTCGGATTGGCTATCCTCAACTGTTTTAACATTAGTTTCTAAACCGCAAATCCAACAATGTGGTGGCTGATTTATACTGTTCTCGGTTCTTCGGCGTCCTTATGATTTCAGATAATTCAGATTAATTAGAACAGCGTTACGCACTTGCTGCATGCGTTTTAAGATATTTTTGCAGCCATCTGGTCCTCTAACAATTTCTGGTTCCCGAATGGGCGCCATCGACCCTGACAATAATGAAGGCAAATGAACCAATCTGATGATTACTCATTAAGACAGTTTTAGGAAGTCTCTGGGGGTTGGTCCCTCATAAGGAACAATAAGCGACTCGAAGTCTGCGTAAACTACGTATGGACTTGTTTGCCAGCCGTTTCCAGTTCTTAAAACTAACTTTACTGCCTTCTTTCAGCGTAATTAGTTCTGTATTACAGTCAAACTGGGCTGATACAATGTTTTATATGTTCACTCGCGGCTTGAACAGATGGAATTCTTGTTAAAACATTTTCTACAGATTCTTGTTTGTGCCCATCTTTTGAAGTATGCTGCATTAGTTTACTCATTGTGCGTATCAATGTGTAATGGGGTAGCCCTGCTGGTGAAAACATCAGTAGTAAGTCAACATGGCTTTTGTCTGGTTCGCCAATTGATGGACTTTTTTTGGACACTCTGATAGGCTTGAGATTCGTTTCCTCATCCCATGTGTAGATATTAACAGTTATTGGTTTGTTTTGTTCTTCAAACTGATCAATTTGGTCTACACTAACAGGAAAGGATATTCCATCGAAGTTGAGATCTTTGATGTAAGAACAATTAGTTAGACACTCTCTCTGCGTTTTTGCGGACGTAATGAAGCCTTGCAAGAACGCACCACATGAAACATTTGTTGTCTGAATTCTTTATGTTTAGAACTGCTCTTTTCGCTACCAATGCTGGGGGCAGCGGAATGTAAGCCTTGCCTACAATCGGTGCATACTTAGACTGTTTTAATCTAATCTCTAAGACTTCGCCCTCTGCCCAACCAGAGCCTCTCATTTAGCTTCTTCAGCGGCCGCATCAAACGTGTAAGCAGTTGGTCTGCCCAACCAGGTGTTAAGTCATAATGAGAAAGAATAACCTGTTTGTTGAGTCGAGACCCAGACTTCTAGATTTTCTTCATTTATTGTTATATAGTCGTTAAAACAGCTAACATTACTTTAACTGGCGGGTCTATTGTTAGTTTACCTGGAACTTGAGAAATAGCATGAACAACACTTGCCCGTACGTTTGTTGGGTCAATGACTTCTAGATCAATATCATTTAAAGCTTTTGACAAACGCTCTCCCTCTAGCATTCTTTCAAACAATTCGTCTTGTCCTTCATATATTTTATCCATGTTGAGTTTCTTTTCTAACTCAAAATATTTATTTAAATTAAAAAAAATACTTAATCAGAATCAATATCAACGGTCTTTTTGTGCTTGGACTCATAAACTAAAGTAATAAACGCCCTTTTATGTTGTTAATGTGAGCTGTTTTAGAACAGAGTTTAATGTCTCGTTTACTTTTTTAAACATTCCTTTTTATCTGTTCGGTGTCTGGCTGTTGAGAAAAACTTGCCCTGCCTTTTTTGAAGATCAAACTTTTGTCTTTTATAGTCATCCAAAATCGGCCTGTAACGACTAAATTCTTCATCCGTGATGTTTGAGTCAACTAGCGCTTTATTTATTGTCAGTTTGAAAGAACTAAGTTAGCTGTTGAATAGTTGAACCATAGCTGTGTGCTTTTGAGTTTAGTTTTTAATTTTTTGCCAGCAGCACTTACAGCTAATGAACACACCCCGAGAGCTAAAGACAAACCCCCTAGTGGTAAAGCTGAGGGTGCACCAACACCTGTTGCTAAGAGACCAAACACTTGTCCCTGCTGAGAGTGCACTTATAGTTGATGTTCCAGTATTAACATATGTAACAGCATTAAAGGCAGCAGAATACCTTCGTTTGGTTTTGCTGTATTTTGAAAGGTCCTGCTCTAGTTTTTTGTTGCATTTGTGTAATGTTTGTTAATCTAAGGTTTTTATGTCGGGGGTTTCTACTATCTCTTCTTTAAGTGGCTCTGGCGCTGTAGGTACTTTTGGATAATGCTTAACAGACATGCCTTTTTTAAAATAGAAATATTTTTAGTAATGTATATCTTTTAATCTGTTTTCATGAATATCAGCTGCGCATCATATATTAAAAACAAATGTACATTAACTGGTTTATCGCCATCTTTTTCTTTATCAATTTGAATGTTTATTCCGTCTTTAACAGTTCTTCCCACTTCCATGCAACTGATTATCCTCTGTCGATCTTAGGTCAATCCATAAAACCGTATTTTGTTGTTAAATAATCATCAAGTCTTACACTGTGAAGGTGTAGATCTTTAGACACAAGGTCTACTGTTGGATTTCTACCCCTCCCGCCTCCAAACAATTTTTCTTATTTCGTCAAAATGCTGATAAGGTCTAAGCCCGCTAGCGTAGATTGGTTAGGACTGCCCTCAATCGAACATGTACTTTCGTATTTTGGATTAATAAACTTTTCACTTCCTCTTTTGAATGGTTCTTCATCTTCACACAGCAATAAAATACCTTTAAGCGATCTTGCCGCGGCACTAAAACTAAAAATTCCATATAGTGTCTGCCCTGCTTCTGGGATATGTTGTATGATGAATCACTCTTTCGTAATATATTGCTAATTTTGACTGATATTGTTGCTCAATCAGCCTTGCTAAATTAGGGTTGCTAACAACGTCAAACTCTAACGAGATGTCAGAAATGCTGTACTTTGCTTCGGTGTCTGAAGATTTGATAACCCGTTTGTATTCATTAAAAGTTAGTTCATATGACAATCTGTCTTTTAATGCTCCTTGAAAGTATGGCGCATGCGCTTTTAACAACTCAAAATCTAAGGGAATAGAAAAGCGATTTCCATACGCAAAATTTACAGCTACATACGTTTTGCCGTCTTTAGTATCTGCGGCGCCTATTCTATGTTTTAGTGCTTCTTCATTTTCGATTCCTTGAAAACGCAAGATCAGCCCTTTCATTCCCGGTTAGCCATAGATCAGAATAGGTTAAAATATGTCTGCATTGTGTAAAGAAAATATTTCTTGCCCCTCAAGTTTTATAGAAATTTTCTTAACGATTGCCCGTCCCAGATTCTGGACAACTGTCCTGTTTGTGTCTGTTGCTGATTCGAGTTCTATTTTGAAAGTAAGTTGGGCAGAGCCTGGCACAATCACTTCATCTGCTCCCAGGTCTGGAAATTTGACAGTAAGAATTTGATCTGCATCAATAGTAGATGGATTATTTGGAACAGTAATATTCCGTTTATTCCCTTCACGCCAAAGGGCTCTTTCAGTCTTCTATGCGGGTCAAGAATTGAACCATATGATTGTGACAATTTTATGAAGCAAAATAAAAAGTTAATTATTTAAAACATGGCAGGCATTGAAGGCGAAGAAGATTAATGATGTTTTTGATCCTGGAGACGACATGAGTGAAACGGCTCCTTTGATACAGCATCGCTCAACGACCTCATTGCGACGGGAATTAACAGAAAGTACGGCCAGATCATTTTACCAAAGTTTAGGCCTAAACCTCCCCAACTTATAGACCCTGATTTGAAGTAAAAGGCGGTCATTTGTTTGTGAAAAGCGGCCCCGGCCGAGAACAACTTGTTCAGCTTACAAATAAACGAGACCCATCAAAGTTTGTAGCATGAATACAATTAGACAAAGACTTAGGGTGGAAGATCGAAATCGCCTTAGCATTGTTAAACCGAAATTAAGGGAGGAGGCTGTTTCTAAACTTCAAAACACACTGCAGGAACTCCCAACAGATAACCAAATACAAAACATGAGAACTTCAAGATTTAAGTCAAAACAACAGGCAAAATAATAAATGTAATAGAAGCAGAACCCAGTTCTTCAGAAGAAACAGTACCAAAAAAAATTGATGTTTCTTCATTGCCTATGAGAGAATTATATGCCCTTAATCGTATTTTAAGAACCTTCAGAGGCGAATTAACAAACAATTCAGCAAAACTGAGTGAACTAAAAGAGGATAAAAAAGAGAAAAAGAAAAACTCGTTGAGGCTGATGACGCCAACGTAGGGCATGATATTAAAGAAAGAATAACCAAAAGGCTAAAATATCTTGAACAAGAAAGATCAGTAAGACTAGAAGCGGCGTCTACTAACCGAGAAAGAATTACGAACTCAAGTGAGCAGAATAAGGGAAACTATCCAAAGAATTTTATATGAAGACACAACACTAGCAGAACGAATACGAACACTGTTTAGAGAGCAAGGAGTCACATTAGCAAGCGTTATAACGGCCTTAGGATTTGCAATAAGTACACTGGTGATGGCTATTACAGGCGGCGGCGGTCCTGGGTCAGTGCCTCCCCGCCATCACCTCCATCGCCGCCTGATAAATCATGGGTAAAAAAACAGCTTGATCATCTTGCGGGTTTATTAAAAAAATTAGCCGGTAAAGCCGTGGACGCTTTACCAGGTATATTAGGGGTGTTGTTAGCTGGCTTTGTCTACTGCAAGCAAAGTAGTTGGCTTTATGGCCGAGCACTTATGGGCATTAGTTCTCTTAATAGTCGGGTTAATTTTTAGTAAATAAAGACCAAGTAATCCTAAGCAAGTTAATCCAAAAACAAGCGCTGTCTTTTCATATTCATGGTCATTATTTTTTTTGACGGTCTCTGGGCTTTGGACCACGGGATTGGATGACTTATTCTTGGGGGGGCGCCTTGTTTGTTTACTGCTTGCAATATTACTGGCTCAGAATTATATTTCGTTTTTTTCCGACCTTCTGGTCATTGCCTGCCACAAGGATTTCATTATTGTAGTTTATTATTGTTCCTATCTGGAGCCTGAGGTCAGAAGGCAGCATGTATAAACCGTGCCAACAGCAAAGTCTACTTTCGATCTTGCGTATTGTAAAACATTTTGGTACCTTTTAATACTTGAAGGTAAATCAACTGTAGAATTAATGGCGTGCTCTAAATTTGCTAAGTATTGTTTTTGTGCGTCAAAGCCAGTAGAAGGATCAGTTATGCTCGATCTCGTTTGTGCTTGCGAGCCTAGCAAACACCAAACGTAAGTACGAACAGAGTCGTTTATTCGTTCTATTCCTGCTTTAGTTAGGCCCTTAGAAGTGTCTAAGATAAATGTTGTCCATGCTGTTTTATAGCTCTTGCTCTATGGACCGAGGTGAACAGCCGTGCCTGAAGAGAAAGAGTGTAAGGAGGATTCCAGTCATAGTTATATACTTTCTGTGCACGCGCCCCAAAAATAAGGGTGCCTAGACCATGATTAAGATCCAACTTTTGTCTAAAGTCTGTCTTGACCTTATATTGATTTCGGTACCTGATCCTTTCAAAAGCCTTCATGTCTATCAGTTTCTAATTGGATTAAACTGTTTTGTCATTTTTAATGGTGCTTTGCAGTTCAGTCAAAATACGTCTGAACGGTGTAATAAAAATGGAAATCTGTACACATCCTACCTCACCAAAGGATCAGGATGATTAAGTGATCAGCATACGACACTCTCCCACCCATTGATTCACAAAACACAGCAAAGTTTAACTGGTTCTGAATAAAACTGCATCGAAGATCTGAACCACACTTTTGGATGTGGTCGTTTTTTAATAGAGGGTTAAGATAGCTCTTCCAGGAGTTACTCACCTTTACTGAAGAGGCGTCAGACTGAGTCACCCGAAATGACAAGAGTAACAGTTGTTATGTTTTTAAGATTGTAGTGCGCCCAGCAGAAAATTTTGCATCAGTAAAATTAAATGTGAGGTCGTTTGATGTCATTGTCAGGAGGTTTGAGTGCCGCGAACCGCCCCACCGAGCTGTGCCTGGAATCCTCTTCTATCTCTGGTCTTTTAACTTCTCCAGGTCAAAACTTGATGCGTGGCTGCGCAGTTGGTACTTTTTCTTCAATTTGATCTTCATTGTGAGCAGCACGGAGATCGTGTCGCTGCCTATAACACTCCGGGGTATGTGCCTCGTCTTGCTTATTGATGCTTGATATGAAGCGCTGCGATGAGGACAAAGTCGATCTGGTTTGTGAGTCATTCCGTTCGGGAACGCATGCCAGGTTGTTCTATTCTGACAGTTTGTGGGGGTAAAGGGTGTTGGCAATGGGTGACTTTTGGGTTGCAGGTCAAACTCCAGAAGGCGAAGTCCCCTGTCGTTAGTTTTCCACTGTGCCGTATTGACCCACGTTTTCCGCCCATCTTTGTAGGCATCTTGGGCCGACTTTGGCGTTGAAGTCCCCCCTGAACTATGATGATGGTCTTTTCTATGGGGCTGTTTCTGATGGTGTTCCCTTCTACTTTCCTCGTAGATTTATTCCACCGCCAGATCTTCGTTGGCTGGTAGTTGGAGCATACACCTGATGATGTGATGCTTCCTTTGTTTGGCTGACACACGAATGCTGATGAATCCTCTGTTTAACAGTGTTGCAGCTCAAGATGCATCAGTGATTTCTTGCGTACGGATGAAATGCTACGCCCTTTTTCATGTAGAGACTCTTCTGCCACTGTACCACAACTTGTGTCCTTCCTCTGTGATTGCTTCTCCAAAGCCTGTCCAGTCTTACTTCCGACATACCCACAATGTCCCATTGTAACGTCTCAAGCACTGCTCTAGTTCTTATACTTTGCCGCAGCTGATGGAGTGTACGAACATTCCAGGTTCCAATGGTAAGTTTTCTCAGTTGCAGCTTGTATCTGTCTTTGCCCCAGTATGACTTTATCCTTCCACCCTGATGCTTGTCAGTGGAAGCGCGGTCGTTGGTAACCCGGGCCCCGGCCGATCCGGTAAGTTGCTGGCTATGAGGTTGTATCTCTCCATGAACTTTTTCTGTGGGCTTAGTGTTTAAACTTGGTGGTCGCAATCCCCTCTCAAGTCTCCTACTGTGAACAGGTATACTGCTACAGCTTTACCAGTAGCATACCATTGCTGAACCTGAACCTCCTGGAACTATGAACATCAACGACCTCACAACACTTCAAGAGGCAGTCTGCGAAACAGCAAGGATGTACTTGGGCGACAGAGGAAGAAACACCAGCATGGCTCTCAAACGACATATCCTTGACCTCTGCGACAAAAAGAAGATCACTGAAGAAAACGAAAAATCCCAAGCCCTGAACAAGCCCACAGTATCGAAAAACCAACAACCTTGTAAAGAAAGAAATGATTGAAGCCAAAGAACAATGGGATCAATAATCAGTGCAGAACACAGAAAGGCATGAAAAGGGAAACAGCAAACATGCCCTCACCACACTGAAAAACCTCGACCAAGACGCAGCAAAACAGATCGTCAGTCATCGAGGAACCTCAGGCGAGCGCTGACAGAAAGCTCCGCAGTTTTTTGAACGAGATGGACACAGTACTAGCAAGAACTTTACAACAACCCTAACAGCCAGGACGACATCTGTTATGAAGGGGCTCCAACACGAATCAAGGGAACCGTCACCACTACTCAGTGATGAGAGAAGAAGTGGGAAGAAGCCATCGCCGCCTTCCGGGCAGGGAAATCACCTGGAGCATACAATATCCAGCGAGAGCTGCTCAAACATGGAGGGAAGTAATTGGTCACTCTAGTAAACATCGATTTGTCCAGAAGATCGGGAGACAAAACAGTTGGCCCCACAGAATGGAACTCAATCACTCATCATCCCCCTGCCCAAAAAGGGAAATCTACGGCCAATGCAGAACTACTGAACAATAAGTCCATTAGCCACACCATAAAATCATGCTCAGAGTCATCTTGAATCCGACTGAAGAAAGAGCGGAAGAACACCTGGCGGAAGAACAAGCGGATTCATGCAGTCTGAAGCACAGTAGAACAAATCTTCATCACTGCCGATACTGATGAAAACATCTGCAACATTCAAGAGCCTGTTCCACAACTTCATTGACTTTTAGAAACGTTTGATCAGGGTTGTGGGCACAAGGGTCAGTGGCAAGTGCTCAGAAAGTTTTGCAAATGAGGAGGTCTCGTCCAAAACCATACAGGCGCTGTAATAACACCGCCAGCAGCGCAGTCCTCCTCACAACCAATAGGGGACTACTTCAAGACCACAGATTGGAGTCGCGTCAAGGCTGCCTGCTATCTCCGTACTGTTCATCTCTTCCTGGAAAATATCATGCGTGAAACCCCCATGACTTCACACCACTCCACTGTCTCCATCGGAGGAAGAATCATTCATAATCTGAGGTTCGCAGATGAAAATCGACCTTATGGGAGGCAGCAACGAAGAATACAAAGACCTTGACACAGAGACAGGCAGAAAGGGCAGGTGCATTTGAATGGAAGTGAGCACAGAAAAAAGCAAGCCTGGCCAACAGCACAACCACCACCCATGCAGAAATCAACATGAACGGACAACAGCTTGAAGAAGTGGGGGCGCTTTTCAAATACCTAGGCACCTACTCTCACCAAAGACGGGCCGCTTCTACAACAGAAATCAAGACCAGACTACGATCGCAACAGCAGCAATGGCAAAGCTAAACAAGATCTGAAGATAAGGAGATCAGCTTTCCTACAAAGATGAAGCTGTACAATCCCGGTGCAGTCCTTCCTGCTGTATTGGCTGTCGAAAGCGGGACCATGACAGCATAGACCACCAAAGAATCCATACGTTTGAACTAAATGCTTCAGGCGCTTGCTCGGGATCTCTTGGCAAACCGGAAGACAAACGACCATGTGAGTAGCCAAATAACATCACTTGCAGGCTCCCCCAAAACCCCTCTTGCAACAGTCAAGAAGAGGAAGCTTCGAGTTTTCGGGCATGTACAATACGCCACAAATTCACTGCCCAAAACAGTCATCCAGGGCACCTGGAAGGCGGCATACTAAGGGGGACGACAACCAAATGCTGGATGGACAACATCAAAGAATGGACAGGAAGGATTGGCCGCACGGCTGATGCGACAGGCATAGGACAGGGCGGATGTGCGGTGCCTGGCTCGAGAGTGTCCACATCACTCCTCTACGCCACAACATTGGCAAGGAATGATGAATGATGATATTTAAATTCAAGTATTTTTATTTTCGTATTAAAAAATGTTTAAGTAACAATAACAACCCAAGACCGTCCTTCGTTTTTAGAACATGCTATTGATACAATTTATTGCGGAACCATAACGGTCCACTCCATGAAATATTTTTCATACAAAGGTCGTATGGTTTAAATATAACTGAATCCAAGGAAATAATAAATTTCTAAAAGTATGACAAATCAGGGCCAAAGTTACCAGTAACAATACCCTGTATGGTTAATCGGGTTTTTGCCTCACTAAAAGAAGCAATAGTAACTTTCGACATTACTCTCAAACTAACAATGAAAATCTAAAAACAATTTTAAACAATCAAGCCTGAAGAAGAATGAGTTTACTATTTTGATAAAGAGCTAGCAAAATTGGCTTGCAGCTGACAATCATAGATTTAGGTTACCCAGACAAAACTACTTATGAGGGGGAAAGCCGCTAAAATTTGCTTACACCTTACTCTATTTTTCTTTTGGAGAGCGAGCAAAGAAAATTTATAGGAAGGCCCTCAACTGTTTTAAGAGCTCTTCCGTCAGGAAAAGCTCATTTGCGTTTATAAAAATTAAAATTCCCAAATTTTTACAGTTAAAAAAGATAGTTTGGGGGGAGGTCGGATCATTTAATAAAAAATCCAGACAAGCGGAAAAGTTGTAAAATGTTTACTTTGTTTTAGAAATAAAATAATTAGTTGTTCAAAAAAAGCCGGGGGCCCAGAAAAACCGGAGTTAATTAGCGCCTTGGGGTTATAAACTTTAAAATTTAAAAGACCTTGCGACTTTGGGGCTTTAAACAGAATGGCGAGATAGGCCTTTGAGGGGTTTGAACACTAAAGATGGTGATTTAAAAACCAAGAGTTGGCCAAAAAAAAAGTTTCCTAAACTAAGCAACTGCGCAATGAAAAAGCAAAAAGCGGCCAGTAGTATAATATAAAATATTCGAAACCGACAGCAAAGGCACTTAGAACCTTTTGAAAGGGACATAAAATTTGTTCATAACCATTTACATTTTTTAGCCGCAAAAAAGTTTTTAGAAAAGCATTCAAAAATTTGGGCCCCTTTACTGAAGTCTTTTTCCAGAGGACAATAGTCGAAAGAGATTGAAATTTAAAGCCGATGGGAAAAAACAACATCCACCCAAGGAATCAGTTTTGAAAGATGCTTTTACAAAATTTTAGTTTTATTCCCAAATGAAAATTTGGAACACGTTCACAATGAATTTAAATTTCGTCTTAAAAGATGGGGAGGGTGGGGTTTTGGGGGGTTAGTGGTCCTTTTAAAAGGATTCTAATTATGGCAAAACTTAGCGTGACAGTCTTTTAAAATTTCCGTCGTCATTTTCACAATGGTGAGGATTTAAGGGCATAACACAACAACAAAATCAAAATTTGCTAAATAGAAACAATCTACAGAAATGAATTGGTTAATCTTTTCACATTTTAAACTTAGGTTTTTAAAATTTTACTAACAAGTTTGACGAGACAGATAAAACAAAAGGTTTTATTAATTTTGTTAAAAAAAATATGGAGCAGTTAAACTTTATGACAAAACTCCTCATGTTCATTGATTTTGGGCAACGGTTGTGGAAAAAAAAAATATTTGCCAACCTATTACAAACATTTTTTCGCTATAATTTTGATCATATTGTGATTTTTTTGCCAAACCCTTTAAAAGGAACAAAGCTATCATGATAGAAGGTTTAATGGACAGATGTGAAATATATTTAGTTGACCAGCAATAAACGAGTGATGTTTTGAACAGTTTTAGACTGTTTGAAGGGAAAACAGACACTATTTATTATAGATGACTGTTCGGCAGAAAGAACATGTTAAAAAGAGAAAAAACTTTATCAAACTACTTTTAGTGGGAAAACATGCGGGGTAATGGGGTTTAAA
>CM031620.1:64264665-64279665 GCA_018398815.1 Conus ventricosus | reverse complement strand
TGCATTCCTACAACGCATTTGACAATAAATTCTAAGATGAGATTTTAAACTGAAATAACACAACTATTTGTTATCTAAATGCAACAGTATGCTCAATCTGAGCTTAAATTATGTATCTTTATAAACAAAATGTAACAATAATCCATAGTAAAAAGCAATTAAACATCACCTCTGTTAAGAAAATCAATGGACAGGGGAATAAAACTTTGTTTAAATCTGACACTTCTGCATTTAACTGATCGATATCTTCGTCCTGACTGAAGAAGGTCATACTGACTTGCAAGAACGGTGGTCTGGTCACACGCAATCTTCTTCGCTTTACAAACAACACGGCACCTGTACAGCTCACTCAGACTTTTTTGTCTCCCACCAACAATTTTTCCTCCCACGTTCACCACTTTCTCAAGCACATTCCTACTCTTCACAGTCAGCCCACCGTACCAACACATAAATGAGAAAGTTAAAACAGATTCCAAGAAGCATGAATAAAATGTCCGAAGAATGTCAGTATTCACATGAAATGATCGCAGCTTGCGAAGACAATATAATCTGGTTTGACATTTTTTGTGGACATAATCAACATGGGATTTAAAATTCAGCTTATTATCTATAAAAGTTCCTAAATATTTGTATCATTCAACACGTTCTACTTCAGCACCTTGATAAAAAGCGGTGGTACAACTTTTGGATTCTTTCTAAAATCAATCAACATTTCTTTCGTTTTTGTTACATTCAGATCAAGATAGTTGTGATCGCACCAGTCAACAAATCTTTGAACCTCCTTGAAGTAAACAGAGTCAGAGTTGGAAAGATCCTCAAGTGCTGAGTCATCTGAATATTTAATGCACAAAGTTGAATCACTTCCTGAACAATCATTTGTGTACAGAGTAAAAAGCACTGGAGATAAAACAGTACCCTGAGGTGCGCCAGTTGAAATGACTCTGGAAGACGAAACAACACTCTGATATCGCACAGACTGTGTCCTCTTTGTTAGAAAATCTATTATCCAAAGAATGAGCTTGTTACACACATTCATGTTAATGAGTTTCTTTGCCATCAGATGTGGTTGTATGGTGTTGAATGCTGATGAGAAATCAATGTAAAGAATGCGTACAAAGGAGCAGGTTTTTCGAGGTGTGAAAACGCATGATGGAGAAGTGTGAGTGTGGCATCATCTGTTGATCTGTTCTGTTTGTATGCGAACTGAAACGGGTCTTGGTACTGTGTGGTATCTTTTAAAACAGAACAGAGGACAATTCGTTCAAGACATTTCATTGCAACAGATGTGAGGGCAACTGGTCGGTAATCATTTAAACAGCTTGGGTTGCGTTTCTTGGGAACAGGACATACAGTGGCATTTTTCCATAAAACAGGAATGATACATTCTCTTAGTGACCAGGTAAACAAACGACTGTAAACATAGGAGAGCTGAGAAGCACACACCTTCAACAATTTTCCACAGATATTATCTGGGCCCATTGCCTTTCTCACATTTAAACGTTTGAAAAAGACTGAACATCATTTTCCTCAATCCCAACAGAATCACTTTCATCAACGTCTTTTTTAACATTGCTTTGGAGTTCTTCCTTCACTTCCTTTAATTCTCTACTAAAATCTTTATCATCAAATCTACAGTAAAAATCGTTTAGCTTTTCTGCAAATTGCTTCTGTTCTTTAGCTGTTTTTTTGTTACTAATATCTTGATTTGAATATTTTTCTGAACCTGATAAAACCTTTATTCCTTTCCATGCATCTCGCATATTTCCAGTCTGGAACATGTTTTCTACTTTTCTCTTGTAAGCTCTCTTTGATTCTTCAATCTCTGTTTGCAGTTTCTTTTGTACAACCTTACGATCGCTTTTATTGCCTGATTGAAAAGCTTTTTTTTTCTCATTTAGAGTTACTTTCAGAGATTTTGTAACCCAAGGTTTGTTGTTGGGAAATATTTGGATAGTTTTAGTAGGTACAATCATGTGTTTACAGAAAGAAATGTAGTTGGAAATAACATCAGTGGCTTCGTTAATGTCAAAACTAGAATTTAAAAACAAATTCCAATCTGTACATTCAAAACAAGCCTGTAATTCATCAATACTTTCTTGTGTCCAACACTGCACTTGCTTTTTAGTGACAGGTTGTGTTTTCACTTTTGGTCTGTAAGCTGGCAAGAGATGAATGGCATTGTGATCAGACTGACCAACAGGGGGGAGCTGAACAGACCTGTATGCAGATGGTATATTACAGTAACATAAATCAAGTACTTTATCCTTTCTTGTAAAACATGACACATATTGTTTATTAAAAGAAGGCAGGTTTGAGTTGAGGTCACAGTCATTAAAATCTCCGAGGATAAAGCACGGTGCGTCAGGTGAAATGGCCTGCAGAGCGTGAACAGAGTCCGTGATTTCTGCGGCTGCACGTGCAGTATTTGCGGAGGGTGGCACGTAAACAACAGTCATGAAGAGCTGTCCAAACTCGCGTGGCAGGTATTTCGGTCGCAGTGACACTGCTAAAAGTTCAATATCACGCGCACACACTTGACGACGCACTTTAACGTTCTCACGGTTACACCACTTCTCGCTCACATACATACACACCCCTCCCCCCTTGATTTCTCTGTCACGCACTTGTCTCTGTCCATTCTCAGTGGCACACCAAATCCATCCAAAGCTAAAATGTCATCTGTTATTTCTTCACTCAGCCAGGTTTCTGAAAAACACAGCACATTCGCATTTCTAAATTCGTTTAAATAACGTACGTTTGCTTGCAGTTCATCAAAATTATTGTTCTGTGAAACTGGTCTGATCGATCGGACATTGGCTAGAATTATTGACGGGAGGGGGGTTGTAAATACCGTTCTTCTTCAGTCTGTTTCTCACTCTCCCCTATATATATATATATATATATATATATATATATATATATATATATATATTGAATTATAAACAAAGCTTGCTCTTATGTCTTATATTGAAGAAATAGGGGGAGATACGCATTCATACCTGCAGTGGCAGATGATTCTGCCTAACTAACAGTATGTGCTTGAGTGGGTGGATGGGGAAAAAAAATGTTTCTCAAAATGAGCCTTCAGCAAGCTTATATTCTCCAAGGGGGAGAGACATCCTCCAATAGGAAAGGAAACTCACTAACATATAACTCCTGGTTCATATACCGATATTTCGAAACTTGGTGGTTTCTCCTCAGTGACCGCGGAAAGTGGTAATTTGACTCCTCTGCCTTTCAGTTTTAAGAAGAATGCAATCCCAGAAAAGGCTGGTGTGCAATACCGTAGTACGTTTTGTTGAGTTTTCAAAAAACCAACCAAAGGTGCCATCTAAGAAGCAAAAGAAAATCATGGAAAGAGCAAAACAAGCTACATTTTCTTGTGAAAAGTAGAAAATATAAAAAGATATCCTCTAAGACACAAGTGCTGAGAGCCAGTTCTTGGAATGAATCCGCAAGGGACTAAAATACAACAAACTAATAAATTCCAAGGATACGTACCGAGCACCGTTCCAGCAACTTACAGAGCAGCTTGGTGTTGCAATGACTGCAAGAAATATTGAATTATAAACAAAGCTTGCTCTTATGTCTTAGATTGAAGAAATAGGGGGAGATACGCATTCATACCTGCCTGGAGGATGTCTCTCCCCCTTGGAGAATATAAGCTTGCTGAAGGCTCATTTTGAGAAGCATTTTTTTTCCCCATCCACCCACTCAAGCACATACTGTTAGTTAGGCAGAATCATCTGCCACTGCAGGTATGAATGCGTATCTCCCCCTATTTCTTCAATCTAAGACATACGAGCAAGCTTTGTTTATAATTCAATATTTCTTGCAGTCATTGCAACACCAAGCTGCTCTGTAAGTTGCTGGAACGGTGCTCGGTACTTATCCTTGGAATGTATTAGTTTGTTGTATATATATATATATATATATATATATATATATATATATATATATATAGATGAATATAATTAAAAAGCCTAAAATGACTTTAAAAGTGCTCGACCCCTTGGGGAGCAACATTTGTTAAATAATATTAAAAGGAAGGTTATCCAAATAACTTCATCCATGAAAAGTACAATTACCGACATGTCTGAAATCATCCTATAAACGTCAAGGGAAAGATCGTTCCTTATCAAACAAACTATTCACCCCGATCGTCTCCAAAGCTTAGCAAATTTTACAGCAGGTTTACATAAAAGTTTGTATCCAGTAAATACGTGAAACTGATGCTTCTCAGTATATGTCTTTACTAAGCGCACAAAATCAAACTCAAATAAACATCAGAAATGATACCACAGTCAAAATTTAATATAAAAACTTATTTACATTCTAAAGCGCAAAAAAGGCATTTTCGTTTTGAACATGGTACTGCGGTGTGTGTTTTGTATACGTTCCCGTATTGGTCTCTCACCTCTTTCACACATATTTCAGTATAATTAAGCTTACTACTATTGCTTGTGGCGTTCTGGACTTTCATGGACAGTGTCAACATCTCCACTGCATCAGAAAGGGCAGACTGACTGGGGGAGGGAGAAGCAGACTATCCACGTCATCAGAAAGGGCAGCCTGACTGAGGGAGGGAGAAGCAGACTATCCACGTCATCAGAAAGGGCAGACTGACTGGGGGAGGGAGAAGCAGACTATCCACGTCATCAGAAAGGGCAGCCTGACTGGGGGAGGGAGAAGCAGACTATCCACTACATCAGAAAGGGCAGACTGACTGGGGGAGGGAGAAGCAGTCTGTCCACTACATCAGAAAGGGCAGACTGACTGGGGGAGGGAGAAGCAGTCTGTCCACTACATCAGGAAGGGCAGACTGACTGGGGGAGGGAGAAGCAGTCTGTCCACTACATCAGGAAGGGCAGACTGACTGGGGGAGGGAGAAGCAGTCTATCCACTACATCAGAAAGGGCAGACTGACTGGGGGAGGGAGAAGCAGTCTGTCCACTACATCAGGAAGGGCAGACTGACTGGGGGAGGGAGAAGCAGTCTGTCCACTACATCAGGAAGGGCAGACTGACTGGGGGAGGAGAAGCAGTCTATCCACTACATCAGAAAGGGCAGACTGACTGGGGGAGGGAGAAGCAGACTATCCACTACATCAGAAAGGGCAGACGGACTGGGGGAGGAGAAGCAGTCTGTCCACTACATCAGGAAGGGCAGACTGACTGGGGGAGGGAGAAGCAGTCTATCCACTACATCAGAAAGGGCAGACTGACTGGGGGAGGGAGAAGCAGACTATCCACTACATCAGAAAGCGCAGACTGACTGGGGGAGGGAGAAGCAGATTATCCACTACATCAGAAAGGGCAGACTGACTGGGGGAGGGAGAAGCAGACTATCCACGTCATCAGAAATGGCAGACTGACTGGGGGAGGGAGAGGCAGTCTGTCCACTACATCAGAAAGGGCAGACTGACTGGGGAGGAGAAGTAGACTGTCCATGTCCTGAGATGGTGCAGTCTTGACCAGGCTGGTCCGTCCACTACTGCCTTGTCTTGACTGCCTCAGGTTGTCCTTGGTCTTGATGAGAGAGAGAGAGAAGAGAGAGAGAGAGAGAGGAGAGAAGAGAGAGAGAGAGAGAGAGAGAGAGGAGAGAGAGAGGAGAGAGAGAGAGAGACTTTTTTGACACTTTATATTTTTCTGTCATTACCAAAGAGGTCTTTTGACAAGGGGGAAGGATAAGCAGAACAATAGCATTTTCCTCTTTCTTTCATTGCAAACAAATAGTGCACATTCATTTCCGGTTCTGTATGGAATCAAAGGGTAATAGAAAGAAATAAAATCGTAACATCTCCGTATGTCCTAGCACACAGCAGTAATACAGTAACGTTACACAGAAGAAAACAAGATGCAAAGCATATAAACGTACTCCCAGTTTATCCTGAATACGCGTGATATATTCCATAAAGAGAAAAACCCGTGTTGGGCTGGCCTAACCGTTAGTAATGGCTATTCTGGTAAACATCGGCCATCATCTGTGACCTATAATGAACATACTTACAAATTTTCAGAAAGATCGGCCAAGAACTTTCTGAGATTTTCCATAAAGAAGAAAACCATTATGGGCCGTTAGTAACGGCTATTACGGTAAACTTGAACAGCGGGCATCATCCGTGACCCATAATGAACATACCTACAAATTTTCAGAAAGATCGGCCAAGTACTTTCTGAGATATTCCATGAAGAAGAAAACCGTTATGGGCCGTTATAGCCGTTAGTAACGGCTATAATGGTAAAATAAAACATCGGGCATCATCCGTGACCCATAATACCTACACATTTTGAGAAAGATCGGCTAAGTACTTTCTGAGATATTCTATAAAAAATAAAAACCGTTATGGGTTGTTATAGCTGTCAGTAACGGCCATAACGGTAAACTCAAACGTCGGGCATGATCCGTGACCCATAATGTACATAACTGCTAATTTTCACAAAGATCGGCCAAGTACTTTCTCAGACATTTCATAAAAAAGAAAAAACCGTTATGGGCCTTTACAGCCGTTAGTTCCAGATATAACGGTAAACTAAAACATCGGGCATCATCCGTCGCCTCTAATAAACATACCTACAAATTTTCAGAAAGATCGGCTAAGTACTTTCTGAGATATTCCATAAAGAAAAAAGACCGTTACAGGCCGTTACAACCGTTAGTAACGGCTATAACGGGGTAAACTAAAACATCAGGCATCATCCGTGACACATAATGAACATACCTCCTAATTTTCACAAAGATCGGCCAAGTATTTTCTGAAATATGCCATAAAGAACAAAAACCGTTACAGGCCGTTACAGCCGTTAGTAACGGCTATAACGGTAAACTAAAACAACGGGCGTCATCCGTGACCCATAATAAACATACCTACAAATTTTCAGGAAGATCGGTCACGTACTTTCTTAGATATTCCATAAAGAAGAAAAACCGTTACAGGCCGTTACAGCCATTAGTAACGGCTATAACGGGGTAAATTAAAACATCGGGCATCATCCGTGACCATTAATGAACATACATAGAAATTTACAGAAAGATCGGCCTCGTACTTTCTGAGAAATTCCATAAAGAAGAAAAACCGTTGCAGGCCGTTACAGCCGTTAGTAACGGCTATAACGGGGTAAACTAAACACCGGACATCATCTGTGACCCATAATGAACATACCTGCTAATTTTCATAAAGGTCGGCCAAGTACTTTCTGAGATATTCCATAAAGCAGAAAAACCGTTACAGGCCGTTACAGCCGTTAGTAACGGCTATAACGGTAAACTAAAACATCGGGCATTATTCGTGACCCATAATGAACATACCTATAAATTTTCAGAAAGATCGGCCAAGTACTTTCTGAGATATTCCGTAAAGAAGAAAAAACCGTTACAGGCCGTTACAGCCGTTAGTAACGGTATAACGAGGTAAATTAAAAACATCGGGCATCATCCGTGACCCATAATGAAAGTACATGCTCATTTTTACAAAGATCGGCCAAGTACTTTCTGAGATATTCCATAAAGAAGAAAAATCGTTACAGGCCGTTGCAGCCGTTAGTAACGGCTATAGCGGTAAACTAAAACATCGGCATCATCCGTGGCCCATAATGAACATACCTACAAATTTTCAGAAAGATCGGCCCAGTAGTTTTGTCTGGAGCGAGTGGAACACATTTTGACATGACACACAGACAGACACACAGACAGACACACAGACAGACACACAGACAGCATTTCTTCGTTCCCATTCTAAAGTACTCCCTGTTCTATAAGAACTGGGAGTACAAAAAAAAACGATAAGAAAAACAGAAATTGTAAAACTGACTCGACCATCCACTCAATCCAATGATGATATGTGTCTTACAGATCTCCTCCACAGGCGACGAATGATATTATTCATTCATGTATCTCTTAAATGCATTATCTTACATTTGACTCTCATTCATCTGTCTAATTTTCAATGTTTTCGCGATGAATTTCGCAACTGATTTAGTTACAAGTTCGTCTGATGATAAAACGACAGCGATATCTTGTCTTTTAGCTATATCTACGAGGATAAAATGAACAATTTGTCTGCACTTGATTACATGCAGTACAATGGTGGCACAGAAAGTGTCATTCGTCGTCTAATAATGGGTCCACATGCAGGACAGGTGATTTGTAGACGTTCCACATTCAAATTATCTTTTGTTCGCATTAAGGCTCAACCTGATTCTTGCGTAATTTATTCTGTGCCGTGTATCTGTTATAACATTAAGAGAGAGAGAGAGAGAGAGAGAGGAGAGAGAGAGAGAGAGAGAGAGAGAGAGAGAGAGAGGACTGAGAAAGACAGAGAGAGACAGACAGACAGACAGACAGATAGATACAGACAGACAGACAGACAGACAGAGACACCACGTAACGTCACACAATACAGTAGACCAACGTTGTAAATCCGTAATGAAGTAATGACCAAATTTTCCACTATCTGTCTTGCATGCAACAGGCCTTTACTGACATCAATAGTGCTGTCATATCTTGTACCTCTCATTATCTGCCTTCCCTCCTTCCTCGCCTTCACCGTCAAATGGAAAGCAGAGCCTTCAACCAACCAAAGCACAGCTTACGTGGAGACCACAGAATGGTTCCCAGTGGACAGTCGCCTCACCATAGACATCATGTCATATTTCTTCCTCTTCACGAAGCCAGTCTTTCTCTTCACAGTCACTGTCACCTGTGTCATCACCATCGTCAACCTACGACGAGCGAGTCGTGAACGTGAGCACCTGGTGGGGAGAACGATGGAAAAAGACGAGGCCGGTGCGGACAACAGGATTACAAGGATGCTGTTGTGTCTGTGTGTGGTCTACGTCATTCTGGTTTTCCCTGACGCCTGCTCCTCTGTCGCTGTCGTCATTTTCCACGAATTTCACGTGTACAAAAAGTACCACAACACTGCTATTATCGTGTATGGCTTTGTCTGGCTTGCTTCTTCTTTGAATTCCTCTGCCAATGTTTTTGCATATGTTGTGTTAAGTTCGCGATTTCGAAGAACGGTTACAGAGTTGTGTGGCGGTTTGAAAGGAATACGAAGAACACGAGAACGATGAATGACTTGGATAACAGACTAAATCAAGCACGGGCATCAAGTTTAGCGAGAAACCACTTGCTTTTCTTTTATCAAAGTAAAGGAATTTTGCAAATGTCATGTGCCCGTCTTTTTTTGTTTGTTTCCAATCTTTGTCAGAGAGCAGCAAAACTGCTCATAACAGTTTACGTATGTGTGAATTCAGTAATTTTCAGTGAATAATTAGGAACAAAATGTGTGTGTGTGTGTGTGTGTGTGTGTGTGTGTGTGTGTGTGTGTGTGTGCAGCGCACGCACGTGCAAACAGCATATGCACGCACATACGCGGGTCTCCGCTCGCACGTGGGTGTGCTTGTGATGTTTCCATGCTTATACTTCTGGTATTTCTAAATGTCGCATCCGTACCACTCGTACTGGGTTTTTTTTCTTCTTTGTGACTTCAGAAGGCTAAATATTTTTCCGAAGTCTTTAAAAAAAAAGTAGTCTAGTGAACCCATATGGGCCCAGTGGTGGTGATAACACTGAATTCTTTGATAGAGTGTGCGAACACATTGAACGCATTGTTGACAGTGGGAAAGACTACAACTTTGGATTCTCTCTTGAGGGCACATAAGACCGTATGGCGAAAGCTTGGCTGTGTCTGGAGTGGCACTGTCTTCATCTGTCCGTGGGCAGGGGTGGTTGGGTCTGTGGGGTGTGCTCGGCAGCTGGGGGGTGGTGTTTTTCGCCGGTGGGCTCTGCAGTCATGAAATACGGGCTGGTACACCCATGGGGGATGCTACTTTGAGGCTGTTATGAGCTGCATCCTGTAGTCTAATTTACCTCTGTTCAGGAGCAGTTATGTCCCTTGATATCTTAATGGAGTGTCCTGTGCGTGCCTGTACCCATCGTCAACACAGCGCAGGCCTCCAAGGGTGGTACAGGACTGCTCTAAAGGCGGGCGAAGACAGTGCTTCTCTGGGTCCTCCCCAGCACCTTCGGGTGTTTCTTTTTCTTCTTTGCCTTAACTAGGCTGACCCTGGAGAAAGGTCCAGTGACGGTGAGGAAAGACCCACTGACCACAGGGAAAGTCCTGTTGACAGTGGGAAAGACTACAACTTTGGATTCTCTCTTGAGGCACATAAGACCGTATGGCGAAAGCTTGGCTGTGTCTGGAGTGGCACTGTCTTCATCTGTCCGTGGGCAGGGGTGGTTGGGTCTGTGGGGTGTGCTCGGCAGCTGGGGGGTGGTGTTTTTCGCCGGTGGCTCTGCAGTCATGAAATACGGGCTGGTACACCCATGGGGGATGCTACTTTGAGGCTGTTATGAGCTGCATCCTGTAGTCTAATTTACCTCTGTTCAGGAGCAGTTATGTCCCTTGATATCTTAATGGAGTGTCCTGTGCGTGCCTGTACCCATCGTCAACACAGCGCAGGCCTCCAAGGGTGGTACAGGACTGCTCTAAAGGCGGGCGAAGACAGTGCTTCTCTGGGTCCTCCCCAGCACCTTCGGGTGTTTCTTTTTCTTCTTTGCCTTAACTAGGCTGACCCTGGAGAAAGGTCCAGTGACGGTGAGGAAAGACCCACTGACCACAGGGAAAGTCCTGTTGACAGTGGGAAAGACTACAACTTTGGATTCTCTCTTGAGGGCACATAAGACCGTATGGCGAAAGCTTGGCTGTGTCTGGAGTGGCACTGTCTTCATCTGTCCGTGGGCAGGGGTGGTTGGGTCTGTGGGGTGTGCTCGGCAGCTGGGGGGTGGTGTTTTTCGCCGGTGGGCTCTGCAGTCATGAAATACGGGCTGGTACACCCATGGGGGATGCTACTTTGAGGCTGTTATGAGCTGCATCCTGTAGTCTAATTTACCTCTGTTCAGGAGCAGTTATGTCCCTTGATATCTTAATGGAGTGTCCTGTGCGTGCCTGTACCCATCGTCAACACAGCGCAGGCCTCCAAGGGTGGTACAGGACTGCTCTAAAGGCGGGCGAAGACAGTGCTTCTCTGGTCCTCCCCAGCACCTTCGGGTGTTTCTTTTTCTTCTTTGCCTTAACTAGGCTGACCCTGGAGAAAGGTCCAGTGACGGTGAGGAAAGACCCACTGACCACAGGGAAAGTCCTGTTGACAGTGGGAAAGACTACAACTTTGGATTATCTCTTGAGGGCACATAAGACCGTATGGCGAAAGCTTGGCTGTGTCTGGAGTGGCACTGTCTTCATCTGTCCGTGGGCAGGGGTGGTTGGGTCTGTGGGGTGTGCTCGGCAGCTGGGGGGTGGTGTTTTTCGCCGGTGGGCTCTGCAGTCATGAAATACGGGCTGGTACACCCATGGGGGATGCTACTTTGAGGCTGTTTATGAGCTGCATCCTGTAGTCTAATTTACCTCTGTTCAGGAGCAGTTATGTCCCTTGATATCTTAATGGAGTGTCCTGTGCGTGCCTGTACCCATCGTCAACACAGCGCAGGCCTCCAAGGGTGGTACAGGACTGCTCTAAAGGCGGGCGAAGACAGTGCTTCTCTGGGTCCTCCCCAGCACCTTCGGGTGTTTCTTTTTCTTCATTGGCAACCAACACGTTATAATTAATGAATACAGGAATTGTGCATTGAACAGGGATATAGATGGTGAAATTTACACCAGTGTCAGGAATCGTCCAAGAACTCGTGAAAAAATAAAGGATATAATGACAAAATACAATCTATTTGATGTTTATAGAGATATGTATACAGACAAAAGAGAATATACATTGCCGAAATTCAACTCTTTTAAACAAGCAAGACTCGACTATTTCATGATCACCGAGGAAATATTGTCAGAAGTTAATGATGTTCGCATAGATACTGGTTATAGGTCTGATCATTCTCTTGTTACATTAATACACACACACACACACACACACACACACACACACACACACACACACACACACACACACACACACACACACACACACACACACACACACACACACACAACGGCTTCTCCCCTCCCGTGTCACAGCCCGGCACGGTAGTCCGCAGGGAACAGTCAGTGTCAAGTCGTCATGAGGCAACCCACCAGAGGAAACACTGCACTGCTACCCAGCCGCTTCAGTGATGTTCAGTGTTACCTGTTCTCATCCAACACATGCACGACAGCACCTTTTAAGTCCCTCTACTGACGACGTGATGGCTCCATCGCCGAACCAGCGTGTGTAAGTGTCCACTCCGAGGGGGGGAGGGAGGGGGGGGGGGGGGGGGGAGGGGCACCACGTCCATCGAGCAACGGTCCTCATAACGTGGCCCATACCGGCTATCTCGACGTTAATTTTCCAAGGGCATAGACGTCCACGGGAAATCGAAAGTGAGGTCACCACTGGAACAAGGCTATAAACCCCCCACCCTCCCCACCCCACCCCACCACAACCTCCACGCCCAGAAGTTGATACCTTTTTTTTTTAAATGCAAATTTGATGAGAATGAGGATAAAGAAGACAGTACTCTCTGGAGTTCCATTCTACTCCGAAACTCCATCGCAGTGCTGTACTCTATGCATGTTTTCATTATATAACCCAGTGTCAGCTCAGGCCCAAGTGATGCAGACACCCGCAGTCGTAGTCAGGAAATTTGAGCAATAGTCTTAGAGACGCATCCGTTAATAGGATGAAAGTCACCTGGCTGGTCCTCCTCCCTGAACTCATAGCGAACGCAACTTTAGGCAGACCCAGTCGGAGTGAAAAATCTCTCGACCATGCAGTCCCCTATCCGCGTACTAACCGCTGTGCCACGAGGTTCGGTGAGAAAGGTACGTGTTCATGAGCAAACTTAGCACAATTCGTTTCTGCGGCTAGTTCAGTGAGAAAGGTACGTGTTAATGAGAAATGTTAGCAGCATTCTTTTCTGCCTTTGGTTCAGTCAAGATTATTAGATTGTTCGTCTATGTATTTGTCTGACTTTATTCAAGTTTAAAAGGTTGTGCCAGTCTACTCTGTGTTAGGTTTTCTTATGGGAGCAAACGTTACCCCACTTGTTTACTGTCAGTCAAGAACGTTGTGTTGATGGGAAAATTTATCAGCATTCTTTTCTGCGGCTGGTTCAGAGAAGAAGGTTAGTGTTTGTGAGAAAACTTACCAACTTTCTTTCTTAATTTCATTAACAATAAAGCACATCAGTACATTGTGAATCACACCTGTGGCTAAAGACTGGTGATGTCTTGTGTGGTCCGGATACATTGAAATAAACGAGAACTGCAATTACATCGCATGGTCGGTGATTATGAAAAAGAAGATAATAACAGAACAAAATACAACTTTTGGATATTCAGAAGGTATATTGTTAATAGTTTCATGCACATGTTCTTCTATGGTAAATGTTGTCTTATTTGATTTGTTTTTGTTCTTTAACAGAAACTCTTCAGAGGATGAAAACACGACTCAAGGAATCTTAACTTGAAAATCTGTCAGACCTCCCTGCTACAAGTAAGAATATGGGGGATTCTAGGATCAATCAAATGCATATCTAAGGTTGATTTAAGAAGGCTGATGGTCAAATGGCCAAATGCTTGTCTGGGGATTGAGTCAGGATCCAGGCTTAAAAACAACTTTAACTTTAGTTTGATGCACCCAGAGAACCCTTGATGCAGCAGAGAACCGTCTTTTGTATTGCTTTGTTTCGTTTGCTCATCACTGACCCTTAGTTTCTGACATGAAGGAAACAACCACGATAAGAAGCAAGCAGACAAACAGTCAGTACTCTGAACTGCTCAGAGCTGAACTGAACTTTGATCGTTTTCCAGTGCATATAAGTTTGTTATGACTGCCAGTTGCGATGTGTGTGCGTGTGTGTGTGTGGGGTGGGGGGGGGGGGGGGGGGGGGGGGAGGAGGTAGGGATGAGGGTGGGAGAGGGTGCGGTAGTGTTTTCTGAGTCGGCACCAGGCAGTTTGCTTTCATAATTGATTGACTTCAGGTAAAGAAAAGGGTATAATCAATATCGTGGTACACTTGTCATTTCTGGCTCCTCTCTTTGCGCATCTATGTGTATGTGTGCGCGCATAAGAATAATTATGCGTGCGTGCGGGAGTGTGGTGTGGTGTCGTGTGTGTGTGTGTGTGTGTGTGTGTGTGTGTGTGTGTGTGTTGTGTGTGTGTGTGTGTGTGTGTGTGTGTGTGTGTGTGTGTGTACACGCGCTTCCTTGCGATTGTGTATGTGTGTGTGTGTGTGTGTGTGAGAGAGAGAGAGAGGAGAGAGTGAGAGGAGGGGAGGAGGGGAGAGAGAGAGAGAGAGAGAGAGAGAGAGAGAGAGAGAGAGAGAGAGAGAGAGAGAGAGAGAGAGAGAGAGTGTTGAACGAAAGATTAATCTGGCAACAAATCGGTTTCAGTCAGTCCGTCAGTCAGTCACTGTGTGTGTGTTTGTGTGGGTGTGGGTGTGGGTTGTGTGTGCGTGCGTGCGTGCGTGCGTGCGTGCGTGTGTGTGTGTGTGTGTGTGTGTGTGTGTGTGTGTGTGTGTGTGTGTGTGTGTGTGTGTGTGTGCGTTTGTGTGTGTGTGTGTGTGGTGTGTGTGTGTGCGTGTGTGTGTGTGTGTGTGTGTGTGGTGTGTGTGGGTGTGTGTGTGTGTGTGTGTGCGTGCGAGCGTGCGTGCGAGTTCGTGCGGTCTTGTGTGTGCATCTGGGAGCCTGCTTGTATGTGTGTGTGTGTGTGTGGTGAGAGAGTGTGTGTGTGTGTGTGTGTGTGTGTGTGTGTGTGTGTGTGTGTGTGTGTGTGTGTGTGTGTGTGTGTGTGTGTGTGGCGTGCGGCGCGCGTGCTCTGTGTGTGTGTGTGTGTGTGTGTGTGTGTGTGTGTGTGTGTGTGTGTGTGTGTGTGTGTGTGTGTGTGTGGTGTGTGTGCGTGGTGTGTGGTGTGCGCGCGCGTGCGTGGTGCGTGCATGTGTGGTGTGTTTTTGTGTGGTGCGTTGTGCTTGCTGTGCGTGCGTGCGCTGTGTGGTGTTGTCTATATACTGTGTATG
>CM031620.1:64252165-64257165 GCA_018398815.1 Conus ventricosus | reverse complement strand
TAGATTGTTCGTCTGATGCATTTTCTGCTTTATTCAAGTTTAAAAGGCTGTGCCAGTCTTTGAATAAAAGATAAACTCTGTGTTAGAGTTTCCTTAAGGGAGCAAAACATACCCCACTTGATTTGCTGTTTATCGTGAACTGTTTCCCTACCTCATTTCATTTCCGATTTTGCTTTGATTAAAATTGAGGTAATTTTTATTTGTTTCTGTCCCGTCTGTGTTTTGTCTTTTTGATCACCCTTGCATCTTTGGGGGGATCCTCAGCGTAGGCCAAAGACTGTCCCCTACATTTTATTAATACTTGCATAATGTCTTAGTTTTTACACAACTTTTTTTTCCTCCCCACACATTCGTTTGGTTGCATTACTCTCTTCGCTGCTGCTTTGGGTGCTATTGATTCTGTTTTTTTGAACCCCTTGGTGGTGAGACACCACCATTATTGTGGACTAGTGTGTCTCTATTGACGCCGTGGAGCGCAGACACAACCAGCCGTGTCTTCCCTGATGAGTCCGACCCAAGCCGTACGAAAGGCCTCGGAGCAGGCAATACAAATATATCTGCCTTCAAAGGGATGCGGAATGGTTCCCTATGCAGCTAGTTACGAGTTTTCATATCTGTAACATATTTTGTTAAAAATGTCAATGTTCCGAATTCTCCCTCTTCACGCACTTCCTCCCCCCCCCCCCCCCCCCCTCCCCCTCCTTAAGTCCAAATCTTTGCCAAGTCCTACTATGAAGACAGTCATTGTTGGCCTGCGCTTTTGCCTTTTTTCCCCCACTATTAGATTGTTCGTCTATGTATTTTTGCTGACTTTATTCAAGTTTAAAAGGCTGTGTGCCATCTTGAATAAAAGTTACTCTGTGTTAAGGTTTCCTTAAGGAGCAAAACATACTCCACTTGTTTACTGTTTATCGTGTACTGTTCCCTAACCTCCAATTTCATTTCCGATTTTGCTTTGATTAAATTGAGGTATTTGTATGTGTTTCTGTCCGTCAGAGTGATAGTCTTTTGATCTCCCTTGCATCTTTGGGGATCCTCAGGCTAGGCTCAACAGACTGTCCCCTACATTTTATATTACTTGCATAATGTCTCTCGTTTTTATAGCAGCAACTTTTTTCCCACCCCACAACATCGTTGATGCATTAACTACTCTTCGCTGCTGCTTTGGGGTGCTATAGGATTCTTTTTTGGCACCCTTGGTGGTGAGAACAACCACAGTATTTGGACTGTGTGTTCCTTTATTTGACGCTGGGAGCGCAGACACAACCAGCCGTGTCCTACCCTGATGAGTCCGTCCCAGCGACGAAAGGCCTCGGAGCAGGCAATACAAATATATCTGCTTCAAAAGGGATTGCGAAGGTATTTCCCATATGCACCTAGTGAGTGGGGCTGAGCCGGAACAGATTTTGTTAAAATTTTCATGTTCCCAGTTACTCCATCTTCACACTCCCCCCCCCCCCCCCCCCCCTCCCCTCCGTTAAGGTCCAAATATTTGCCAAGTCATTACTATGAAGGACAGTACATTGTGGCCTGCGCTGCTTTTTTCCCCCACAATTAATTGTTCGTCTATGTATTTGTCTGACTTTATTCAAAGTTTAAAAGGCTTGCCTAGTCTGGAATAAAAATTACTCTGTGTTTAGGTTTCCGTATGGGAGCAAAACATACCCATGTTGTTTTACTGTTTTATCGTTTAACATGTTCCCTACCCCTCTTTCATTTCCGATTTTGCTTTTATTAAATTGAGGTTATTTGTATTTTGTTTCTGTCCTCTGTGTGTTTGTCTTTTGATCTCCCTTGCATCTTTGGGGGGATCCTCAGCGTAGGCTCAAGACTGTCCCCTACCTTTTATATTACTTGCATAAATGTCCTAGTTTTAATTTAACAGCAACTTTTTCCTCCTCACACATTCGTTTGGTTGCATTTACTACTCTTCGCTGCTGCTTGGGGGTGCTATTGATATCTTTTTTTGCACCTGGTGGAGAGAACACCACAGTAATGTGGACCTGAGGGTGTGTCTTCTATTGACGCCGGGGAGCGCAGACACAACCAGCCTGTCTCCCTGATGAGTCCGACCCAGCGGACGAAAGAAGGCCTCGGAGCAGGCAATACAAATATATCTCCTTCAAAAGGATTGCGATGGTTTTCCCTTATGCAGCTAGTGAATATTTTCATAGCTGTAACATTTTTGTTAAACTTTCATGTTCCCAGTTTCTCCATCTTCACACACTCCCCCCCCCCCCTCCCCCCCCCTCTCCACCTCCTTAAGTCCAAAACTTTCCCAAGTCATTACAATGAAGACATTTCAGTTTGGCCGCGCGCTTGATTTTTCCTCCCTATTAGATTGTTCGTCTATCTTTGTCAGCCTTATTTCAAGTTAAAAGGCTGTGCCATCTTGAATAAAAGTTACTCTGTTTAGGTTTCCTTTATGGAGCAAAACATACCCCACTTTGTCACTGTTTATCTTTACTGTTCCCTACCTCATATCATTTCCGATTTTGCTTTGATTAAATTGAGGTTATTTGTATATGGTTTCTGTCCGCCTGTGTGTTATGTCTTTGTCTCCCTTGCATCTTGGGGGGAATCCTCAGGCGTAGGCTTCAAAGACTGTCCCCTACATTTTCATATTACTTGCAATTGTTCTTTAGTTTTACAGCAACTTTTTTCCTCCCCACACATTCGTTTGGTTGCATTTACTACCACTTTTCGCTGCTGCTTGGGGTGCTAATGGATCTTTTTATGCACCCTTGGTGGTGAGAACACTCACAAGTATATGTGGACTGTGTGTGTCTCTATTGACCGCCGAGCGCAGACACAACCAGCCTTGTCGCCCTGATGAGTCCGACCCAGTCGACCGAAAGCCTCGAGCAGGCAAACAAATAAATCTGCCTTCAAAGGGATTGCGATGGTTCCCTTATTCAGCTAGTGAAGAGTTATTCATATCTGTAACAATATGTTAAACTTTCATGTTCCCAGTTTCTCCATCTTCACACTACCCCCCCCCCCCCCCCCCCCCCTCTCCCTCCTTAAGTCAAATCTATCCCAAGTCATTACTAATGAAGACAGTTTTCAGTTTTTTGGCCTGCCTTAATTTTTCCTCCCTAATAATTGTACGTTCTATATATTTGTCCTGACTATATTCAAGTTTAAAAAGGCTGTGCCATCTTGAATGCAAAGTTAACTCTGTGTTAGGTTTCCTTCCTTATGGAGCAAAACAAACCCCACTATTTACTGTTTATCGTTACTGTTTCCTCTACCTCATTTTCATATCCGATTTTGCTTTGAATACATGAGGTTATTTGTATAGTTTCTGTCCGTCTGTGTGGTTTGTCTTTTGATCACACTTGCATCTTTTGGGGGATCCGCAGCGTAGGCTCAAAGACTGTCGCCTACATTTCATATTACTTGCATATTGTCTTAGTTTTACAGCAACTTTTTTCCTCCCACACATAACGTTGTTTGCATTTACTACTATTCGCTGTGCCTGCTTTGGGGGTGCGATTGGATTCTTTTTTGGCACCTTGGTGTGAGAACACCACAGATTGTGGACTTGTGTGCCTATTTGACGCCGGGAGCGCAGACACAACCCAGCCGTTCTCCCTGATGAGTCCGATCCAGCGGGACGAAAGGCCTCGAGCAGGCATACAATATATCGCTGCCCCTTGAAAAGGGATTGGCGATGGTTCCTTATGCAGCTATGAAGAGTTTTCATATCTGTAACATATTTGTTAAAATTTCCATGTTCACCAGTTTCTCCATCTTCACACTCCCCCCCCCCCCCCCCCCCCCCCGGGCCCTCCCCTCTAAGTCAAAATCTTTGCCAAGTCCAATACTATGATGACAGTTCAGTTGTTGGCCTGCCGCTGCGTTTTCCCCACATAAAAGATTGTTCGTCTATGTATTTGTCTACTTATTCAAGTTTAAAAGGGCTGTGCCAGTCTGAATAAAAGTTACTCTGTGTTCGGTTACCTTATGGGAGCAAAACATACCCCACTTGTTTACTGATTATCGTTACCGTCCCTACCCTCATTTCATTACCGATTTGCTATGAATAAAATGGGTTATTTTATTTGTTTCTGACCGTCTGTGTTTTGTCTTGATCTCCCTTGCATCTTTGGGGGATCCTCAAGGCGTAGGCACAAAGACTGTCCCCTACATTTTATATTACATGCATAATGTCTTTTAGTTTAACAGCAACTAACTTTTATCCTCCACCACCCATTCGTTGGTTCATTTACTACTCTTACGCTGGCTGCTTTGGGGGTGCTATTGGATTCTTTTTTGCACCCTTTGGTGTGAGAACACCACAGAATTGTGACTGTGGTGTGGTCCCCTCTATTTGACGCCGGGAGCGCAACACAACAGGGCCGTGTCCTCCCTATGAGTCCGACCCAGCGAACGAAAGGCATCGGAACCAGGCAATACAAAATATATCTGCCTTCCAAAGGATTGCAATGGTTCCCTTATCAGCTAGTGAAGAGTTTTCATAACTGTAACATATTTTGTTAAATTTCAGTTCCCAGTTTTTCTTTTCTCTCCACCTTCAAACTCACCCCCCCCCCCTCCCCTCCTAAGCCCAAATCTTTGCTAACAATTACTATGAAGACAGTTCAGTTGTTTGCCTGCGCTTGTTTTTTCCCCACTATTTAGATTGTTCGTCATGTAATTTGTCCTACTTTATTTCAAGTTTACAAGGCTGTGCCATCTTGAATAAAAGTACTCTGTTTTAGGTTTCCTTATGGGAGCAATACATACCCCACTTCTGTTACGTTTATCGTATTACTGTTCCCTACCTCATTTCATTTCCGATTTTGCTTTGATTAAATTGAGGTTATTTGTATTTGTTTCTGTCCGTCTGTGTGTTGTCTTTTGATCTCCCTTGCATCTTTTGGGGGATCCCTCAGGCGTAGGCTCAAAGACTGTCCCCTAAATTTTATATTACTTGCATAATGTCTTTAGTTTTTACAGCAACGTTTTTCCTCCCCACACATTCGTTTGGTTGC
>CM031620.1:64194665-64249665 GCA_018398815.1 Conus ventricosus | reverse complement strand
GAACATGAACAGTTATTGTAGTGAGTTGAGTCCGAAAGGATGGAGAGTTTTCAATTTGCTTATCCAGAATTTTTCCCTACAAATTCTGTGCGTGTGGCTGTCTGAAAAAACTTTTTCTATCACCATGCATTTCATGTTAGCTAGGGTGTGGTTGGGCAGGTTGAAATGTTGCGTGACTAGAGTCCCGATGTTGTTCTTGATGTGAGATCTATGCAGATATAAACGTTTCTGAGTGAATTTTTTGTTTCTCCAATGTATTGAGAATTCTGACAGAGTTCGCAGAACAAGAGATAAATGATGTTATTGGTTTGACAGTCAGTATGGTGTCTTACAGTAAATGTTTCGTTGGTCCGGTGGCTAATGAAATTGGTGGATTCCAAGGCGTGCTCTCTACAAATAATACATTTGTTGGAACATTTGAAAAAACCATTAGGGTCTTTAGGATTTAATTTGATGGGGAGGGCTGAGGGCATAAGCAAGTCTTTGAGAGAACGGCTGTTTCTTTTCCTAGGATTGGTGGGTGAGGTATGGCCTGTTTAAGTTTGTCACTGTGGAAAACTGTCTGATATATTCTTTAAACCAATGACGGAGAGGGGGGTTGCTAGGGTTATGAGTGACAATAACGGGTGTTCTAGGGTTGGACAGCTTAGGTTTGTAAATAAGAGTATCATGTCTGGGTGTCTTTTTAGCCTTTCAAGAGCAGTGCGTAAAGTTTGGGGTTTGTAGCCTCTTAGTCTGAGAAATTCGAACATCTGCTCTGAGCGGGTGATGAAATCTTCTGGTTTAGAGCATATACGTCTGATTCTCTAAAACTGACTGTAGGGTAAATTCCTTTTGCAGTGAGGGGGGTGGCTAGACTTGTAGTGTAAATACGCATGTGCATCAGTGGGTTTAGTGTACAGATCTGATTGGATAAAGCCATTCTCTAAGTATAATGAAACATCCAGGAAAGGAAGTTGGTCAACAGAGGTATTGTGAGTGAATTTAATGGTGGATGAACTGTATTGATATACGTCAGGAATGTTTGTAGGTCCGTCTGGGTCCCTGTCCAGAGTAGCAGTATGTCGTCTATAAATCTTTTCCAGAAGTGCTGAACAACAGAACGGGGCTGTTAGAAAGAAGTTCTGTTTCAAACCTCCCCATAAACAGATTGGCCATAGTGGGAGCCATGGGAGTCCCCATGGCTGTTCCTGAAATTTGGTGATAATACGGTTTTCAAAGATAAAGTAATTATTTTCCAAAACAAGATTCATAATTTCTAGAAGCGTGTCAGTGGGAGGTATGCTGGGATCAGGTTTTAGATTAAGATAATACTCAACTGCATTTTTTAGCTCATTCTGTGGTATGTTGGAATCAGAGATCCACTACATCTATTGTTACCAAAATCAGGTTGGGAAAGGGTCCATATTTTAAATTCCATTCTTCGATGGTGTTTAAACAGATGAGTGGTGTCTTGGATGTAACTGGGGAGAGAAGCAACGATATCACGTAGCCAGTGGGTCTACTAATGCTGAGAGTTTTTCCGTAGGGCCCCCCACCCTGAAACAATGGGCCTACCTGGGGGCTGCTGTAAGGACTTGTGAATCTTGGGAAGGTGATAAAATAGAGGGGTGGCGAACGGATTTCATGTCATTGATTGCCATTTAGAGGTGTTGGTATCGATTACACCTGTATCTAGTAATTTATTGACAATATAATTGGAAGTTTTCGCTATCGGGGTGGTAGGGTCTTGTCTACTGCACAGTAATGGTCAGCATTGTTTAAAAGTCTGTAAGCTTCATTTATATAGTCATCTGTATTTTGCACAACGACTGTCCCACCCTTGTCTGCCATATTTATACGGATAGTTCTATTCATCACAAGTTGGCGGAGTTCTTTCACTGCTAAACGTTCACTAAAGGCCAGATTGTCAAATTTGGGTTTAGGTGTTTTGAAGTTTTCAACGCGGCTAAGTACAGTGTCACAAAAATGTCCAGTTCTTTTTCCCTTCCTTTGGGTGGCACGAATCCTGTAGGTTTGTAGAATTTCGGAGGGGTTCAGAGTCTGAAGGGGCGTCGGGGTCATAGAAAAGTTCCTTCAAGCGAAGTTTTTTGCAGCCTTCAGCCACGTCGTCACACAGTTGGCCGTTGGTCCAGGGATCGAGGGGTGGGGCAGAACTTGGGACCCAAGGACAGGACACTCATCTGTTCGTCCGTCAGCTTTCATTGGAAAGGTTAACGACTAACTTTCTGTCTAACACTTTTTCATCAGACACTACCTTGTAATTTCTCTTGAACCTTCTTGCTCCACGTGTGTTAGTCCTTTCAATTTCAGTCACAGGAGAATCTACTGTTTGGAATTTCTAGCGTGCAGCAAGGTTTCCAGTTTCCAATGTTTTTTCTTGAAGTGAATTTCCATTTTGGCACAGTACAGGTGGTATTTGAATCGAAGAATTCCTTCGAAGGTAAAAAAATCACGCTCTTTAAAAAGGTGGTAAAACATGTCCGTCAAGAGATGATCTTTCTTTGTCGACAAGCATCTTGTAGGTGTTCCTACACGCCTTACAATGTCCACACTGGCAGCAGTTAATATACTATTAATCGAAGCGTGTAGGAAAGGCACTTTAGGCAAAGCATCATGGCCGAAATTGAGTCTCATACCTTTGGGTGTTTACTCGATGATTCAGACAACAAGTAAGGAAATGTACGTGTGACTCGTTACCTCACCAGTCTGTCAACACTTCTAGTGATGAACACCTTGCAGTCAAGGCTGTCTCCATTGTGCTGGATCCAGTGAAGGATGCGGAGAAGATCAACAATAAACTTGAAGCGAACAGCACAACAGGAGACACACAATGGAGGATGTGATTTCTTGTCTGGATCGTTGCCGATTCTTTGAGGCTTTTCATAATTGTTTAAAACAGAGAGTTTAAAAACCACAACAGACAAGATAAAAAGATTTCCAAAATTTTCGGCTTTAATGCCTTCCTCAGTGGTGAATTGACTGGCCGGCGAGTCACACAACATTGTACATAAAAAGAACGTGAATAAAATTCACTGTCTTAAAACAAGAAGCTAAAAAGAAAAGGATTGCACGTACAAGGCAAATTTTTTCAAATGGAAGGGGAGCAAAGGGACGTTATAGTAAGAGGAAGAGGGGCTGAGTAAGTGTGTGTAAAGCGTGCGCGCGTCACGCACGTGTGGGAGTGTGTGCGTATATGAGAGTGAGTTTGGTGTGTGTGTATGTGTGTGTGTGTTGTGTGTGTGTGGTGTGTGTGTGTGTGTGTGTGTGTGTGTGTGTGTGTGTGTGTGTGTGTGGTGTGTGTGTGTGTGTGGTTGTGTGTGTGTGTGTGTGTGTGTGTGGGTTAAAAAGGGGGGGGGGGGGGGGGGGGGGGATGTCGGTAGAGGGAGGCAAAAGGAGTCAAACGGCGTAGAACATGAACAGTTATTGTAGTGAGTTGAGTCCGAAAGGATGGAGAGTTTTCAATTTGCTTATCCAGAATTTTCCCTACAAATTCTGTGCGTGTGGCTGTCTGAAAAAACTTTTTCTATCACCATGCATTTCATGTTAGCTAGGGTGTGGTTGGGCAGGTTGAAATGTTGCGTGACTAGAGTCCCGATGTTGTTCTTGATGTGAGATCTATGCAGATATAAACGTTTCTGAGTGAATTTTTGTTTCTCCAATGTATTGAGAATTCTGACAGAGTTCGCAGAACAAGAGATAAATGATGTTATTGGTTTGACAGTCAGTATGGTGTCTTACAGTAAATGTTTCGTTGGTCCGGTGGCTAATGAAATTGGTGGATTCCAAGGCGTGCTCTCTACAAATAATACATTTGTTGGAACATTTGAAAAAACCATTAGGGTCTTTAGGATTTAATTTTGATGGGGAGGGCTGAGGGCATAAGCAAGTCTTTGAGAGAACGGCTGTTTCTTTCTCCTAGGATTGGTGGGTGAGTATGGCCTGTTTAAGTTTGTCACTGGTGAAAACTGTCTGATATAATTCTTTAAACCAATGACGGAGAGGGGGTGTTGCTAGGGTTATGAGTGACAATAACGGGTGTTCTAGGGTTGGACAGCTTAGGTTTGTAAATAAGAGTATCATGTCTGGGTGTCTTTTTAGCCTTTTCAAGAGCAGTGCGTAAAGTTTGGGGTTTGTAGCCTCTTAGTCTGAGAAATTCGAACATCTGCTCTGAGCGGGTGATGAAATCTTCTGTTTAGAGCATATACGTCTGATTCTCTAAAACTGACTGTAGGGTAAATTCCTTTTGCAGTGAGGGGGGTGGCTAGACTTGTAGTGTAAATACGCATGTGCATCAGTGGGTTTAGTGTACAGATCTGATTGTGATAAAGCCATTCTCTAAGTATAATGAAACATCCAGGAAAGGAAGTTGGTCAACAGAGGTATTGTGAGTGAATTTAATGGTGGGATGAACTGTATTGATATACGTCAGGAATGTTTGTAGGTCCGTCTGGGTCCTGTCCAGAGTAGCAGTATGTCGTCTATAAATCTTTTCCAGAAGTGCTGAACAACAGGAACGGGGCTGTTAGAAAGAAGTTCTGTTTCAAACCTCCCCATAAACAGATTGGCCATAGTGGGAGCCATGGAGTCCCCATGGCTGTTCCTGAAATTTGGTGATATATACGGTTTTCAAAGATAAAGTAATTATTTTCCAAAACAAGATTCATAATTTCTAGAAGCGTGTCAGTGGGAGGTATGCTGGGATCAGGTTTTAGATTAAGATAATTACTCAACTGCATTTTTTAGCTCATTCTGTGGTATGTTGGAATAGAGTCCCACTACATCTATTGTTACCAAAATCAGGTTGGGAAAGGGTCCATATTTTAAATTCCATTCTTCGATGGTGTTTAACAGATGAGTGGTGTCTTGGATGTAACTGGGGAGAGAAGCAACGATATCACGTAGCCAGTGGTCTACTAATGCTGAGAGTTTTTCCGTAGGGCCCCCCACCCCTGAAACAATGGGCCTACCTGGGGGCTGCTGTAAGGACTTGTGAATCTTGGGAAGGTGATAAAATAGAGGGTGTGCGAACGGATTTCATGTCATTGATTGCCCATTTAGAGGTGTTGGTATCGATTACACCTGTATCTAGTAATTTATTGACAATATAATTGGAAGTTTTCGCTATCTGGGTGGTAGGGTCTTTGTCTACTGCACAGTAATGGTCAGCATTGTTTAAAAGTCTGTAAGCTTCATTTATATAGTCATCTGTATTTGCACAACGACTGTCCCACCCTTGTCTGCCATATTTATACGGATAGTTCTATTCATCACAAGTTGGCGGAGTTCTTTCACTGCTAAACGTTCACTAAAGGCCAGATTGTCAAATTTGGGTTTAGGTGTGTTTTGAAGTTTTCAACGCGGCTAAGTACAGTGTCACAAAAAATGTCCAGTTCTTTTTCCTTCCTTTGGGTGGCACGAATCCTGTAGGTTTGTAGAATTTCGGAGGGGGTTCAGAGTCTGAAGGGGCGTCGGGGTCATAGAAAAGTTCCTTCAAGCGAAGTTTTTTGCAGCCTTCAGCCACGTCGTCACACAGTTGGCCGTGGTCCAGGGATCGAGGGGTGGGCAGAACTTGGGACCCAAGGACAGGACACTCATCTGTTCGTCCGTCAGCTTTTCATTGGAAAGGTTAACGACTAACTTTCTGTCTAACACTTTTTCATCAGACACTACCTTGTAATTTCTCTTGAACCTTCTTGCTCCACGTGTTGTTAGTCCTTTCAATTTCAGTCACAGGAGAATCTACTAGTTTGGAATTTCTAGCGTGCAGCAAGGTTTCCAGTTTCCAATGTTTTTCTTGAAGTAGAATTTCCTTTTGGCACAGTACAGGTGGTATTTGAATCGAAGAATTCCTTCGAAGGTAAAAAAATCACGCTCTTTAAAAAGGTGGTAAAACATGTCGTCAAGAGATGATCTTTCTTTGTCGACAAGCATCTTGTAGTGTTCCTACACGCCCTTACAATGTCCACATGGCAGCAGTTAATATACTATTAATCGAAGCGTGTAGGAAAGGCACTTTAGGCAAAGCATCATGGCCGAAATTGAGTCTCATACCTTTGGGTGTTACTCGATGATTCAGACAACAAGTAAGGAAATGTACGTGTGACTCGTTACCTCACCAGTCTGTCAACACTTCTAGTGATGAACACCTTGCAGTCAAGGGCTGTCTCCATTGTGGCTGGATCCAGTGAAGGATGCGGAGAAGATCAACAATAAACTTGAAGCGAACAGCACAACAGGAGACACACAATGGAGGATGTGATTTCTTGTCTGGATCGTTGCCGATTCTTTGAGGCTTTTCATAATTGTTTAAAACAGAGAGTTTAAAAACCACAACAGACAAGATAAAAAGATTTCCAAAATTTTCGGCTTTAATGCCTTCCTCAGTGGTGAATTGACTGGCCGGCGAGTCACACAACATTTGTACATAAAAAGAACGTGAATAAAATTCACTGTCTTAAAACAAGAAGCTAAAAAGGAAAAGGATTGCACGTACAAGGCAAATTTTTCAAATGGAAGGGAGCAAAGGGACGTTATAGTAAGAGGAAGAGGGGCTGAGTAAGTGTGTGTAAAAGCGTGCGCGCGTCACGCACGTGTGGGAGTGTGTGCGTATATGAGAGTGAGTTTGTGTGTGTGTGTGTATGTGTGTGTGTGTGTGTGTGTGTGTGTGTGTTGTGTTGTGTGTGTGTGTGTGTGTGTGTGTGTGTGTGTGTGTGTTTGTGTGTGTGTGTGTGTGTGGGTTAAAAGGGGGGGGGGGGAATGTCGGTAGAGGGAGGCAAAAGGAGTCAAACGCGTAGAACATGAACAGTTATTGTAGTGAGTTGAGTCCGAAAGGATGGAGAGTTTTCAATTTGCTTATCCAGAATTTTTCCCTACAAATTCTGTGCGTGTGGCTGTCTGAAAAAACTTTTTCTATCACCATGCATTTCATGTTAGCTAGGGTGTGGTTGGGCAGGTTGAAATGTTGCGTGACTAGAGTCCCGATGTTGTTCTGATGTGAGATCTATGCAGATATAAACGTTCTGAGTGAATTTTTTTGTTTCTCCAATGTATTGAGAATTCTGACAGAGTTCGCAGAACAAGAGATAAATGATGTTATTGGTTTGACAGTCAGTATGGTGTCTTACAGTAAATGTTTCGTTGGTCCGGTGGCTAATGAATTGGTGGATTCCAAGGCGTGCTCTCTACAAATAATACATTTGTTGGAACATTTGAAAAAACCATTAGGGTCTTTAGGATTTAATTTGATGGGGAGGGGCTGAGGGCATAAGCAAGTCTTTGAGAGAACGGCTGTTTCTTTCTCCTAGGATTGGTGGGTGAGGTATGGCCTGTTTAAGTTTGTCACTGGTGAAAACTGTCTGATATATTCTTTAAACCAATGACGGAGAGGGGGGGTTTGCTAGGGTTATGAGTGACAATAACGGGTGTTCTAGGGTTGGACAGCTTAGGTTTGTAAATAAGAGTATCATGTCTGGGTGTCTTTTTAGCCTTTCAAGAGCAGTGCGTAAAGTTGGGGTTTGTAGCCTCTTAGTCTGAGAAATTCGAACATCTGCTCTGAGCGGTGATGAAATCTTCTGGTTTAGAGCGTATACGTCTGATTCTCTAAAACTGACTGTAGGGTAAATTCCTTTTGCAGTGAGGGGGTGGCTAGACTTGTAGTGTAAATAAGCATGTGCATCAGTGGGTTTAGTGTACAGATCTGATTGGATAAAGCCATTCTCTAAGTATAATGAAACATCAAGGAAAGGAAGTTGGTCAACAGAGGTATTGTGAGTGAATTTAATGGTGGGATGAACTGTATTGATATACGTCAGCAATGTTTGTAGGTCCGTCTGGGTCCCTGTCCAGAGTAGCAGTATGTCGTCTATAAATCTTTTCCAGAAGTGCTGAACAACAGGAACGGGGCTGTTAGAAAGAAGTTCTGTTTCAAACCTCCCATAAACAGATTGGCCACAGTGGGAGCGCCATGGGAGTCCCATGGCTGTTCTGAAATTTGGTGATATATACGGTTTTCAAGATAAAGTAATTATTTTCCAAACACAGATTCATAATTTCTAGAAGCGTGTCAGTGGGAGGTATGCTGGGATCAGGTTTTAGATTAAGATAATACTCAACTGCATTTTTTAGGCTCATTCTGTGGTATGTTGGAATAAGAGTCCCACTACATCTATATGCGTATGTGTTGTGTGTGTGTGTGTGTGTGTGTGTGTGTGTGTGTGGTGTGTGTGTTGGTGTGTGTGTTGTGTGTGTGTGTGTGTGTGTTGTGTGTGTGTGTGTGTGTGCTTGCGTGTGTGTGTGTGTGTGTGTGTGTGTGTGTGTGGAGTGTGTGGTGTGTGTGAGAGAGAAAGAGAGAGAGAGAGAGAGAAAGAGAGAGGCGTCCGTTGTATATATATATATATATATATTATATATATTTACTATATATATAATATATATTATTATAATATATATTATATATATATATATATATATAGATGGCACCTTTGGTTGTTTTTTGAAAACTCAACAACATACTACGGTATTGCACACCAGCCTTTTCTGGATTGCATTCTTCTTAAAACTGAAAAGGCAGAGGAGTCAAATTACCACTTTCCGCGGTCACTGAGGAGAAACAACCAAGTTTCGAAATATCGGTATATGACCAGGATGTTAAATGTTAGTGAGTTTCCTCCCTATTGGAGGATGTCTCCCCTTTGGAGAATATAAGCTTGCTGAAGGCTCATTTTGAGAAGCATTTATTTTATTTTATTTTTCCCCATTCACCCACTCAAGCACATACTGTTAGTTAGGCAGAATCATCTACCACTGCAGATATGAATGCGTATCTCCCCCTATATCTTCAATCTAAGACATAAGAGCAAGCTTTGTTTACAATTCAATATTTCTTGCAGTCATTGCAACACCAAGCTGCTCTGTAAGTTGCTGGAACGGTGCTCGGTACTTATCCACAGACAATGGTAGTGAATACCAGCAGAGATTTTAAAAAAATGCTCAACCGAACTGGGAGCAACATTTGTTAAAAAGTAAGGTTTAAAACTATCTACAGCGCTGTTTCATGCAATGCAATCATCAGGATGTGAGTGTGGGTCTGTGCTGCCGGTGTTTTATAACTGCTTGTGTTGTCTGTCATCACGTGCTGTCTGTGTTTTTCGTGTGTTTCTGGTTCTTGTTCACTGATAGGAATTTCCACTTGTGCCTGCAGTTGTGTGTGTGTGTGTTGTGCGTGCGTGCGTGCGTGCGTGCGTGCGTGCGTGCGTGCGTGCGTGCGTGTTGTGAGTGAGAGAGAGAGAGAGAGAGAGGAGAGAGAGAGAGAAGAGAGAGAGAGATGAGAGAGAGGAGAGAGAGAGGAGAGAAGAGAGAGAGAGAGAGAGAGAGAGCGTCCGTTGTAAACTTTAACGTTCGTATTCACCTGGCAAGTACAACAATAAGCATAATGAAACTTGACAGAATGATAAATATTGTTATGACATTTCCAAACATCTAATGTGTGAAGAGATCACCAAATCGTACCATCTCTCAATCTGCATTTCATATTTTTCAGCATCAGTATTACAAAAATGTCATTTTCTTAAACACTGATAAAAACATTTTAGAATGGTATAATTCGAGAGGATCGTAACAAATAATAACTTACATTCTGTCAATACTAGTCTCTTCAGCACAAATTTCACAGATATGAATAATACCATCAATAAACATACAACCAGCACAGGCCAAATACAGATATTTCTTGCCAAATGTAACTAAAACAATCCGACTTTCTGATTTATGGTCAATCAAGTTGCACAGCCATGCTGAATTTGTATGCAAACAATTTTACTTGTTTCATGAATAAGAGATCCCTTCAAAAACTATATATTCGCATCCTAAGTTTTACGCTGTTGTTAAAATTATAGGAAGGGAAACATTAATCGCAGAAACGTCCCAAATGAATAAATTATTTTTTAAAACTAGATTACCTTTAAAAAGAGCTTTCCGGGAGTTCAAGATCACACTTTAGTTAAAACTTAAAAAAATTTATCTAAAAAGGCTTTTTTCCTACCAGTATCACAAGAGCTGATTGACAATTCTCGCAACACAGAATGGTTAGAAGACTGCCCTCATTTTTGGCGCAATAAATAATGAAAAAATTTAAAGGGTCAAAAACCCAACAAGCAATCAAAAAAAAAAACAAAAAAATGCGTTGAAGACCCATTCATGGGCCCAAACATTACCATTTGGCTTGAAAGTAAGGTATCTTTTTTGCCGGGAGAAGCAAAAGGGGGGACACCGAAAGGGCAACCAAAATTTTTTGGGGTTGCCCCGTATGAAATAAAAGAATTGTAAAAATGAATCCCCCCTGTATTATTTACGAAAAAGGGACGCAACAAAACAACCACTCCTCAAAGATTTTTTGTGAAGGGGGAACTGCAGATAATCCGCCAGACACAGTTCCGCTTTAAATTAATTTACGAAATAATTTTTGGTTTTTAAAATGGAACCAAAAGGAAGCGCAGGTATAAAAGAATATAAATAAAAAGACCTTAGAATTGATGCGGGAACATATAAGTAATTTGTTGTTAAAAAAAACCCAATTACAGGATTCATCGGCACATGGAAATGACCCAGATACCTACAACCCAAAATCCCAAATTTTGATTTTCGGGATAAAGAATATCTTGAAATGATAAAAAAAATTCAAGCGCTCAAGCAAAAAAGAGAAATTTTTGCAAATTGGATATTTAAAAATTGAGCTTTAGATAAATTTGGGGAAATTTATGTGGGAAAAATTGGGAAATAATTATGCTGTTCTCCAATGCCCGATTGTATGAAACCTGTTTAAAAAACACACTTTTTTTTTTTTCTATCAATGTTCTTTGTTAAAACGGTTTGTTGATTCAGTAATTTAATCGTAGTTTTACCTTTGTCTATAAAAGTATTTTTATTGAAAATGCTTCTTTTAGTTGTCATGCATATGCCGATGCACAACAGCAATATTCCCTTTGCTTTCTTAATGGTTTTTTCCTGGCTCGAAATACTGTCATTTTCGCCCTTTAAAACCCAAAAAACTCCTTATCACCTTTTCCCGATAATTTATCCTTCTCTTTCCTAAAAAAATTTCTTTTTAAATAATTGAATGCAAAGGCGAACTTTAGGATATCAGAGTTCGTACCCTCCCCATGCCCCTTTTGCTACTTCTAGTTCCATTCTTTAAGAGTCTTCAGTAGGGATTCTTAAAAAAAAAAGTCTGATTGTTTAAAACCTCTGGACTCAGGATACGAGGGCTTAAAGTAGTCGTAAAGAAATTCTAACATCAAAAGCTTTGATAATTCTAAAACAGTAAACCCATAAAAACGGGTTTGTCCAATTTGACTTTCTTTTTTTTCATTATTATGCCAAAAAGCTGATCATGAAATCTTCTGAAGTCCTGATAATTAGGTTTTGAAGTCAGCTTAATTGCTTCGTTCTCTCTGGTGACCAATCTAACATCTTTACACTTGTGCGGATTCTCCATAGTCTTTCCGAAACAACTGTTGTTCATCAGCTTGAAAAAGTCTTTTTCTGAAGCATCTGTGGATTTAGTTCTGAGATCAGTGTTCTTCATGATGTATGGTTTCATGAACTGTTCTTGATCAAAAGCAATTATACGATGAACAGCTGTCAACTTTAAACCATGTCTTAAATAAAATTGTAGAAGTCTGTAATGACATACATAATTTTTTTTGCCTCGAAGATTAGGCACAAGTTTAGGCGGCTCTGTGTTTGCCAACTTTAGACTTTCTGCTGCTAACGGATAGTCATTATGCAGGTCATGGAGTTCCTGAGGATATTCTAAGTCAACATTCTAGAATGAAACCACGCTGTTGACCCGGCGTCAAACTGCTCAACCACTTTAATGCTTTTTGAATATTATTCGTATTATCTGTGTACATTTTAAAGTTGCGTAATGGAAGTGATTGCGCCATAGCCCAACCATACAGATTGTTTGCATCTAAATACATGAGATAGTTAGACCTTTTACTAGGATCATAATCATCTAGGTATTTGTTGTTTGCTTTACAGTAATGATGCGACGCCATACTAATTCCTCCACGCAATCCGTTTTCAATCATCTGAATCATTGGTAGGTCAGACAATAAATCAATCTGTACTCCAGTAAACTTTAAGAAAGCGTCCCAACTCATCCCGGGCGCAGAAATATAATGCGCGGGTCCAGGCTATAATGTTTCATGCAGGTCTTCCTATAATTTTTAAAGACGTCCGCCAACAAACATACATCGGCCATCAAGTATGAATCATGATAGTCTCCCATTGTTTTACACTCTAACTTCTGCCACGCATCTTGAGCATGCTGGTAATCAGAATCGCTGATCTCCTTTCCTCTGAGACTAGAACAGAACGCAACTTTAGGAGGAAGTGTGTCTTCATCAAACCTTTCCCAACTGTTCATGTATTCATAAGGGTAAACACCCTTTCTAACGAGTGTTGGGTCAAAATATTCTTCCGTTATTGGGCAGGATTTTAAGGACATAGCTAGTGACTCTAATGATCCCATCATGTGCTGCATAGAGTCATAAAAAGACATGTTATTTAAAGTGAAACACATGTACTTTTCTGATGACTGTGCAATGCATGTTACCCTAAAGGCGTCGGTTACTGCTTGCATTATAAGGTGAGAGTCGTAACCTCGCAAGTTATGAAAGAAGATGGGAAGATTCCATGTCTTTGGTTCAAACTTTAGTTGAAGATTGCATTTACTGTGTGCTGCTCCTCTAAACTTTCCGCTAATGTGATCATGGTCTTTTACTGTCGGATTGTTTTCCTCACTGTTAGACATTAGTTCTAAACCACAAATCCAACAATGTGTGGCTAATTTATACTGTTGTTGGTCTTCGGGCGTCATTATGATTTCAGATAAGTTTAGATTATTAGAACAGTCATTACGCACTTTCTGCATGCGTTCTAAGAAGTATTCTGCAGCATCTGGTCCTCTATACAATTCTGGTGCTGAATGGGCGCCATCCGACCTGACAACAATGAAGGCAAATGAACAAATCTGATGATTACTCATTAAGACTGTTTTTCGAAGTTTTTGTGGCGCTGGCCCTTCATAAGGAACAATAAGCGACTCGAAGTCTGCGTAAACAACATATGGAGAATTTTGCATCCGTTTCCAGTTCTTAAAACTAACTTTAGATCCAGGTGGGGGCGTAATTAGTTCTGTATTACAGTCAACTGGGCCGATACAATGTTTCTTATGTTCGCTTGCGGCTTGAACAGATGGAATTCTTGTTAAACATTTTCTACAGAATTCTTGTTTATGTCCATTCTTTGAAGTATGCTGCATTAGTTTACTCATTGTTCGTATCAATGTGTAATGCGGCAGCCCTGCTGGTGAAAACATCAGTAGTAAGTCAACATGATTTTTGTCTGGCTCGCCAATCGTTGGACTGTTCTTTGACACTCTGATGGGCTGTAGATTTGTTTCCTCATCCCATGTGTAAATATTAACAGTTATTGGTTTGTTTTGTTCTTCAAACTGATCAATTTGATCTACACTAACAGGAAAGGATATTCCATTGAAGTTAAGATCTTTGGTGTATTGCCGATAGTTAGTCACTCTCTCTGCGTGTTCGCGGACGTGATGCAGCCTTGCAAGAACACACCACATGAAACATTTGTTGTCTGAATCTTTATGTTTAAAACTGCTCGCTTTGAAACCAACTCTCGAGGTAGCGGAATGTAAGCCTTGCCAACAATCGGTGCATACTTAGCCTGTTTTAATCTGATCTCTAGGACTTCGCCCTCTGACCAACCAGAGCCTCTCATTTTGCTTCTTCCAGCGGCCACATCAAACTGTGTAAGCAGCTGGTCTGCCCAACCGGGTGTTAAGTCATTAGAGGAAAGAATAGTCTGCTGTTTAGTTGAGACCCAGACTTCTAGATTTTCTTCATTTATTGTTATATAGTCGATTAAAACAGCTAACATTATTTTAACTGCGGGTCTATTGTTAGTTTACCTGGAACTTGAGAAATAGCATGAACAACGCTTGCCTGTACGTTTGCTGGATCAATGACTTCTAAATCAATATCATTTAAAGCTCTTGACAAACGCTCTTTCTCGAGCATTCCTTCAAACAATTCATCTGGGCCTTCATATATCTTAGCCATGTTGTCTTTCTTTTCTAAGCCAACATATTTATTTAAATAAAAAAAAAATACAACGACATCGACTCCAGGTCGTCTCCCAAAGTCGTCTTAATCAGAATCAATATCGACGGTCTTTTTGTGCTTGGACTCATAAACTAAAGTATAAACAACCCTTTGACGTTGTTAATGTGAGCTGTTTAGAGCAGAGTTTAATGTTTCGTTTATTTTTTTAAACATTCCCTTTTTATCTGCTCGGTGTCTGGCGTTGAGAAAAAAGTTTCCTTGCCTTTCTTTGAAGATCAAACTTTTGTCTTTTGTAGTTAATCAAAATCAGCCTGTAAACGACTAAATTCTTCATCTGTGATGTTTGAGTCAACTATCTTTATTTATTGTCAGTTTGAAACGAACTAAGTTTAGCCGTTATTAGTTGAACCATAGCTGTGTTGCTTTTGGAGTTTAGTTTTTATTTTTTTGCTAGCAGCACCTACGCTAATGAACACAGCCGAGAGCAAAGACAAACCACCTAGAGGTAAAGCTGCGGGTGCGCCTATGCCCGTTGCTAAGAGACCAACACTCGTTCCTGCTGATAGAGCACTAACAGTCGATGCTCCAGTATTAACATAGGTAACAGCATTAAAGGCAGCAGAATACCTTCGTTTGGTTTTGCTGTATTTTGAAAGGTCCTGCTCTAGTTTTTGTAGCATTTGTGTAATGTTGTTAATCTGAAAGTTTTTATGTCGGGGGTTTCTATAGCAGCAGAATTGCCTGCTATCTCTTCTTTTGGATAAATGTGAACAGACATCTTTTTTTAAAATAAAAAAATAATTTAGTATTGTATATCTTTTAATCTGTTATCTTGAATATTCATCTGCGCTTCATATATTAAAAACAAATGTACATTAACTGGTTTATCGCCATCTTTTTCTTTATCAATTTGAATGTTTATTACGTCTCTAACCGTTCTCCCACTTCCATGCAACTGATTATCCTCTGTCGACCTTAGGTCAATCCATAAGCCGTATTTCGTTGTTAAATAATCATCGAGTCTAACATTGTGAAGGTGTAGATCTTTAGACACAAGGTCTACTGTTGGACTTCTACACCTCCCACCCCCAAACAATTTTCTTATTTCGTCAAAATGTTGATAAGGTTTAAGCCCGCTAGCGTAGATTTGGTTAGGACTGCCCTCAATCGAACATTGTACTTTCGTTATTTAGGATTAATAAACTTTTCACTTCCTCTTTCGAAGGTTCTTCATCTTCACACAGCAATAAAATACCTTTAAGCGATCTTGCTGAGACACTAAAACTAAAATTCCATATAGCGTCGGCCTTGCTTCTGGATATGTTGTATGATGAATCACTCTTCGTAATATATTGCTAATTTTGACTGATATTGTTGCTCAATCAGCCTTGCTAATTAGGGTTGCTAACAACGTCAAACTCTAACGAGATGTCAGAAATGCTGTACTTTGCTTCGGTGTCTGATGATCTGATAACACGTTTGTATTCATTAAAAGTTAGTTCATATGACAATCTGTCTTTTAATGCTCCTTGAAATATGGAGCATGCGCTTTTAACAACTCAAAAATCTAAGGGTATGGAAAAGCGATTACCATACGCAAAATTTACAGCGACATACTTTTTGCCGGCTTTATTAGCATCGGCGGCGCCTATTCTATGTTTTAGTGCTTCTTCATTACTATTCCTTGAAACGCAAGATCAGCCCTTTCATTCTCGTTAGCCATAGATCAGAATAGGTTAAAAATATGTCTGCATTGTGTAAAGAAAATATTTCTTGCCCCTCAAGTTTTATAGAAATTTTCTTAACGATTGCCCGTCCTAGATTCTGGACAACTGTCCTTTTTGGGTCTGTTTCTGATGTGAGTTCTATTTTGAAAGTAAGTTGCGCAGAGCCTGGCACAATCACTTCATCTGCTCCTAGGTCTGGAAATTTAACAGTAAGAATTTGATCTGCATCAATAGTAGATGGATTATTGGAACAGTAATATTCCGCTTATTTCCCTTCACGCCAAAGGGCTCTTTCAGTCTTCTATGCGGGTCAAGAATTGAGCCATATGCTTGTGACATTTTTTATAAAACAAAATAAAAAAGTTAATTATTTAAAAACATGGCAGGCATTGAAGATTATGTTGTTCCTGATCCTGGAGACGACATGAGTGAAATGACTCCTTTGATAGAGCCTCGCCCGGCGCCCTCATTGCGGCGTGAATTAACAGAAAGTACGGTCGGAGCATTTTACAAAAGTTTAGGCCAAAAACCTCCCGATTTTATAGACCCTAATGATTTTGAACTAAAAAAGGTGGCCATTTGTTTGTAAAAATCGACAAAGGAGAACTTGTTCAGCTTACGGATAAACGAGACCCATCAAAGTTTGTAGGCAGAATACAATTAACAAAGGCTCCGTGTGAGTGAGCGGAATCGCCTTAACATTACTATACCAAAATTAAATAGGGAGGAAGTTGCTGAATTTCAAAACGCACTGCAAGAACTCCCAACAGCTAACCAAATACAATACATAGAACTTCAAGATTTAAGTCAAACAGCAGACAGAATAAATCAAGCAATAGAAGCAGAAACCAGTTTTTCAGAAGAAACAGTACCAAAAACAATACGCAAATCACAGCTACCTGAGAGAGAATTAGAAGCCTTTGATCGTGTTTTAAGAACCATCAAAGGGGAATTATTAAACAATTCAGCAAAACTGACTGAACTAAATGAGCATATAGAAAAAGAAGAAAAAAAACTCGCTAAGGCTAACAAGGCCAACTTAGGGAGTAAAGTTAAAGAAAGAATAAAACAAAAAATAAATAAGCTTAAAGAACAAAAATCAATGAGACAAGCAGCGTTGTCTATTAACCGAGAAGAATTACGAACTCAAGTGAGCAAAATAAGAGAAACTATCCAAAGAATTTTATATGAAGACACGACGCTAGCAGAACGAATAAAAACACTGTTTAGAGAGCGGGGAGTCACATTAGCAAGCGTTATAACAGCCTTAGGATTTGCAATAAGTACACTGGTGTTGGCTATTACAGGCGGCGGTGGTCAAAGTCCAGTGCTCCACCGCCATCGCCTCCATCCCCGCCTGATAAATCATGGGTAAAAAAACAGCTTGATCATCTTCGAGTTTATTAAAAAAAAATTAGCTGGAAACTATAACTCTTTACCTGGTTTATTAGGGGGTATTGTTAGCTGCTTTTGTTCTACTGCGAGCAAAGTAGTTGGCTTTATGGCCGGCACTTATGGACATATTTTCTCTTAAAAAGTTGGGTTTTTTAATATTTAGTAAGTTAAAGACCAAGTAATCCTAAGAAGTTAATCCAAAAACAAGCGCTGTTTTTTAAATTTTTCGGGCATTATTTTTTTTGATTCTTCAACAGTCTTTGGGCTTTGGGACCTCGGGATTGGATGACTTAATCTTGGGGGTTTCATCTTGTTTTTTTTATTGTTTTTTTGAAATTATTTGGGTCAGAATTTATGTCGTTTTTTTTCCAACCTTTGTCATTTCCTGCAACGGATTTCATTAATTGTAGTTTAATTATTGTACCTATCTGGAGTCGAGGTCAAGGAAAGCTGTATAAACCAGTGCCACAGCAAAGTCTACTTTCGATCTGCGTATTGTAAAACATTTTGGTACTTTTATTACTTGAAGGTAAATCAACTGTAGAATTTAAAGCGTCCTCAAATTTGCTAAGTATTGTTTTTGTGCATCAAAGCCAGTAAAGTATCAGTTATGCCGATCTTGCCTGTCTTCGAACCTGCAAACACCAAACGAAAAGGGGCCTTTTTCAAAAAATGTTGAATTTTCTGTCCCAAAAGGTTTGTAAAAATTCTAAAAGCTGCTGCATAATCTCTTTCACTTTTCCTACATTTTCTGTTTCTGATACGATCCAGTAATTTTTGATAACATTTTTTAACCCTCTTTTTATTATTTTGTTGGGAAATCTTGCCTTCTTTGGGGTAGGGGGGTAAAAAATGGCTGTCCCCGGGGCAGATGCTCATTTTTATGACCTATATGTTTTAAAAAGGTGATTTTAAATTTTTCAATAAGGTTTTTTGAATTGAAATGTTTCAGTCAAAAAGAAATGGTTTGTAAACACTGATTAAAAAAAATGTTTACTTTTTGTTTTTATTTTTAAAACCGAAATTTGGGGCATTTCCTTTTTTTCATGTCATCCTGTTACCAGAAAAAATCAGCGTAAAAATGAATCCTTTTCACCGACTCGTAGATTAAAAAATAAAATTTGTAACAAAATGGGGGGTTTGGTTTCAAATAAAAAGCAGTTCTAGAAAGTAAGTATTTTTAACATTCTGTCACGTCCGTAAACAACAAAAGATGGAAAAATTTTAAATATTGAAAAAAATTAGAATATCAAAGTTTTGCGCCAAAAGACAATTCCAAAAAAGAAAGGGTCGTCAAGAGATTTGTTACACAAAGAAACAGAATAATTTTAAAAATTGGAAAAAATATCTATACATACTCAACATACATTCTACATCATTCACATTCACAATCAACAAAATTTCAAAGTAAAACAAACAATTACTCATAAATTTTCCAAACATCTCCTCAAACTTTTAAATTTCTTCACTCTCTCTCTCTCTCTCTCTCTCTCTCTCTCTCTCTCCTCTCTCTCTCTCTCCTCTCTCTCTCTCTCTCCTCTCCTCTCTCTCTTCTCTCTCTCTCTCTCTCTCTCTCTCCTCTCTCTCTGTGATAGACAGTGTGTTGGTGTGTGTTGGTGTTGTTGCGTGTTGGTGTGTGTGGTGTGTGTTGTGGGTGGGTGTGTGTGTGTGGTGTGAGTGGTGGTTGTGTAAATGGTTCCTTTGATTATTTAACCTTGTTCAATAAGACGTTGTATTCGTTCACAGTAGTTAAGATGGGTTGTTTTTGTTTGGTTGGGTTTTCTTTTTTTTTTAGGGGGGGGGGGGGTCTTTCTTCTTCTTCTTTCTTTTCCCATATACTAAAACTATTTATACCATTTTGAAATTTCATTTTATATTGGAGTCCCTCCCTACTCAGGGCAAGGGCCGGATGGAAGCCAGTATGTCAATGCTACTGTTACCCTTGTAAAATACAGATGATCATCGTCATCATCATCATCATCATCATCTTTCTCTCTCTCTCACCGTGTCTGTCTGCCCTGTCTGTCTGTTGTCTGTCTGTCTGTCTGTCTGTCTGTCTGCCCTCTCTCTCTCTCCCCTATCCACATGTACTCCATATGAAGGTTTAGAAAACACTCAATGCTACTTCTTTCCCGGGCAGGAAGGGGTTTCTGTCAGCACGAGAAGCAAAGGAGGTACAGGGCAAGGAGGGATGCTAATCCCAACACCAGGCAACAGTATCTCTTGAAAGAAAAAGAGAGATACCAGAGAGACAAACAGGAAGGCAAGAAAAAGTTGGGGAAAGATATGACAAGCCGAGAACATAGAGCTAGCGACAAGACGAAAGTGGCTGAGAAATCAACATGCTTGCAGAGCAAAGAAGAAAATGCTTGAAAAGCAACTAACACCACCATCGACACCTGAAGATATCCCTCCACCCACACAGAGAAGAACAGATGGCAAACGCAAACGGAGCCGCAAAATACAAAACTGAAAAGAAACAATCAGTGGTCTGGAGAGTCAGTTAAACATTGAAAAAAGGAGGGGATGGATGTTAAAGAAGAGACTCCAGAGACTCGAAAACCCAAACGCTGATACACCAAACTCAAAAACGAAGGCCTTTCTGAAAACTTCTTCCAATGACAGCAAAAGTAAAAAGAGTGTCCGAAGAATAAATTTTATTTCACAATTCCTTAATGATCAAATTAAAGAAACTCCCAATCAGGAAAAATCTCTAAATGATTGCTTGCAGGAGAAATCCTTAGAAAGTACCGAGTCAGAACCCAAGCATACCGTGCTTTCAGAATTGCCCAGCATAAAAACAATAGAAGGAGAAAGGGCAGTATCTCGATTCGTGTGAGAAAATCCCTGATTGCATTCTTTGAGAGAGATGACGTCTCCCCGAGTCTTATCTGGAAAGAGAAGCACGATCACAAGATACAAAATAAAGAAGCAAAGACGGCTGCTACAAGACCTTTGCCCCATTTGCATAAGAAGTGCTTTAGCAGAGACTCTGGACACCGTCAGCTTTACAATTTTCTGGAGATTCAAGCCTTTCTGGGTGACGTACCCAAAAGCATCAGACAGAGAGACTTGTTGTGCAAAACGTGTGAAAATTAAAAATTTTTCTCGCAGAACACTGTACAGTTTGAATGTACTTGAAACAGCTCAGTTAAATATCCTTGTCAAACAAGTTGTGGGGCGACCTAAAGAGAAAACATGCATGTATGGGAGAATGCAAAGCATGTAAAGATAGAGTTGTGCCGGTGAAGATTGGAGACCCAGCCTGTCCAGCATCATGGACCCAGTGGAAGACTGTTAAAGAGAAAAGAATTTTCAAAAATGGCGAAGAAAAGGAAGTGGTCCTTACGGTCAAACAAGAAGAACATGGAACTGTTGGTGACCTTCTGGAAAAGTTGAATGATCAGCTGTTAGTAAGACAAACGGCACCACTACAATATTTGCCACCAATACAAACACTATCGCAATTTGCGGGGTAACCTGAAGCCAACTGAATGCTTTATACATGTAGATTTTGCAGAGAATTAACGTCTGCAAGATCCCACAAAAAATACAGTCTGTACACTTGGGGCTTCTCAAATTCAACTGACACCCACACTGGATTTTACCAAGTTGGCATGGCAATCCAACCATGTTTTGTGGAGTTTCTGATTCCCTCAGTCACACCCCGGCAGCTGTGTGGGCATTTCTCAACCCCGTCCTAAATGATATAAAAGACAAGCATCAAGAAGTGGATACAATACTTTTTCTTCAGGGGATGGTCCCACCACGCAATACAGACAGAAGACTAACTTTTATCTCTTGTCTACAGAAATACTTGAAAAGGGGTTCAGTACAGTCACATGGAATTTTCATGAAGCAGGACACGGGAAAGGGATTCCAGATGGACTTGGGGGAACTCTAAAGGGGACTGCTGATGGGAAAGTGCCTGAAGGTTCAGACATTTCAATACCGAAACTTTTGTTGAAGTGCTGCAACAAGCTGGGACGTCCATCAAACTCTACATTATCAGTGACACTGATATAAAGCAAGTTGAAGAGAAACTGAAAAATAAAACACTCAAAACGGTGCCAGGCAACACTGAGGATTCATCAGGTCATAAGTTTGTCTCCAGAGCACATCAAGTACAGGATGTGAGCTGTACTTGCATTGAGGCAGCTTGCCCAGAACACAGTCTGCGGAACATTTGTCTCTTTTCAGAGGAGGATATACGACGAAAGCAGAATAGTCCAGCTACCACCAAGATCTCGAAAAAAATGTTCCATCAAAGAAAGCAATGGCTTATGAACATCAAACTCCCAACAATCGAACAACATTCCAGAGAAGAGGAGTTTGGAAATCACTTAAAAGCAATGAACAAATGCAAGATTTTTCAGTGAGCTTCAGGAGTCATGCAAAGGTCTTCAGCTCGACGAAATTTCTGGGACTCCAAGATGTTTATCACAGGAGAGGTTCTCAGTGGACCATAAGTCGCAAGCGCTTTATCCATCAGATGTCCCATGTGCACCGACTGGACTCCTGTAAAAGTCAGGGCAGATGGAGATTGTCTTCCCGCATGCGGTAGTGTGTTCGCATTTGGGCACGATGGGCGCCCTAATGAGATCAGAGTGCGCATTAATCAATGAACTGACATTGCATCCTTTATTTCTATCTGACTGAGGACAATTTAAGGAAAGGAAATGGACAATGCACAAAAAAATAAAAACAAAAGAAAGCTTTTGCAATGTATTCCAACGAGTTTCTTCCTGAGTACCTTTAAATGATCACATCGTTTGAACCATTTTCGAACATGAAGTCCTCAAGATCACAAAACCGAAGACATACATGGGGGTATGGCAGATGTTTGCTTTAGCCCCGTATTTTGCAAATGCCTGTTTTTTCTGTCTATTTCCCGCCCTTGGCAACCCCCAAAGTACGCACTGACCCCACAGATACCTGTATCCCAAAGGGGTGTCACCCTCATGTGAGAAAAAACCCGCTTCATCTCCCGGGTTCTGCAGCGGTTCCAGCTTTGGTCATGTGGACAAAAAACCAGACAAGACATGGTTCAAAAGAACTGGGTACCAAATCTTTTTTGCCTGTAGTGCCACAGTCATTCAGAGCAGGAACATTGAGCACCCATTACAGATACATGAATACCATCTCCTGAAGAGTGCCCCGGGCAATATGTGGTGGTCCAGTATGACAAGAGACCTTATCCCGGATTTGTCGAGGACATTGAACTCGGTGAGCTGCATGTAGACTGCAAGCACTCGTTGGAAAGTCTCTGAGCAACTGTTTCTTTTGGCCCAGGCAATTCGAGATACTGCTGGTATCCCATGAGGACATACTGGGGGTGATTCCATCACCATGGGAGAAAGAAATGGATCTGGGGAAACCCCTATCAAATTGACAGAGCTGCATGGGAGGCAGTGATGCGCAAATTGCAAGTGATCAGATCAATTAGCTGATTCTGGTACACAATGAATTGTTTCTAGTGCTCACCCCCCACCCTACCCCACCTGATTTAAACAGCTTTTTAAGTCTGATGGCTCTGTGTGTGGGTGTGTGTGTGTGTGTGTGTGGTGTGTGTGTGTGTGTGTGGGGTGTGTGTGTGTGTGTGTGTGTGTGTGTGTGTGTGTGAGAGGGGAGAGAGAGAGAGAGAGAGAGAGAGAGAGAGAGAGAGAGAGAGAGAGAGAGAGAATTATTTTAAAATATTTTGCACAGAAAGAAAAAAGTAATTTGCTTTTTATTTTTGAGTGCTCTAGTGGGGCAGGAAGTCGCCCCTCGTTTGAGGCATTGGGTTTTGTTTTGTTTTTTTAAATTTTTAAACATTGTGTGATCTTATTTTTCTGACAGGCGCATATCGTTGTGCTGATAATTCAAGTTTGTAGTTTCCCATTATTCAGAAATTTCCTTTCTGAAGACAGATGATATTTCTGAAGGTGCATCTTTAAGAGTAAAATTCATTTTTCCCTTTGCTTAGTATGAACTATGTACATCTAATTTTCTTGAGTATTCTGGTGAACAGGAAGTCTCAAGAGAGGCGCTATTTGTTTCTAATGTTCTGTTCTCCCTTTTTTGATGACAATCAGTCACCAATGTGCTAGAGGGGAAACCTCAAGTCAATAATTTTAGAAATGGTATTCCCACAAGAGATAAAATGTTGAAAGTTGCGTTCTGAAGAAGAGGAATAACTTTGAGCATTTCATTTGTTGATAACCCGCTGAACAGTAAGTCATAAGAGACGTGCTTTTTTATTTTCATGGTGTTTTATTCTGTTAAATAATAACAAACACTTATCAATGTGCTAAGAAAGCAAAATTATAATGCCATATAATTTCAAAAATGTTATTCCTGTTACCCGTTGTCATTCCTTTACTTGTCATTCCTGTTACCAGTCATTCCTGTTACCGCATGTCATTCCTGTTACCACTAATTAATTAATTATTTATAAATTTAAAGGCTGATCACTTTGTGGGACAACAAAAATCGTCTTTGTTGCACTGACTTCTCAGTCACAGAGGGGTCTGTATGGAATGCACGGACACATGCTTCGTTTTATTCAGTTCCGGTAACCCATCCAAATACTAAGTGTTTAAGAAATATGAGCTTTTTATTAACTATAAAATTGCTTTGTGAAAATTTTCAACCAAAAATTTGCTTAGAACGTTGAAATAACTTTGAAGAAGACGGTGATAGTCAAAAAAGTCCTGAATATCATGTTACATTGTTGCCAAAAAAATTAAAGAAACTTGGTAACAGGAATGACATTTTTTTCCAATTAAATTCATAAACATTAATTAATTTCTTTAATGTTAACACGTCAGAAGGCATATATCAAGAACATGGTCCAAGAATAAACCACAATCAATATGTGCCCCAATAAAAAATTTTTAATTGTCAGCTTTCGTTTTTGGATTTTCACCAGTCTGAAAGTACAACATTTTTTGAAAAAGGCCCAAGTACGAATAGAGTCCCTTTATTCGTTCTATTTTCCCGCTTTAGTTAGACCCTTAGAAATGTCTAAGGAAATTTGTCCATGCTGTTTATGCTCTTGCTCTAGGACCCGAGGTGAACACCTGTGCCTGAAGAGAAAGATGTGTAGGAGGATGCCAGTCATAGTTATAAATTTTCTGTGCACGCCCCAAAAAAAAGGGGTGCCTAAGCCATGATTAAGGTCCAACTTTTGTCTAAAGTCTTCCTTAACATTAATATTGAATTCGTTACAGATCCTTTCAAAAGCCTTCATGTCTATTCTGTTGCTAAATGGATTAAAACGGTTTGTCATTTGGTAATGGTGCTTGCAGTTCAGTCAAAATACGTCTGAAGGTGTAATAAAAATGGGAAAACTGTACACTGACCTCACCAAAGGGAAACAGGGTGAATTTTAAAAGATCAGAAAACGACACTCCACACCCAGTTGATGCACAAAACACAGCAAAGTTTAACTGGTTCTGATAAAACTGCATCGGATGACTGAACCACACTTTCGCGATGTAGTCTTTTTTAATAGGAGGGTTAAGATATCTGTTTAATGGAGTACTCACCCTTTTCTTGAAAGGTGTCAGTCTGGGGCACAGAAATGCAAGAGTATCAGTTGTTATATTTTTAAGATTGTTAGTGCGGCCCAACAGAATATTTGCATCAGTAATTTAAAAAAGCACTCATTTTTATTTCTTTAAAAAAATGTTTGTAACAATAACAACTCAAAGACCGTCCTTCGTTTTTAGAAACATGCTATTAATAACAATTGCGGAACCAGAATGGTTGCGCTTCATGAAATATTTTACAAAGTCGTATGGTTTAATATAAAGTGAATCCAAGAAGAATAATAAGATTAAAAAAATTAACAAAACAGGGGTCATAGTTAGCCAGTTAACAATACCCGATGGTTATTACGGGTTTTGCTCACAAAAGAAGCAATGAGTAACTTTGACATTGCTCTCAAACTTAACAATGCGAATCTGAAACAATGTTGGCCTTCAAACCCGAAAAAGAAGAAGTAGGTTACTATTTTGATAAAGAGCTAGCTAAAATGTTAGGCTTTACAACTGACAACCGGCCCATTCATAGTTTTAGAGTTACACCAAACAAAACACTTATGAGGGAGAAAATCCGCTCGATCTTGCATTACATTCATTACTCTATGTTTATTTGGAAGAGCTGAGCACTGATGAAAACTTATATGATGGAAGGCCCCCAAATGTCTTAAGAGCTCTTCCATCAGGGAAAGCTGCATATTGCGATTATGAATTATACAATTCCCTAATTTACAGTTTAAAAGATTAGTTTGTGGGGGGGTCGGATCATTTAATAAAAATTGCAGACAAAACCCGGGAAAGTCGTGAAATGTGATAACCTGCACATTGTTTTGGAAGTAAAATAATTAGCTGTTCTAAAACATGTCGCGTGGACCAGAAGAACCGGGAGTTACATTAGCACCTGTAAGGTGTATAACCTTAGAATTAAAAGACCTTGCAGACGTTGCGGACTTTGAACAGAATGGTGAGATAGGCGCTTTGTATGGTTTTGAGTACACTAAAGATGGTGATTATAAACGCAAAGAGGTTAGCGACAACAAAAAGTTTCCTAAACTAGAGCAACTGCGCAATGTAGAAGCAAATAATGCTGGCCAGTATGAATATAAAATAGTTCGAAAACCTGACAGCAAATGGCACTTAGAACCATATTTAGAATGGGAAATAAAATTTGAATTCATAAGCCCATTTACATTTTTTAGCCGTCAAAAAAGTTTCAGAAAAGCATTCAACTCTGGCCCTTTACATGTAAGTCTTATGCCGGACGACAATAGTCGGAAAGAGATTGAAATAACACCGTATGGGAAAAAACAGTACATCCTCCACAGAAGAGAAACGGTTTTAAAGAAAGCTTCTATATAATTACAGTTCTTTCCAAGCAGAAAATTAGGAGACACGTTCACAATGATATTTGAAATTTCTGTCTTAAAAGATGAGGAGAGGGATGGGGTTGTGGGCGTTAGTGACATACTTATAAAAGGAATTAATATTAGCTGGCAAAACTTAGACGTTAAACATCTTAAAGTTACCATAGTCGTTCTTCACAATGGTGAGGATATTAAGACCATAACAACAAGCAACAAAATCGATGTTGACCTAAATAGAAACAATCTTACAGAACTGAATTGGATTAATGTTACACATTTAGGCCTCATAGGATTTTATTATACTGAACAGGTTTTGACGGAGAGTATGATAAAAATAATAACTGGATTAGATTAAATTCTGTTATAAAACTATGGAACAGACAACTTTGGTGTCAATGCCGATGTTAAACTTTATGATAAAATCCCCTCATTGTTCAATGATTTGTGGGCAAACTGGCTGTGGAAAAACAATATTTGTCCTCGACCTATTACAAACAGTTTATCGTTATAATTTTGATCATATAGTAATTTTCTGCCCAACACTTAAATGGAACAAAGCATATAATAATAGAAGGTTTATATGGGCGGATGATGACATATATTTAATTAATCCCAGCAATAAGCTGAGTGAGTGTTTAGAACACTTTTATAAATTGTTTGAGGGAACGCAGACACTCTTTATTATAGATGACTGTTCGGCAGAAAGAGACATAGTTAAAAAGAGAAACACTTTGTCAAAACTGGCTTTCAGCGGAAGACATGCTGGATAAGTGTGTGGATTTTATGTCAAAAATATAACTCCGTTTTAAAAGACTTTAGAGAACAGTTAAAGACTGTAGTTTTATTTCACATGAAAGACAGAGACGCATTTGATGAATGTATGCGTGAAAATGATGTTATTGAAAATGATCAGGAAAAACGCAGAATTAAGCAAAAACTAAAATCTGAAAAGTTTAGTAAATTAGTATTGAAAACAGATAACCCTACACAGTATGTTTGTTTGTAAAAAAATCGTTATTTTTTGGTTATTGAAGTCTTACTTGTCAGAGAACGTAAAAACGCCGGTTCTAGAGTCAACCGGTCGAAACTGGTTGAACTGTGTAATGCAGGTTGGTTTTACCTCGTTAATGCGCATGCCCAGTGGAATCAAGTCCACTGAGTATGAGAGAACTGATAAATGCCAATCCTGGGGTCAGCTGCCCCAAAACTAGTTGAGGGGCAGCTGGCCTAGGATTGGCATTTATCAGTTCTCTGCTGAATCAGTCTTTTGTCTGGGTACTGTGCTGAATCAGTCTTTTGTCTGGGTACTGTGCTGAATCAGTCTTTTGTCTCAGTATTGTGCTGAATCAGTCTTTTGTCTCGGTACTGTGCTGAATCAGTCTTTTGTCCCGGAACTGTGCTGAATCAGTCTTTTGTCTCGCTACTGTGCTGAATCAGTCTTTTGTCTCGGTACTGTGCTGAATCAGTCTTTTGTCTCGGTACTGCTGAGGGATGCTGAGATGAAGGCTTCATCACGGATTGATGGCACAACTTAAAGTGTGTCACACTTTGTGACATTTTTTTATGACACGTTAGGCATTACAGTGCTAGATGCACTACTGATGATTGACAGATTCATGCGAGGAAACAGTAACATTCGTCCAATACGGAGTTGACTAGTTTTCATTAAACAAAGCTCTACTTTGCCAATGTCCGCCATTCCGATCCACCTTTCATCCTTCATCTTTCTGTAGAGTTTATTCATCACACATGAGTCACATACATCATTTTGTTTATTGTCTACATGATCGGACTTTCCTTGCTACGTGTTGGTCGCCTTGCTAAGGCCCAGTACGGCTGACAGAGCTACGATAAACCTGAACAAACACGACAAAGCACGCCCTTCCCAAGTCACGTCGCTACGATCTTTCAGAGCAGGCACAAACCTGAACAAACACGACAAAGCACGCCCTTCCCAAGTCACATCGCTACGATCTTTCAGAGCAGGCACAAACCTGAACAAACACGACAAAGCACGCCCTTCCTAAGTCACATCGCTACGATCTTTCAGAGCAGGCACAAACCTGAACAAACACGACAAAGCACGCCCTTCCCAAGTCACATCGCTACGATCTTTCAGAGCAGGCACAAACCTGAACAAACACGACAAAGCACGCCCTTCCCAAGTCACATCGCTACGATCTTTCAGAGCAGGCACAACATGTAGGAAGCGCCAAAGAGCAGAAGACCTTGAGAAAAGAAGCGCCCCTGAAGCAAGTGTTTTGCTCTTTGACTCTTGACACTCTGAACCGGCCAGACCACGTCCAGGGCATGAGTCATGGATGCCCATCGGCGACCAACTTTGTTTTTTTCTGCTGCTGCCATATTTCAAAGTCTGCGTCTCCAAGATGGTCGGATGCTGCAAGAGGGGCCGCCTGGCAGTGAATGCTTTAGTCTCCTCACTGTCAAACACCTGTTTAGACACTGTGGAATTTACACCTTGTTTACTGTAGCTCTTCTCGACCACATCTAGCAGGCACTCTTCCCAAACACTTCTCCTTTAGCCTGTAGGTCCCTCGTTCTTTTCTTCCCATAAATCAAGAGCTGTGGTAGGCAGATACCTGCTGTGCTCTCCAGTTATCTTGTTCTATCCTTTTATTCTTGCTTCCATGATCTTGTCATTGGTTTTTTTCTCTCCAGAGAATTGCTGCCTCCTGCCATGATGATTGTTGTCTCTGCTTCTCCAGGTGTCTTTCCTCTCTCTGACTGTTCTAAGGATAAGAACCATTTCTTTCGGCAACTTGTTGTGCCTCAGTGTAAACGTTCTCTGGGTTGGCGCTGCTTTGTATGAATCCAGGACCTGTTCCTTTGTTTGTGTGCCCTGGCAGGGTGTGCATGCAGCAGTATCTGACTGACCCCATTTTAAAAGCTTTATGTTTGAGGGCAGGAGGTGATATATAGAGCTGATGTTGAAACCGAACCACGAAGCACCATATACCACATAATTTATTTAAGCTGAGACATGTCTGAAGCGTGTTTTCCCATGTAGACCATTCCCTTGTTGGCCTTACCTTCTCTATACTGCAGGTGCCCTCTTCTTCATCTCCAGTGTTCCAACGTCTCCTCTGACTTTTAATCTTCACTCCTGTTGAAATCAGTCCGTACCGTTTGGTTTCTGTGAGTCGTTATTTTTCTCATCTTGAGGTGTTTTTTTCTCTTTGTCACGCTAAAAGCCTCTCAAACATTTCATTTTCTGCCAGTTCTACGTTTGGTCTGGATTGATCTCATAACGCTCTCCCCCTAGTCTTCAAGCATGGTGAATGACCACTGCTTTTCCGACTGTGTACACCTTGACATTTCTTGTGTACGTGTTGATTCCACGGCTATAGTAGCTCATGTCGCAAATCAGTGTAGGCCAGAGAAACATGTGAGGATCAACAGAAACTGCAGGCGTCTGACCCATGTATCGCCAGGAAGTCCAGGTAGGTTATTACCTGCGCGCTTTCTTCTGCTGTTCTCCTGGCTGTGTGTCCCTCTTCTTTTGTGTGTCCCTCTTCTTTTTGTTTTCGGTAAGTCATCATACGACTGAAGGCCAAGTCGCACGGTGACGTATGCACTATCTACATAGCTGTCGTACATCTATTGTAATTTGTCACACTGAAGCATCATGAAGTGTCTGTTTGTTCCACGTCGTTTTAGAGAACTTGTTGATTTTGGCCATCGTCAATTTCACTGCACAGTGTGTGTGTGTGGTGTGTGTGTGTGTGTGTGTGTGGTGTGTGTGTGTGTGTGTGTGTGTGTGTGTGTGTGTGTGTGTGTGTGTGTGTGTGTGTGTGTTGTGTGTGTCGTGCGTGCGTGTGTGTGTTTGTGCACGCGCGTGAGCATGAGTCACACATATGTATATGTATGATTTTGATTTTTTTTTTCTACTTTACAGCAAGGTCTCTCAGACAGGGTGAACGTGCTCCTGTTCAGTCTGTCGGTGGCTGACCTCGGCAGCTTGCTGGGTCAGTTATGTTTCATGCCCAGTTGCTACCTCTCTGACCGCCTCCAGGCCAGCAACTGGGCCGCCATCGTCAACGCCAAGACCGGCTACGTCACCCTGTTGTGCAGTTTTGTGTCTCAGACCCTCATCGTCATCATGAGTGTGGACCGCTGTTTGTCTGTCTTGGTGCCCTTTAAGGCCAGAAGATTTCTCACTTACAGGTATATATACAAGAGAGAGAGAGAGAGAGAGAGAGAGAGAGAGAGAGAGAGAGAGAGAGAAAGAAAGAAAAGGAGAGAGACAGAGACAGAGAGAGAAAGAGAGAGAAAGAGAGACAGAGAGAGACAGAGAGACAGACAGACAGAGAGAGAGAGAGAAGGAGAGAGAGGAGAGAGAGAAGGAGAGAGAGAGGCACAGAGAGAGAGAGAGACAGAGACAGAGAGAGAGAGAGAGACAGACAGACAGACAGACAGAGAGAGAGAGAGAGAGAGAGAGAGAGAGAGAGAGAGAGAGAGAGAGAGACACACACAGAGAGAGAGAGACAGAGAGAGAGAGAGAGAGAGAGAGAGAGAGAGAGAGAGAGAGAGAGAGAGAGACAGAGAGAGAGAGAGAGAAAGCACTCAAGTGTTGCATGATGGAAGCAGAACTCACAGTACTGAATGTACATGGGGACGACGACATACTCTAATCTATCAGACTAATTTAGTACCTAGGCCGAGTAGGATCAGTCAGTCAGTCAGTCATTCCCTTGACCGCTGGGGTCGTTGGGGAGACGTGATGAGGCAGCCGCCGTTTCTCTCCAGGCTCTTCTGTTGGTGGCTGTCTTGAGGAGATCTTTCATGGTCATTTTGGTCCAGTCTTTTATATTGTCGGACCAGCTCTTTCTCTGCCGTCCTCGTCTGCGCCCTCCTTCAACGGTACCTTGAAGGATGGTTTTGGAGAGGGTGTTGTGACGAATGACGTGGCCAAACCATGCCATCTTCCGTCGTTTGAAGGTTGCCAGAAGTGGTTCGTGGGGCCCAACTAGGTTAGTGACCAGGTTCCGCACATAATCATTGGTCTTGTGTTCTTTGTAGGAGATGCGGAGTAGTTTCCTCAGGCACCTGGTCTCAAACGCCTGGATTCTTCTTTCTGTTTCGGCCATCAGTGTCCATGTCTCGCAACCATATAAGAGGACCGAGACCACTAGTGACTTGTAGAGCCGGAATTTTGTGTGGAAATTGATGTTGCTCTTCCACACTCTGTTCAGTCTGGCCATCGCTGCTGATGCGGAGTTGATCCTGATTCGGATTTCTGCTGTGCAGGTGCCATCTTTGGACAGGGTTGCTCCCAAGTACCTGAAGCTGGTCACTTCTTCCAGGGGCTCATCATTCATGGTTATGTTGGCACTGCTGTTAGTCGTGCTGTTGACCATGACCTTTGACTTCTCTGTGCTGACCTCCATGCCATAGGCACTTGCTCTTGTGACAAGTCTGTTTGTGAGATCCTGGAGCTCGGTGTTGCTGCCCCCCATGAGGTCGATATCGTCTGCGAAACGAAGTTGCAGACCGGCCTCCCGCCAATGCTGATGGAGGGGTGGTGTTCTTCTAGGGTGTCTGGCATGATTCTCTCCAGAAAGATGTTGAAAAGGACTGGAGATAGTAGGCACCCTTGCCTGACTCCGACTGTGGTCGGGAAGAACTGGCCCTGCTGGCTATTGAGGTGTACTGTGCTGCTGGAGTGTTCGTAGAGGGCCTGAATGACTTGAACGAGCCTCTCATCAATGTTGAAGTCTCTGAGAACCTGCCATAGGCCGTTGTGCCACACCCGGTCGAATGCCTTCTTAAAGTCAATGAAGTTGTGGAAGAGGTCATTTTGGTGTTGTAGATGCTTTTCAATCAGGACTCGGCAGTTGAAAATTTGTTCCATTGTGCTCCGCCCTCTTCTAAAACCTGCTTGTTCTTCTGATAGCAGTTCCTCAGCCTTGGATTTCAGTCGGTTGAGGATGATGCGAAGCATGACTTTGCTGGGGTGGCTGATCAGACTTATAGTCCTGTAATTTTGGCATTGTTTGAGGTTGCCTTTCTTGGGTAAGGGAATCACCAATGACTGGGTCCACTTTGTTGGCCACTTCTTTTCTGTCCAGAGCTTCTGACAAAGCATTGTTAGTGCCTCTCTGGTCTCTTTCCCTCCGTATTTCACAAGCTCAGCTGGGACATTGTCCACTCCTGGGGATTTCCCTGGCTTCAGACTCTGTATCGCGGCCTCAACCTCCTCCTTCAGTGCTTGGAGACCGTTCTCGCTGTCTGCGGGTCGTTGGTTGTCCTGCAAAATGGATGTGTCCGGGTTGAGCTGGTAATTGTAGAGGCCCTCACAGTATTCTGTCCACCTCTTCAGGACTTCTTCATTCTCTGTCAGTTGCTTGCCATCCTTATCTTCGATGACCACTGATCCTGTCTGGTTAGTCTTACTGAGGGTCTTGAGTGTGTTGTAGGCTTCTTTGCTGTTCCCTGCTTCCATGCCTTTCTCGATTGCTTCGCACTGCTCCTCTATCCAATTTTCCTCGACTGTCTTCATCTTCTTCCTGACTTCTCTGTTCACCTGTTGGTACTGCATCCTGGCTTCGTCGCTGGAGTGTTTCCTTCCTCTTAGTTCCCGCCTCTTGTCACATAGATCTAAGACCTCGATTGTAACCCAAGGCTGGATCTTCTTCTGCTTCTTTCCCACAACTTCTTCAGCTGTTGTAGTTAGCACCTCTTTGATGTTATTAACGAGGGGGTCTACATCGCTGTCCACTAAGTTGAGGAGAGCAAACTTCCCGCCTACTCGAGCCTGGAACACCTCTGCAATTTCGGGGTCCTTCAACTTCTCTAGGTCAAAGCGAATGCGGGGGTTCTTTGGACAACGCCGAGAAGGATAGGAATGGAAAAATCGAAAACAAATGGTGGAATGGAGAGAAGGGGAAGGGAGGAGTTATCATGATAATGTTTACTGTTGATTTTGTATGGAAACAATGGTGGCATGGGGGAGGGGAAACGGAGGGGTTATCATGGGAAAGTTTACTGTGAACTTCATTTTCATTTCACACCTTTGCTTCGAATCCTAGTGCAGGTCGAACCTTCATTACTTATCGTAATGTTAATGGTATTTTCACTATGCCAAATCTTTTATCCTCAGGATTTGATTGATAACTCCTGTCGTGTCATTCAGATGATCCACTTCATGTAAAACCGATCATAGTCACTGTCTAAATTTTCTTTAGTCGACGCATGAAAGTGTTTTTGTCTTAATTCTTAACGAGAAATCGAATATAGAAACAACAATTAAAAGGTATTCCACATTCTAAAGGATATTGCGCATAAACACACGTTTGAGCAATGTAATTTACACTATGATGTCATATACACCTGACCCTAAAATGATAACACTTTCCAAAGTGTCCTATTTTCAACAAAATCATAACAAGGTTTGATAGTAAACTCCGTCTAATATAATTCGAACACTAAATTGCTGTGTTCTGTCACATATTCATGCCATCTCTGCAAACACGAGTGAGACGCCCTATACTCAATCAAAAATCAGCTGGTGTGTTTTTCCGTTTGATTTCACCAACGAGATCAAATCCAAATATTTTAATGTTTCTGGACATCTAAGATCCAACTTTCTTAACTGTTTGTGTGAACATTATGGGGCACGTTTAATGACTTGAAGAGAGAGAGAGAGAGAGAGAGAGAGAGAGAGAGAGAGAGAGAGAGAGAGAGACAGAGAGAGAGAGAGAGAGACAGAGGGACAGAGAGAGAGAGAGAGAGAGAGAGAGAGACATAGACAGAGAGAGAGAGAGGAGAGACATAGACAGAGAGAGAGAGAGAGAGAGAGAGAGAGAGAGAGAGAGAGAGAGGGAGAGACATAGACAGAGAGACAGAGAGAGAGAGAGAGAGAGAGAGAGAGAGAGAGAGAGAGAGAGAGAGAGAGAGAGAGAGAGAGAGAGCACAATAGAACAAGACACAACGTAACGCATTACAAGAACATCAAAGAACAACACATAATGACATCTAACTCAGCAGGCTTTCAATTTAATTCAGTATTGAAACTGACCATCTTTCTCTATTCTGTCATGTATGCCACAGACCCTTGCTGATGTCCATAGTGCTGTCGTACCTTATCCCTCTCACCTTCTTCCTTCCCTCCATCCTCGCCTTCACTGTCCAATGGAGAGCAGATCCTTCAACCAATCGAAGCATGGCTTACGTGCAGACCACGCCGTGGTTCCCTGTAGACGGTCGGCTGGCTATCGACATCATGATCTATTTCTCTCTCGTCACCAAGCCTGTCTTTCTCCTCACTGTCTTCGCCAGCTGCGTCATCACCATCGTCAGTCTACGCAGAGCGAGTCGTAAACGTGAGCGGTTGGTGGGAAGAAAGATGGAGGAAGACGAGGACAGTGGGGACAACAGGATCACGAGGATGTTGCTGTGTCTGTGTGTGGTCTACGTCATTCTGGTGTTCCCTGACATCTGTTCTTCTGTCGCTGCGGCCGTTTTCCATGAGTACAACGTGTACAGAAAGTACCACAACACAGCCATCGTCGTGTACGACTTTATCTGGTTTGCATCCTGTTTGAATTCCACTATCAACATTTTCGCATATCTTCTGTTAAGCTCTCGATTTCGAAGAACCGTTAAAGAGTTGGGTGGCTGTTTAAGAGCGACAGTGAAAACGAAGACGATGGCTGATCGAAGCATGGGTTGAACCACATCTGCGCAGTCAGTTTACCAAGGAACCTGCGTTTTGCTAACATAGTATGCAACTGACGTCTCCATTCTTTTCTTTGTCAGTGAGTCTTCTTTGTCCTACTTTCTGTACGTGTGCAAACTGTAATCACGTTGGAGAATGACGAACACAGGAACGTGTGTGTGTGTGTGTGTGTGTGTGTGTGTGTGTGTGTGTGTGTGTGTGTGTGTGTGTGTGTGTGTGAGTGTGTGTGTGTGTGTGTGTGTGTGTGTGTGTGTGTGTGTGTGTGTGTGTGTGTGTGTGTGTGTGTGTGTCGTAACCGTTGGAACACACAGAACAACAACAAACATACTAAACAGTTGTCTTCACAATGTTAGCAGCACAAATTATTCATTCTACCGAACGCAAAAGAATCAACCATCACAGCACCTTTTCATCCCATTCACAATGTTTGACACATCTGGTCAGAGGTAAGACGACGAGATTATGTTCAGTGTCTTTACAACAATGTTCTTTTTAGTTATCTCACATTGACATAACCAAGTCAGGCAGTTTGACTATTTTAACCCACGTGTGATAAGTACATGCAACAGAAGGCTGACAGGTAGAGGGAAGGACAGGGGTAGGCAGATATATACAACTCCAACAAAAATATTTGGCGACAGGCACAGAAAAGAAACTTGGCACTCAACACTAGCAACAGCAGAAGACTTACTTAGTTTTGAATTCTGAGAATGTGCATGGACCAGTTAGTTCTTGAGTGGGTTCTTTCTTTCTTTCTTTCTTTCTGCGTACGCAGGCTGATACTCCTGCTGACACTGCCTGTATAGACAGGCGTGGGGTTTTGTGTGTATGACCGTTTTTTTAATTCCGCCATTAAGGCAACATACTCCATCTTCGGGGAAGGTGCATGCTATGTGTAACGTGTCATCCATACCAACGGCCAAACTGGCCTTCTCTTCCGAAAGTTGGTGATGGGATTTTACGTGTGTGCAAGATCGGTTTATAGTGTCATTTGAAGGACTGTATGGGGAATGGAGTCAGAACCAATGTTAACTCCGAGGAAAAAATCCCCGTGTACCGAAATTCGAACCCGCAACCCCAGGATCACGAGTCCGGCGCTCTGCCAACTGAGCTACTCCTGACCCCCTTGAGTGGGTTCAATTCCTATCAGCGCCATTTATTTGTGGGTATTTTTCAGCCACCACTGGTTTCTACTCAGGGTTGAAATTGTTGCTGCCTCAGTAGGGAAGTTTCGGACCACACAGTCGAGTTTATCTACTTAACTGATAAGTCTCTGAGAGTGTTCCTGAACTTTCCTGACCAGCACTGCAACAATTTGTGTCTTTCTCGGGCCTGGTTTACGCTGGGATATAGAATAAAAGCAAGCTTTGAGTATAGCCCTGTCATGCATTCTCAAACCAGAATGGTACTCCATAGCATCATTGTCATTATCCCTTATGGTCAGTATTAAAATCATGTCTTAAATTCTGTGACTCTTAATTCCAAGCAATCATTATAACCTCAGTTTCTACTTCCCTTCAGTATCTATGCTCTTTGTGAAGTTAGTTTCGGGGCCACCGGTATCGGCACGTTCATATGGACGGTCACAGGACGGACGTGGTAGCACCTTCCACAGGGACAGCTCACGCACGCTAGCTGTGCCCCCCCCCCCCCCCTCTCCCCACCCCCTCCTCGTGGATTTCTGTGCCAAGACTGTGGTGGAGAGACAGGGGCTGTGGTTGTTGACGTAGAGCCGGCACGAGCGGCGTGGATGTAATACCACTGAGGCGGCACGGGAAATTCGCGCACTCACGTATACACGCATGCACGCGCGCGCACACACACACACACACCACCCACCCACACACACACACACACACACACACACACACACACACACACACAAAACTGCATGACAACACAGACTCACTTGTAACCTACGTGGGTAAAACTTTGTCAAATGAGGTCATCAGCGCACCTTTATTGGAGACAATGTGAAGACTGGGCTGTGCAGCTACCTATGCTCTTACTCCTCGTTCCACAACTCTTGGCGAATGTATTTCATTTGGCAACTGAGAATAAGTATAGCTGCTACAATGCCTTTTCCGCTTTAGTCCTAAGGACGGCTTATAAAAAAAAATAATAATAAAAAAAAAAATCCGCTCTCCCGCTTTAGTCGTAACGATGTCTTATGCGAAATCCGTCTTTCAGACATTGGCGCAGTGGTGTGTTTGCAGTTTCAATATATCTTATGTGAACTGTCATATTTCTGTGTCTTTGTGTGTGTTCTGTGCCTTTGTGTGTTTTCTGTGCCTTTGTGTCTTTGTGTGTGTGCCAAAGACAGTCGTGGTCTATGTGCCGACATTCGCCCGTCTTATAGAAAGAGAAAGACGGACGTGGTGCAGCACCAACCCGCATGCAAAATGTACATAATGTACATGAAAAGCAGACAGGTGTGCAAGTGAAAGAACAGCGCATACATTGCCTATCATGGTAATTATCACCCAGCACACACAGTGCTCCCCGCTTCTCCCCCACCTCCTTCGCCCCATTCACACACACACACACACACACACACACACACACACACACACACACACACCCACACAAACAAACAAACACACACACACACACACACACAGCACACACACACACACACACAACACACACACACACACAACACACACACACACACCTCCCGTCCCGCATTCAAACAAAGCAGAACAGATTGCGCTCGCAGATACATGAAAGTGTGCACATGGACGCACGCTCCCTCCACCCCCTCTTCTCCCCCCCCCCCCCCCCCCCCCTCCCTCTCTCTCTTCTGTCTCTCGCCTCATCCTACAAATGATCATCTATGACAACAGGCGCATTTCAGAAAAGGAATTCAGTTTAGAGTGAATCTGATCTTTTTTGTCCAAAATGTAGAAAGAAAAGGGGTTAGTTGCCGCCACAGGCACAGAAAAACAGATTACAGGACAAGACACAATGCATTTCGACCTTTTGGGTCTTCTTCAGGCAAAAACAAATAATATTTAGAACAGTGAAAATGAAGAACGAGAAACCACTTACCTTGTCATATTCGGCGCAAAATGGCCGTTGGATCTATTTGGTTGTCTGATATTGATTTCCTGAAGGTAGAGATTCAAACGGATCAGCTAAAATATGATTTTCACTGTATGAGATCTGCCTAGCTTTATATGTCGCACGACACTTGTACAACTTTTCAAGGCTCTTCTGTCTTTCACCAACGATAATCATTCCTCCTACATGTGATAGTTTGTCCAGAACATTCTTAAATCACATTCAAACCACAGTACCAACACATGAATGCAAAGAAGTCTCATCAGGTTCTAAGAAAGAGCAGTAGAATTATTTGAGAATATCAATACTGGCATTAAAAGATCGAAGCTTTCGAACACAGGACGATCTGCTATTTTCCGTTGATATAGTCATGGTGTGGTTTGAAAGTCTACATGTTGTTTAAAACTCTTCCTAAATATTCACAAACATCGTCACGTTCTGCTTCAACACCTTTGTTTAAGAGAGAGAGGAGAGAGAGAGAGAGAGGAGAGAGAGAGAGAGAGAGAGAGAGAGAGAGAGAGAGAGTGTGTGTGTGTGTGTGTGTGTGTGTGTGTGTGTGTGTGTGTGTGTGTGTGTGTGTGTGTGTGTGTGTGTGTGAGAGAGAGAGAGAGAGAGAGAGAGAGGAGAGAGAGAGAGAGAGAGAGAGAGAGAGAGAGAGAGAGAGAGAGATTTTTCTCGAAATCTATAATCCTCTTTTTTGTCTTTTCCACATTGAAGTCAGGGTAATCATGATGACACCAATCAATGAATCTCAAGATTTCATTCAAAAATAATCTGAGAGATCTTGCATTGATGTGTCATCGAAGTATTTGATTAAAAGAGTTGACTGGCATCCTTTGCGGTCGTCTGTGTACAGAGTGAATAAAACATGGGTGAGATATCGGACATACTAAGTCCGTTGAATCAGAAAGATAATAACCGCCAAAGGAGCCTGCTATCTATTTATTTTATTTTTTACTTTATTCATTTGTTATTATTATGTGTTCTTTTTCATTTTGTGGTGTTAATGCCATTGATGTGGCTGTATGGGATAGCTGAAGAAACATCCATGGATAAGACTTCGTACAAAAGAGGCAAGTTTTTCTTATTCCAGGCTTGAACTGACATGATGAAGGAGTGTGAATGTGCGTGATCTGTAATCTGCACTGCCTGTATGTTAATGGATGCAGTCAAAAATGAATCACGAAACAAATCACAAAACCAGTCCAACTTATCACCGAACTCGTTCTGTATAATCACTTCTTGAACCTGGCTGTGACCAGAACATCTGACACAGCAGTCTCTATGAAAATCTACAGTACCCCTCCTTCCCCCTTGTCATTCATCGGAATTCGGCATACTCATTTTCTTCATAGTTTCTGTCCGTTTCCGGCACGTGTTGTTGTTGTTTGTTGTTGTTGTTGCTGCTGCTGTTGTTGCTACTGTTGTTGTTGTTTTGGTAAGTTTCTTTTCAAAAACAAATCAATCGTGGTGTGTGCACGTGAGACATTATGAAGGGTTTTCACATGTACACACTTCCACTGTGATACTGCTGAACTTGAACACAGAGGTGTGAGCAACCAACGGATATGGTCCTTTGACCTCACGTGTGTGTCGTTTGCTGATGGATCCAGGTCAGTTATATGTATAAAAGGGCCTTTAATGATTCGATTCTCAGATAGCTTCAAATTATCGCGTTATACGCTTCGGGTTTTCATTCCTAGATGGTTAAAAAATTTCAAAAGAAATCTGAAATGAGGCAGGGTGTAGTCAGCAGTAAATAATGAACAAGCGTGGTGTGTGACACGGACCAGTGCCGGCGGACCAACCTGACCAGTGCCAGCAGTTGTGTCGTGACTGGTGTTTGTGAAAGTGACAGTGAAAAGAAAAAAAAAAGAAGAAAAGGAAAGACAGTGATTCGTAAATAGTTTAGATCACCTGGCCAGGTAAAGTAGAAATCTATTTATACCCGGGTTTAGTTTGATGATTTAGATAAATGGTTTTGTGAAGTTCAAGGAAAGAGAGAATGTTTTATTTTGTTTGACTCGATGCGCTTTTGATGTTTTCTTCCATGATTATGTGTAGTAGAGTTATAGACTTTACTAGTGGTTTGATTTGATGAATGCATGATATATGAATGAGATTGTAAGCAAGCTATGAGTGTGTTTGGGCTGTGCGCTAGTCCTTCCTCCACTGACGTACCCCGAGGTTGACAAGTTATTGGCGATCTTGCCAGGATTTCTGGCACCATTTATTATAATTGTTCAACTTCTCAGAGAGGAAGCTGGGTGGGATTCAAGTATTGTAAATCCTAAGACAAAGGTAGTGTCTTACTGTATGTTTCCAAGATAGTTAATACTAGGCTTGGCATTGCTTCCAAGATAGTCAACACTAGGGCTTGCATTTTCAGCCCAGAGTACTTATTTCGCACAGATTGCCTATAATTCGCTCTCATAGTTGGGTCAGGCGCTAGGCGTCTTATAAAAAACTAATTACGTTGTCCCAAGCTAATATTATCATTATAGGATTGTGCTAATTACGTCACTCGTGTCGGTAAACACCAGTTTGGCTGTCGTAGTAATAAAATCTTGTTCAAAAAAAAAAAAAAAAAAAAGGATATAATGGCGGACGAAAGAACACCCTATTGAACAACTTGTGGCGTCGCTCGTGATTTAGGCTACTCGGGAAGAAGAGTTGCGAGCATTCGTGAAACCCAAAAAGATTGGAAAGAGATGAGCGAGCGGAAAGACGCTGTGTCGCAGTAGAACGCAGGAAACAGAAAGAATAAGGATTCAATTAGAGTTACAGAGAGAGTGAGAACACAGAGGGAGACCACCGATGATGGTGTTCAGTTTCAGTGACCCTGTGCGCAGTTATGCCCCCCGACCAAAGTTACCAAAATTCTCTGAAGGAACAGATTCGATTGATGCGTACATCAGCCATTTTGAATACGTTTGCTACTAGTCAGGGTTGGCCTTCAGAGAGATTGGGCAGTCATTTTGTCAGCGCTATGAGGTAAGGATTACAGATTTTCACTGCATTACCAGCAGACCAACAATCTGATTTTGGTGCTGTGAAGGAGTCTTTGATGAAGGCATTTGACCTCACGAGGAGGGGTTTAGAAAGAAATTTCGATCAGCTAGATTACAAGCAGGGTGAAACGTACACTCAGTTTGGTGCACGTTTAGATCACTATTTTGAGAAGTGGTTAGAGTTGAGTGGTACGAGAAAGGAGTTCGCTGAATTGAAAGAGCTGGTTATGAAAGAGCAGATTTTGTCAGGTTGCAGTCCAGAGTTAATTATACATTTGAAAGAGAGACAGCCAGAGACAGCAGGGGAGTTGCTGAAGTTAGCAGAGGTGTATAGGAGGCACGTTTGGGCACTAAGGTGCAGGAGAAACAGGTGCAGGCACAGGTGAGGAAGATGTGCAAGGAGACTAGGGAGTTTTCTGCAAGTCTGCAAACCCAGTGGTGGGGCAGAAAGGAGGACAAAGGGACAATAGGTGTTTCATTTGTCACAGAAGGGACATGTGGCGAGGGAATGTCGCATGAGGTTCCAGAAGGCAGCAGCCTTGCAAGAGGGTGATAAAGGTCACCAGGGGAAACGACCTGCAGTGGAACCAAAAGGGATCCAATCTGAAGAGGGTGGAGTGCGGCCTATGGCTAGTGCTGAACAGCAGTCAGTGTCAGGGATGGAGGGCACTAGGCTGAGTGGCTATTACCAGTGGAAAGAGGGTGGATTGGCCAGCAGAGGGTGAAAAGTGTTCGGGACACTGGTTGTTCATGTGGTGTAAGTGAGAACAACGCTGGTCGAGGAAGGGGATTTGACAGGGCAAATCCAGACCTGTACTCTAATCGATGGCACTGTGAGGGAGTTCCAGTTGCTAAGATAGAAGTACGTACCCCTTACTTCTCAGGCGAATTGTCTGCGCTGGTGATGGAGAAAACCCCTTTATGATTTGATCATTGGAAATATTCCAGGTGCAAGGGATCCAGGGGATCCTGAGTTGTTGACTGCTACAGGGGCAGCAGTTCAAACACGGAGCAAGAAGGAGGAAAAGGTTGATAAACCATTAGTCGTTCCAGCAAGGAAGTCAGGCATAGATGTGTCGCCTGATGAGTTTAGGGCAGCGCAGGAACAAGACCCTTCGCTCGTGAAGTCTTGGGAGTTGGCAAGAGGTGAGAGAGAAACAGGTGGTTGAGGAGGTGAGACAGAATTTCTGGTGAAAGGCGGGTTGTTGTACCAAGTGTTCACCAAGGGGAAGACAGGTAAGGTGACAACTCAGTTAGAGGTACCAGCATGTTATCGTGACACTGTCATGTCAGTGGGTCACGAGTCGCTCATGGCGGGTCATCTCAGCACCGGCAAAACAGCTGACCGAATCTTTGATGGATTTTCACTGGCCAGGGGCAATGGCAGACATAAAGCGGTTCTGCATGTCATTTGACGTGTGTCAAAGGTCAGCCACAAGAGGGGTGAAGAGGAAGGCGCCTCTTAAACATCCCCCTTTAATCGACACACCATTCAAGAGAGTGGCTGTTGATCTGATTGGCCCAATCTCACCCTGTTCCAAAGGTGGGCACAGTATCGAGTTCAGTACATCCCAGGTCGACAGAATGTAGGAGCTGACTATTTAAGTCGTGTAGTCTAGCAAGCTGCAACTCAGAGGAAGTCAGTCATATCCGGGGGTGCATAGCTACTTTGTAAATAATTGTGTTGATTACAGTGAGATTGAGTGGATATGGGTTCATTCTCATTTGGCTATGGTTCATATTTTCTGTGTGAGACTTGTTCATGCAAATGTAGTTATGTTTGGAGCATACAGTCGCTTGTGTAGTAACGCACTGTTTGCGATAAGTGAGGATGGAGATTCCTCAGTGAGGTGTCATGGATCGTGGGTCATATTAGATTGTGCTCTTCATAGTAGTTGTGAAGAGAAGAGGTGGCAAATCCGCAGGTAGGGGAATTGCATAGGTGCGCACAGAGTTTATTAGAAAATGAGTTGAAATAAGGCAAAAGCGAACGTCAATGATAAACCGTTGGGGTGATATTCACTAGTGATATATGCTTGTAATTTGTAAACCGGTTGTTGTAAATAATTTTGCAAAACCTTGCACGTGTAGCTGGGGTGTCAGCAAATTCGGTTGTTGTTGGTTTTTTTGACCGTTGTTTTGAGAAATGCTGAGCATAGTCTTTTGCAAGGGGGAAATTGTCATGGACAAAAAAAAGAAAAACCGAATTCGTGGTCAGTCGCCAGCCAGTTCAATTGGACATAAGTCCAAACTCAAACATCCTGGTTTCCAGGCAGACGACTTCATGTGTCGCATCAGACAATTAGGCACGGCGAAGAGGCTATTTTTAGTCCGTCACGGAGACGGCACCGTCCCGCAGACAGACTGAGTGGCTTGGCTGACGTCTCAATAGGTCTGGCCAGACGGATCTCGGCGTCTGGGTCAGACTGATGCAGCTAATTTGCAAGACCAGACGTCGCCGGTTGAAGTAGGAAGGGGGAAGGTATTGTGTGGTGGGGGTGAAATCAAGCTAATTAATTAAATGACCCATTGACCACCACAGAGAGCAAGACCGGTAGATGTGACTTTGACGATTTGCATGTCCAATAGAATTAGAGGGGAGGTAACCTCGGTACAAGGCGGGAAAAATTCTAACCAATGGTACTCACCCTTTTGGACAGATAGGAATGGGATAAGAAAGCTAGGAGGGAGGAAAACGAGGAGGAAGAGAAAGAAGACAGAGATGGGAGAGGTTCTGGGAGTAGGCTCTGCATGAGAGAAAAGAAGAGAGATGAGAGGAGGAAGTGAAGAGAACCGAGTTTGAAAGCATTAGCACCATATAGAGTCTGCAGGGGAAGGACTAAGGAGAGACGTGAGAGAGAGAGAGTTGCTAATTGATGAAGAGAAAAAAAAAAAAAGAAAAAAAAGCAACATGTCCATTTGATAGAGCAGACCAGAAGAGAGAGAGAGAGAGTGCAATGCGTTAGTGCAGGAAGGAAGAAAGGAGAACAGATCGATGCCTGGTAGTCATTGTTCAATTTGAACCGGGGTTCGACCTCATACCTGGCAGCGCCACTTTCATCAGAGCAGACCACAGGCCAACGCCAGTAACCTGACCAGTGCCAGTGGTCCAACCTAACCAGTGCCAGCGGTCCAACCTGACCAGCGCAGCAATTGTGTCGTGACTGGTGTTTGTGAAAGTGACAGTGAAAGAAAAAAAAAAGAAGAAAAGGAAAGACAGTGATTCGTAAATAGTTTAAGATCACCTGGCCAGGTAAAGTAGAAATCTATTTATACCCGGGTTAGTTATGATGATTTAGATAAATGGTTTTGTGAAGTTCAAGGAAAGAGAGAATGTTTTATTTTGTTTGACTCGATGCGCATTGATGTTTTCTTCCATGATTATGTGTAGTAGAGTTATAGACTTTACTAGTGGTTTGATTTGATGAATGCATGATATATGAATGAGATTGTAAGCAAGCTATGAGTGTGTTTGGGCTGTGCGCTAGTCCTTCCTCCACTGACGTACCCCGAGGTTGACACAGTCTGAGTGGTCAGCTCTGCTGTTCAATAACCCAAGCATTGTGAGTGGCTAAGAATTGCACAGAACAACCTTTACTTGGATCTCCTAAGAGATGCAATCTCCACTGATTGACCAAAACAATATAATGCTGAACAATTAAGTAGTGGGGGGAAAACAAGTGCAGGCTAACAATTCTTCAGTCGTTATAGTAGTGACTTGGCAAAGATTTGAACTTTTAAAAAAAATGAAGATGAAGAAAAATGGGGGGGGGGGGGGGGGGGGGGGATATATTATAAATATGAGAAGCCCTTCACTAGCTGCAGAGGGACCGTCATAATCCCTCTCAAAGGCACATTTATTTGTATTGCCTGCTCCTAGGCCTTTCGTCCGCTGGATAGGACTCATCAGGGAGACACGGCTGATTGTGTCTGTGCTCTTGGTGTCAAATAGAGACACACCACAGTCCATAATTCTGTGGTGTTCTCACCACCAAGGGTTCGAAAAAAGAATCCAACAGCAGCCTCAAAGCAGCCAGTGAAGGGTAATAAAATGGAACAAAACAAAAGTGTGGAGAGGAAAAAAGTCGCTTGAAAAACTAAAAGCATTATTCAACAGTATAAACGGTAAGGGACAATCTTTGAGCCTATGCTTGAGGATCCATTCAAGGATGCAAGGGAGATCAAAAGATATGGAACAGTCTGAGTGGTCAGCTCTGCTGTTCAATAACCCAAGCATTGTGAGTGGCTAAGAATTGCACAGAACAACCTTTACTTGGATCTCCTAAGAGATGCAATCTCCCACTGATTGACCAAACAATATAATGTGAACAATTAAGTAGTGGGGGAAAACAAGTGCAGGCTAACAATTCTTCAGTCGTTATAGTAGTGACTTGGCAAAGATTTGAACTTTAAAAAAAAAAAATTTGAAGATGAAGAAAATGGGGGGGGGGGGGGGGGTGGGGATATATTATAAATATGAGAAGCCCTTCACTAGCTGCCTGAGGGAACCATCATAATCCCTCTCAAAGGCACATTTATTTGTATTGTCTGCTCCTAGGCCTTTCGTCCGCTGGATCGGACTCATCAGGGAGACACGGCTGATTGTGTCTGTGCTCTTGGTGTCAAAATAGAGACCACACCACAGTCCATAATTCTTGTGGTGTTCTCACCACCAAGGGTTCGAAAAAAGAATCCAACAGCAGCCTCAAAGCAGCCAGTGAAGGGTAATAAAATGGAAACAAAACAAAAGTGTGGAGAGGAAAAAAGTCGCTGAAAAACTAAAAGCATTATTCAAACAGTATAAACGGTAAGGGACAATCTCTGAGCCTATGCTTGAGGATCCATTCAAGGATGCAAGGGAGATCAAAAGATATGGAACAGTCTGAGTGGTCAGCTCTGCTGTTCAATAACCCAAGCATTGTGGAGTGGCTACGAATTGCACAGAACAACCTTTACTTGGATCTCCTAAGAGATGCAATCTCCCACTGATTGACCAAACAATAGAATGCTGAACAATTACGTAGTGGGGGAAAACAAGTGCAGGCTAACAATTCTTCAGTTCGTTATAAGTAGTGACTTGGCAAAGATTTGAACTTTAAAAAAAAAAATGAAGATGAAGAAAATGGCGGGGGGGGGGGGGGGGGGGGATATATTATAAATATGAGAAGCCCTTCACTAGCTGCCTGAGGGAACCATCATAATCCCTCTCAAAGGCACATTTATTTGTATTGTCTGCTCCTAGGCCTTTCGTCCACTGGATCGGACTCATCAGGGAGCATGGCTGATTGTGTCTGTGCTCTTGGTGTCAAATAGAGACACACCACAGTCCATAATTCTGTGGTGTTCTCACCACAAGGGTTCGAAAAAAGAATCCAACAGCAGCCTCAAAGCAGCCAGTGAAGGGTAATAAATGGAACAAAACAAAAGTGTGGAGAGGAAAAAGTCGCTGAAAAACTAAAAGCATTATTCAAACAGTATAAACGGTAAGGGACAATCTTTGAGCCTATGCTTGAGGATCCATTCAAGGATGCAAGGGAGATCAAAAGATATGGAACAGTCATGAGTGGTCAGCTCTGCTGTTCAATAACCCAAGCATTGTGAGTGGCTACGAATTGCACAGAACAACCTTTACTTGGATCTCCTAAGAGATGCAATCTCCCACTGATTGACCAAACAATATAATGCTGAACAATTAAGTAGTGGGGGAAAACAAGTGCAGGCTAACAATTCTTCAGTCGTTATAGTAGGGACTTGGCAAAGATTTGAACTTAAAAAAAAAAAAAAATTGAAGATGAAGAAAAATTGGGGGGGGGGGGGGGGGGGGGGGGGATTATATTATAAATATGAGAAGCCCTTCACTAGCTGCCTGAGGAAACCGTCATAATCCCTCTCAAAGGCACATTTATTTGTATTGTCTGCACCTAGGCCTTTCGTCAGCTGGATAGGACTCATCAGGGAGACACGGCTGATTTTGTCTGTGCTCTTGGTGTCAAATAGAGACACACCACAGTCCATAATTCTGTGGTGCTCTCACCACCAAGGGTTCGAAAAAAGAATCCAACAGCAGCCTCAAAGCAGCCAGTGGAGGGTAATAAATGAAACAAAACAAAAGTGTGGAGAGGATAAAAGTCGCTGAAAAACTAAAGCATTATTCAAACAGTATAAACGGTAAGGAACAATCTTTGAGCCTATGCTTGAGGATCCATTCAAGGATGCAAGGGAGATCAAAAGATATGGAACAGTCTGAGGGGTCAGCTCTGCTGTTCAATAACCCAAGCATTGTGAGTGGCTAAGAATTGCACAGAAGAGAAGATAAATATGTTCGTTCACGACCACCCATCTTATTTTGCACAAAAACCCCCCTTTTCACATACTAATCACGTCCATCACATATCAATTTTGGCCAAAATTAACCCCTGTTTCACAAAAAAATTAACATGCAAAAACCTCTAAAATTGACGTAATTAGTACTTTTAAAACGGGGGCTTACGTGCTAGATAAGATAGGGTGATCGTGAAACGACATATTTACCTTCTCTCCAGGCACATAAAATCAACTAAAAATATATATGGTTTGACAAGCTTGTTTTTTTTACAACCCGCCGCTAGACCAGTTAAAATCAATATTGGTTCTGAAAACCTTGTGCATCAGCGCGTGCAACGTGAGAGCGTCCCTAGTGAATTGTTATTCATCAGGCGACGAGCTCAAAATGTCACGTGTGCACATTCAACCAATCAGCAGGAGTATGACGTCTTTTTGGCTGGGGAAGCTTTTGTGTCGCTAACAACGGGACAGAGCTATTGTCATTTCACATTTGGGAGGCGTGCTGTGAAAAACGTTTGAGAGGGTGTTGCTTTGTAGACGTGCTAGAGAAGTGATTTTACCAGAAAATATTATGTCTCAAGACAGCATTTCTTCAGATTTAGAGAGAGAAATTATGGAAATCGCAAGTTGCTATTCAAAATCTATTAGATTTCTCAACACAACCTCACTTTAATTCTACCTGACATGGATCAGCTTCTACTTTTCAACAGAACGGGGTTCTAAACAGAAACAGCTATATATATAGCCACCGTCTGTCAAGTTTTCTGAACTACTGTGACGGGCTTCTAAAAATAGTAACGGTTACGCGTAACTGCCTGGCTAGCAGCGAGGCTGGGCTGTTGGGCCACAGGGACGGCCTAACAGCGTGCAGGCCTGCGTGCTGGCATTTTTACGTTCTTGCTTAAGCTTTGGCGGACTGGTAAAAACCGTTGGGGATCCGAACGGTATCAAAAAATTAGTTCTTATTTTCACCTGCTTCACGTCCTGCTTTGCTGTTTTGCTTCACCTGTTTTCAGGCTGCCTTTGAGCGGCTGCTGATGAATTTTGGGAAAGATCCTGTGATTATTGATTCAGGACTCTAATAAGTGTTTTAGCGGCCGTCTAAAAATTTTACGACGTTAAAGTGTGAACCACAAAAAGCTCCTTTTCCACTCACCTGCAAACACCTCCCCATCTTTGTGCGTTTGTTTTTTTGGGTTTGTTTGTTGTTTGTGTGTGTGTGTGAGCGTTTTGTCCTACAAAGCAGTGCAGTAAACGTCCTGCTATTGATTGGACTAGTTAATTAAACCGCCCCCTCCCCACGCACGCACATTATTTAACTTCTTCTGAATTATTGGGGTAAAACGAGAGACACTGATTACTTAATTTTTTAATTGTTGTTTATATTTGGTTTTTAAAAAATAAAGGGCCCGAAGTAGCTACAGAAACTTATTAATATACTTTACGAGTTGGATTGGGAGAGGGAGGCTGATAAAGATCAGTTAAAGAACAGGTTTGAAGAATTAATTATGATCTTTTTAATCGATAGGACATGCGAAAAAAAGTGTATTGGAAGCTGTCAGTAAAAATACCAGATTCTTGGGCCCCACCAGTAGTAAAGTTGTTTGCTATATTACTAGATAATATGGCTCCTGAAGATGTTAATCTGACTGTTTCTTACCCCCCCTTGAAGGAGTAGCTATTCGCTTTAATGAAGATCAGGTTTTACGATTTAGAAAAGACTAAAAAATAACATTTGAATTACAATTATTTTTTATTTTTTTTTAGATTTAAAAATGAAGCCCGAAAAAAATTAAAAGGGGCTTACTAATATACTTTACAAGTTGAAATGGAAGGTTCATAGAGAAGTGTTAAGGGAAGGTTTGAAAAATCAATTACTGATCTTTTTAATCACATAAATATACAACCAAGAGTGAAGAAGTTCATCAGTGAAACACAAGGTTTTGGACACAACAAAACTATAAAGGCTGTTTGCTATTTTAATTGATTATATGGATTCTGATTTTATGGGTGATAATCTAACTGTTTCTATCGCCCCTGAAGGAGGATTATTCACTTTTTTTGAAGATCAGGTTTTACGATTAAAAAAAAGACTATGAGTAATAAATAATAACTGAATTTTTATAATTATTTTTTATTTATTTTAGATTTAAAAAATGGCTGCCAAACTCAGTGAATTGATTTAAAGAAGTTTTAATGAACTATTTGACGAAACAATGAAAGCATTAAACATTGATTTTTAGTGAATTTTGGTTTGAGAATGATGTAAAACAATATAATAAAAGATCATAGTGAAAATATTTAAAGAAGCAACCAAAGCGATGAACTTGATGTTGTGATTTAGAAAAAACTAAAATATTAGCAGGCGTTATTGTAAGGTTACGTGGCTTGAAGTGTTTTCAACGCTTGGGTGAAGAATAAAAAGCGCGTTTTACTTACTTTTATAACATTTATTTTTTTAATCTACGTAAATATTGTGGCTTTAAAAATGACGACCACAAGTAAATTCGGGGATAAAAAACTATATACGATGGAAGAAATATTCAGTAGTGACAAACAATTAAGCAATATGTTTAGCGAAGCAGACATGGACATCATTAACCCCACAAATGTTCAGGAAGCGTTGGCACATGCTATCTCTAAAATCCCAGAGTCTCTTCAACATGAACCACCAGTAAAAAATGCTGTTAACCGTTCTGATTGATTTATATACGCCTGATGATAATAACATGGGGAAATCTGGGTTTCAACCCAAACAGAAAGAAGTAATCAGCTATCACGACTTTAATTCTGACTGGGCTGACTACATGCTTACACAGTTTAATCATGCAAGTGAGGAGGCAAAGTTAAGGGGTTCTGGTGGTCTGAAGGGACAGTCCTTGAAATCAGATTGAGACAAACAAAGTTTCCTTCCTATAGTTGGCAATTCTTTCATTTCTCTCCAAAGAGTTAGAGTTAAAATGGGCCTGTCTTAAAAAATACATAATTCTGACAACATGTGTTTTATGTGGTGTGTTTTTAGCGCATTTACATCCCGTTAAAAATCATGCAAACGGTCTCCAATTATGAAACATTTAAGCAAGAGCTGAACTTTGATAACATAACCTTTCCCGTAAGTATAAACAGTATATCTCAGTTTGAAGAGCAAAACAAACCAATCACTGTAAACGTATACACATGGTCTGTAGTAGACAATCTAGTGCCTCTAAGGGTTTCTCCCAACGCCCCTAAATTTAGGCGAATCATTGACAAACATGTTTGACTTGATACTGTTTACAGGGTAGTACAAAGAGTCATTATGTATTAATCAGAACATAAGCAGATTATGGGTTTTACATCAAAGAACATGCTAGGAAAGATATTTGTAGAAGGTGTTTGCTCAGATTTTTACTATAGAAGAAGCTGCCAAGCATAAGAATCGTTGTAAAAGTTTTGGTAGACTGTGAAACCGAACTCCTCACACCTAAACCAGGGTTCTAAAGTTAGTTTTAAGAATGTACACAAAATGCAAATGAGCCCGTACGTGGTTTATGCTGACTTTGAATCGCTCTTGCCGCAGTACTACGGTCCCAACAGCAAGAACAAAAAACAGCATTATTAACCCCCCATCAGATCTGCTCTTATTTCGTTTATTGTTGTTAGGTCAGATGGGGCAACACACACGCCCAGAGATTTCAGAGGCCCCAATGCAGCTAGTAAATTTTAAGCAGAAAAGAAACAACTTTGCAATTACTACTCCAACAAAATAAATTTTTTCAGACATTGTTATGACTCCTGAAGACCAAGAACGCTATGACTCATCTACACACTGTTGGATATGTAACAGAGAATTATTAGGCGACACAGTGAGAGACCATGTCACTTTTCTGGCAAATTCAAGAGGGGCCGCGCACAACAATTGTAATCTTCAACTTAAGGTTGACCCCAAAAATGGAAACTGCCTATCTTCTTTCTTAACCTACGAGGCTCGATTCTCATTTTATCATGCAAGCAGGTGATTCTGAATATAAGGGGTTTTCTTGCATTGCACAATTCTTCAGAAAAGTACATTGACTTTTACTCTTGATTGTTTTATCCTTTTATGACTCTGCCCAACATCTGTGGGGGGAGTTTTAGATAAGTTAGCGGAAACGCTACAAGACTTTCCAATCATAAACAATATTTTTTATCCATCTTTAGTCCGTAAAGGAGTTTATCCTTATGAATACATGAACTCGTGGGATAGTTTGACGAAGACTCGCTTCCTCCTAAAGGCGCTTTTTTTTCTAGTCCTTAGAGGCAAAGACATAACGATGCTGACTGTGAATACGCCTCAGAAAGCCTGGGGCAGAATTACACGGTCAAACAATGGGCGACTATCCGATCAATATTTATGGCCGACGTGTGGTTTATTGGCAGATGTCTTTCAGAATTACAGATCTACATGCATGAAACATTTCTGTCTAGACTCATTTACATTACACTCTGCGGGCCCCGGGCTTTCTTGGGGATGGGATTTTAAAGTCTACAAACATTCAGATCGACTTAATATCTGATCTACCCACACTTCAGATGATTGAAGACGGGTTTAAGGGGAGGTTTTAGCATTGGCCTCACATCCTTACTGCAAAGCTAACAACAAATATTTAGACGATTTTGACCAACTAAACCGTCTAACTATCTAATGTACTTAGACGCCAACAATTTGTATGGGTGGGCCATGAGTCAACCGCTTCCACTGAAAAACTTTAAAATGATAAAAGGGCCCCATGAAGTTAACACTGTGTTAGGTATGTTATCACAGCTTACGCCCGATAATCCAGCAGGACTAATCTTGGAAGTAGACTTAGAATATCCTAAAGAATTACACGATCTCCACAACGATTACCCACTAGCCGCAGAAAGCTTAAAGATGAGTCCCATCGAACCGCCTAAACTTGTTCCCAATCTTCGTCACTAAACTAAAATAAGTGGATGAAACTCGACTGTGTGGTATTCCCAACTGAGTCCGCAGCAAACTCAACTCTGAGTAGGAGCCGGTTGGGGCAGAAAAACCCAAATGGCTCTAATGGGATTCGAACCCACGACCTCCCAGCCGCCGGGAGTCCGCGACGCTAACACTTCGCCACGGCGGCTGGTCCTAAATGAAGGCGTTTGTCGGCGCAGTATTTGTTTTATTTGCTCTGTTTTTCCCAGGGTTGGTTTTGTGCGTGCTGTGCGTGTGTGCGTGTGTGTGTGTGTGTGTTGTGTGTGTGTGTGTGTGTGTGTGTGTGTGTGTGTGTGTGTGTGTGTGTGTGTGTGTGTGTGTGTGTGTGTGTGCGTGGTGTGTGCGTGCGTGCGTCTACGTACGTAAGTGCGTGCATGTGTGTGTGTGTGTGTGTGTGTGTGTGTGTGTGTGTGTGTGTGTGTGTGTGTGTGTGTGTGTGTGTGTGTGTGTGTGTGTGTGCGCGCGCGCGCGCGCGCGCGCGCGTTTTGTTGGAACTCAGACACTCTATCAGCTGACTGGAAAAAAGGCCACGATAGTTCCAGTTCATAAACGGAAAATCAAAATGGTATTATTCTTTTAAATAATCAAACTCTGCATGCGTGCGTGCGTGCGCGTGCGCTCGCCCGTGTATGTGTGTGTGTGTGTGTGTGTGTGGTGTGCGTGTGGTGTGTGTGTGTGTGTGTGTGTGTTGTGTGTGTGGTGTGTGTGTGCGTGCGTGTGTGACCTCCCTGACCCGCATCTTCATGAAAACAAAATTTATCAAAGCAGTCAGGGTCGAATTCTTTGCTGATACATTCGCTAAAATGTGTCGGACCGAATATTTTCCTACGTCTGAATAGATTCGTGACTTCAACTTGAAGATGAGGATTGACCTTTCGAAATAATTACACTGACGACAATTCTTATTATATTAATTCAAACTAAGAATGCAGGAATTGATTTCTGCTCTTCAAAGCTAAAGCCAGACAAACGGCAACAGGTAAGGATCCAATTTCATTTAACACGATCAAACAATTTCCAGAATGTTTCCTTCGAAAATTATTAGAGTTTTTCCAAATTTGTTGGAATTCCGGCACTCTACCAGCTGACTGGAAAAAGAAAATAAATGACACTCCTGTCTTTCTAAGCAAACAAATAATATTTCTTGGTGTTAGTTTTCATTATTAAATTGTTCTGGAACAAACACATTAACTATCTCATTGAAAAGGAGGAAGAGAATGGCGTTGTTGCGCGTTTTTATCAGGTATCCCTCATATAAATTGTGGTTCTTATCTTTGTTCATGTTGCTTCAAGTTTAGTTCGTTCTCTCACATCTTATGGTTAGGAAGCCTTTCCAACGGCTTCCGTGTCGGATTTACATAAATTAACCAGTGTTGATTCTTTGGCATTTAAAATAGCGTTAGGGTTATGACGTTGGGCTTCTATTGATATGACGTGTAAAGAAGCTGGAATTTTGCCTCTTGATGAATACAGAAGACACTTTGCCTGCAAGTTCATGGTGAGGGTGAGATCCATTCCAAACTCACTTGTCTCTGAACTTGATGAGGACACCGATATTTCGAGAGAGATTACAAATACAACAAGTTATACTTCTCTATTAGAATATGCACGTCCATTGATCCAGAACTATGATCTATTGTTTGATCAAATTGCCAAGGTTCCTCGTCATCTGCATCCGCCTTGGTTTACTGAAAGAGCTGAGATAATGTACACATATGGAGATTTAAATAAGACTGATAACCCTCCCATTCTGGCTTCTAGGGCTGTAGAGCTAATCAATACAAAATATTGTGTTCATGCTCGCGTTTACACTGATGGCTCAGTCATGGACTCCTCTGAATTTGGGGCCGCTTTTGTTGTCCCCAGCTTGGATATAAGAAGACGATTTCATCTAACAAAGGGCTGTTCTATTTTCACCGCTGAGTTATTTGCTACCATGATGGCTTTGAATTTCTTTAAAGACATAAGTAATCTGCCCACTAAACTAGTTATTCTTTCAGATTCAAAATCAGCTCTGGTGGCTATACACCATCAATCATCACCAGATAGACTTGACATTTTAAAAGAAATTCTTTTCTTAATTCTCAGCTTAATACACGAGGTTCAGATGCATTGTTATTGTGGGTTCCTGGCCATTCCAGTCTGTATGATAATGAGATGACAGATGTATGTGCTAAAGAGGCAGCTTTTGGGAAATCAGGCTTCAGTGTTTTAATACACCTCTTTTTGTCTCTGAAGCTAAGAGTATTTTATCAAATGCAATTTGGAAAAAAAAAAACTGGAACAATATTTAAATGACGTCTCTCTTCAAACACAGATGGGATGTGACTATTCCTGAGAAACAGCATTAACCCCCCTGGACCAATCCCACTAAGAAACTTAATTCACCGACTGCGGGTTAATGCATGCTTGGGAAGATTGTTTAATCCTTTCCCTGTCTGTGTCTGTGGTCTTCAACTTGATATTACTCATTTTTTATTTGAATGCACGAGCACAATAATTTACTTTCATTCACTCCACGAAAAGATCATACATTAAAACATGCCACTTACGCTTCCAAGTGTATTGCAGTCGACTAGGGAGACAGGCTGGGCAATGACTTTAGTAGCTGCACGTTTAAGTCAAAATCATCGTTTGGCAGGTTTTTGTTTTCTTTCTTCTTTTTTTTTCTTTTTTTTAATATTTGATAATTCTAAGGCTTTTAAAACCATTCCTGTTAGTTGTGATCGAGTTTTTTTTCTTTTCTTTTCCCAACTGAACAATGTATTACGCTATT
>CM031620.1:64177165-64189665 GCA_018398815.1 Conus ventricosus | reverse complement strand
GAGAAGGGAAGAGTATTGGGTCAGGGAATGCCTGTGAGAAGGGAAGAGGATTGGGTCAGGGAATGTCTGTGAGAAGGGAAGCGGATTGGGTCAGGGAATGTCTGTGAGAAGGAAAGAGGATTGGGTCAGGGAATGTCTGTGAGAAGGGAAGCGGACTGAGTCAGGGAATGCCTGTGAGAAAGGAAGCGGATTGGGTCAGGGAATGCCTGTGAGAAGGGAAGCGGATTGGGTCAGGGAATGTCTGTGAGAAGGGAAGAGGATTGGGTCAGGGAATGCCTGTGAGAAGGAAAGCGGACTGAGACAGGGGATGCCTGTGAGAAGGGAAGCGGATTTAGTCAGGGAATGTCTGTGAGAAGGGAAGAGGATTGGGTCAGGGAATGCCTGTGAGAAGGGAAGAGGATTGGGTCAGGGAATGCCTGTGAGAAGGGAAGAGGATTGGGTCAGGGAATGCCTGTGAGAAGGGAAGCGGATTGAGACAGGGAATGCCTGTGAGAAAGGAAGCGGATTGAGACAGGGAATGTCTGTGAGAAGGGAAGCGGACTGAGACAGGGAATGCCTGTGAGAAAGGAAGCGGATTGAGACAGGGAATGTCTGTGAGAAGGGAAGAGGAATGCGACAGGGAATGTCTGTGAGAAGGGAAGCGGACTGAGCAGTGTGGGACTGATGTTTTTGAAGTGGCACGAAAGATGAAAGAAACAATGATGATAGATAGTATTTGTATCGTACAACTCTGAGCATAAAGAAATAATGATAATAGCTTTATTTGTATAGTGCAGCTCTGAGTATAGAGAAACAATGGTAATAGATAGCATTTGTACAGTGCATCTTTGATTAAAATAGACATGGTAACAGATAGTATTTGTACAGTGCAACTTTGATTAAAGCAATAATGATAATAGGTATTATTTTGTATAATGCAACTCTGGTTAAAGAAACAACGAAATAGTGTTTGTATAGTGCAACTCTGATGAGAGTGATAATGACAATAGATAGCATTTGTATAGTGTAACTCTAAAGTACTACTAATGATAGATAGCATTTGTAGAGTGCAACTCTTAAGTACTACTGATGATAGATAGCATTTGTATAGTGCAACTCTAAAGTACTGCTAATGATAGATAGTATTTGTATAGCGCAACCCTAAAGTACTACTAATGATAGATAGTATTTGTATAGTGCAACCCTAAAGTACTACTAATGATAAATAGTATTTGTACAATGCAACTCTAAAGTACTACTAATCATATATAGTATTTGTATGGTGCAACTCTAAAGAACTGCTAATGATAGATAGTATTTGTATAGTGCAACTCTAAAGCACTGCTAATGATAGATTGTATTTGTATAGTGCAACTCTAAAGCACTACTAATGATAGATAGTATTTGTATACTGCAACCCTAAAGCACTACTAATGACAGATAGTATTTGTATAGTGCAACTCTAAAGCACTACTAATGATAAATAGTATTTGTATACTGCAACTCAAGGCAAAGTTCTAATGATAATAGATAGTATTTGTAGAGTGCAACTCCAATTAGAGAAATAATGATAAAAGTATCCATCTGTTGCAACTCTGATTAAAGTGATGATGATAACAGGTAGTATATGTGTAGTGGAACAAGAATTAAAGTATGAATGATAATAGATTGTATTCGTGTAGTGCAACTCTTGTTAAGAAATAATGATAATAGATAGTATTCGTATGATGCAACTCAAGTTGAAGTAAGAATAATAATAGACAGTATTTGTATCCTGCAACTCTAGTTATGGTAATAATTATAATACATAGTATTTGTATAGTGCAACTCTAATTAAAGCAAAATTACAATATATAGCTTTTGTATCATGGAACTCTAGTCAAAGTAATAAGAATTATAAAAATTATTTGTACACTGCAACTCTGCTTTCAAAACTACTCGTTGCTTTTCTTACACCATTCAGACCTTCATTCATTCACATGCAACGATTATCTTACTACAGAACGTATCGTGTACACATAAACGATTTTGAATTTCGCTTCGGTAACTCCAGGGCTGGATGAGTCAAGAGTGAGTGATCATGGTATGCGCAGCGCGCAGATTAGACGTAAAAAAAAAGCCCGTTGCCTTACAGTAGAGAAGAGTAGAGTAGAGGAGCAGAGTAGAGCACAGCAGAGTAGAGTAGATGAGCAGAGTAGAGCAGAGCAGAGCAGAGTAGACCAAAGCAGAGTAGAGTAGAGCAGAGTAGAGCTGAGCAGAGTAGAACTGAGCAGAGTAGAGCAGAGCAGAGTAGAGCATAGTAGAGCAGAGTAGAGCTGAGCACAGTAGAGCAGAGCAGAGGAGAGCATAGTAGAGCAGAGTAGAGCTGAGCAGAGTAGAGCTGAGCAGAATAGAGCTGAGCAGAACAGAGCTGAGCAGAATAGAGCTGAGCAGAACAGAGCAGAGCAGAGCAGAGTAGAGTAGAGTAGAGCAGAACAGAGCAGAGCAGAGCAGAGTAGAGTAGAGTAGAGCAGAGTAGAGCACAGTAGAGCACAGCACAATAGAGGAGAGTAGAGTAGAGTAAAATTGAGTAGAGCAGAGTAGAGAAGAGTAGAGCAGAGCAGAGTAGAGCAGAGCAGAGTAGAGCAGAGCAGAGCAGAACAGAGCAGATCTGAGCAGAGCAAAGCAGACTAGAGTAGAGCAGAGCAGAACAGAGCAGAGCAAAGCAGAGTAGAGCAGAGCAACTAGAGTAGAGCAGAACAAAGCAGACTAGAGTAGAGCAGAGCAGAGGAGCCTAGAGTAGAGTAGAGCAAAGCAGACTAGAGTAGAGCAGAACAAAGCAGACTAGAGTAGAGCAGAGCAGAGGAGCCTAGAGTAGAGTAGAGCAAAGCAGACTAGAGTAGAGCAGAGCAAAGCAGACTAGAGTAGAGCAGAGCAGAGTAGAGCAGAGTAGAGCAGAGCAAAGCAGACTAGAGTAAGCAGAGCAAAGCAGACTGAGTAGAGCAGAGCAGACTAGAGTAGAGTAGAGCAAAGCAGACTAGAGTAGAGCAAAGCAGACTAGAGTAGAGCAAAGCAGACTAGAGTTGAGTAGAGCAACGCAGACTAGAGTAGAGAAGAGCAAGCAAGCAGAGCAGAGCAGAGCAGAGCAGAGCAGTCTAGAGTAGAGTAGAGCAAAGCATACTAGAGTAGAGCAGAGCAAAGCAGACTAGAGTAGAGTAGAGTAGAGCAGAGCAGAGCAGAGCAGAGCAGAGCAGAGCGGACTAGAGTAGAGTAGAGCAGAGCAGAGCAAAGCAGACTAGAGTAGAGTAGAGCAGAGCAGAGCAGAGCAGAGCAGAGCAGAGCAGAGCGGACTAGAGTAGAGTAGAGCAGAGCAGAGCAGAGCAGAGCAGACTAGAGTAGAGTAGAGCAGAGCAGAGCAGAGCAGAGCAGAGCAGAGCAGAGCGGACTAGAGTAGAGTAGAGCAGAGCAGAGCAAAGCAGACAGAGAGAGAGATAGAGTAGAGTAGAGTAGAGTAGAGAGCAGCAAAGCAGAGCGAGTGAGAGTAGTAGAGTAGAGTAGAGTAGAGTAGAGTAGAGTAGAGTAGAGTAGAGTAGAGTAGAGTAGAGTAGAGTAGAGTAGAGTAGAGTAGAGTGGAGTGGAGTGGAGTAGGGCAGGGTAGAGGAGAGTGGGGTAGGGGAGAGTAGAGAAGAGCAGAGTAAAGTCGAGTCGAGTCGTGTCGTCTGAAGAAAGGGAAATAACCTGGATTCTACACGGTTCCCCCCCCCCCCCCCCCCCCCCCGTCCCCCTTACAATTCAACCCTGCCCCTCCCTGTCTCTGTGTCTATATGCTGTCTGTCTCTGTCTGTTCCTCTGTACTCTTCTCTGTCTCTGTGTCTATATGCTGTCTGTCTCTGTCTGTTCCTCTGAACTCTTCTCTGTCTCTGTGTCTATATGCTGTCTGTCTCTGTCTGTTCCTCTGTACTCTTCTCTGTCTCTGTGTCTATATGCTGTCTGTCTCTGTCTGTTCCTCTGTACTCTTCTCTGTCTCTGTGTCTATATGCTGTCTGTCTCTGTCTGTTCCTCGTACTCTTCTCTGTCTCTGTGTCTATATGCTGTCTGTCTCTGTCTGTTCCTCTGTACTCTTCTCTGTCTCTGTGTCTATATGCTGTCTGTCTCTGTCTGTTCCTCTGAACTGAAAGTAATTAGAGGATAAATAAATCATCTCAAGATATGCTGTTGCCGCGCTCCTGTGCAAGCACGCGTCTGTGTGCATGCAAGTATATATTAAAATATTTTTTGTACATGTGTGCACGTGTACATAAGTGTGTACATCCGTAATTGGTGGTAGAGGGACGTAGAGAGGAGGGAAGAGTCAAAGTAGAATTGAACGGTGGAGAAGGGGGGGGGGGGGGGGGGGGGAGGGAGTGACCGAGTGAATGTGTTTTCTGAGATATGTACGTACATATGGACGTAGATTGTCATTGCTGAATGGACAAAGGCTGGCTGGTCTTCTCTCTCTCTCTCTCTCTCTCTCTCTCTCTCTCTCTCTCTCTCTCTCTCCTCTCTCTCTCTCTCTCTCTCTCTCTCTCTCTCTCTCTCTCTCTCTCTCTCTCTCTCTCTCTCTCTCTCTGAGGCACCCAGTCATCGGGAAACTTCTACTAAAGGGCGCACTGCCAATACGTTCATCCATTCAAACAACCCACAGCCCAGGAACCTTGGCAGAATCCACAAAACTAGGCACCTTAAGATTAGTCAACATCTCCATCTTCGACAAGGGCAAGTAACCCATCCTGTGGTACACCTGCCCACAGCTTCGGTCCACCATGCGGGACAACGAGAAGCTCAGCTTGGTCCTCCAGGCCATGGCCGTGGCCTTAGAGCTGGTCCGGGTGGTGCAGATGGCGCAGGAGTTGGGCAGTCCAGCAGACGTGATGTTCCACAGGTAGTGACGAAACGTCTCATCCATGGCCAGCCCAGCAAAGGCCAGAACCTTCTCGGGAAGCGGAAAGGTTCCATGGCAAGGTCCTCGTAACGGATGCTGAGGAGTCGACCGGGAAACTGAGTCTTCATCGCCGCGGCCTGCTCCAGGTCCATGACGACGCGTTGGCAGAAGCGTCGGAAGACGCCGGACGTCTCGTTAAGGTTGTATGTGGTGAACTGACCCACACTCCTCTGGGAGCGGAGAGTTGCCCGAGGGTCACGCACCAAGTGGATGACCTTCAAATACAATGTCAAAAATTATTCATAAGGTTCCGCTGAAAAACGTAGACAAACGAATCACACGACACAACACGACGCGTTTCGACCATTTAGGTCTTCTTCAGGCAAGACTCAGGACAACAAAAATGAACGAGCAATCACTTATCTTTATCCAATTCGGCGCACGGGTGCGCGCGCACGCACGCACGCAAGCACGCTCGCCCGCACGTACACGGACGCATGCACGCATGCATGCACGCACACACACACACACCAAAACACACACACACACACACACACACACACACACACACACACACGCACGCACGCACGCACGCACGCACGCAAGCACACTCTCTCTCTCTCTCTCTCTCTCTCTCTCTCTCTCTCCACACACACACCACACACACACACACACACACACACACACACACACACACACACACACACACACACACACATGCAATGATAATAATGGCACAGCCAATGTTAGGTAGGTACCCAAGGTCTGACCAGCGCGTTGGGCTCATGTGTAGATCAGAAATCTGCTAAGTCATAGCCATGAGGCCCTCACCTTAAATTCTCTCATCTTAGTCATTAATTAATTCATTTATCCATCAGCTGTAAATCATGCACAGTGTGGTCTCGAAAGTTAGCGGAGATGGTGTAGCGTATATGGACTAGTCCGCACGCTGTGACACCTCCTTGATGAAACTGAAACTGAAACTGCAGATATTAACAGACAAAGCCAAACTGAAAATGAGATACAGCCGCAAACGTCCGAACAGCCTGTACAATGTTCTCATTCACAAATAGGAGTAGCCATGTCAAGACAGTAAGATGTTTAAAATGGGTTCGAGCACATTTCAAGATCAGCCTTCCTGGTAAAAGTCAGGGCACATTGCCAGGAAGACGAAGAAGTGCCGGGAAGGAGAGATGGGAAGAGAAGATCAGGGAGAGGACAGAACGGTCCTTCACCATCTGTCAGAGGCTCATACTGAACCCCAACAGATGGAAGGACATTGTCAAAGAACTCATCAGCCTCATCTCAACAGCCCCTACAAGGCATGGAAATCCAAAGGCAGAAGCTCTTCAGTTCCGAGGTGATGCTCAGCTGGTCTGGCTCGTGAGCGACCGAGGTGACGGAGGCGTTACAGGTGGTGTACAACGTGTGCTGAATCAGGTCATGCATCACTGAACCTCATTGAGGTGACCCAGATATAGCACTGGGCGTGCTGTGGTGTTTTGGGGATAATGTTTTGACGCGTTGCATAGTTTCTTCAAATCAACAGGCGTGTTTCTTCTGTTGTTCTGTGACAAGTGCATTCTCTGTGCGTTGCTTTAGCGTCAGTACAGTGGATTCTCAATTAAGATACAAGTATAGTGTCTCCTCCCGCCCACCTTCCACACAAACACACGCACACACCCTTCGTTACCCTCCACCTCCCCCGTTTCTGACACCAGCTTTATTAGTTAGTATCTCTCGTATCTTATATCAGAACAGGCATCACTGAATACCATCAAAGAGAGCCAGCGGCAGCGCAGTGTCTCTTCTGGTGGGTGGTCTCGTGAAGACCATGACGCGATAGCTTCCTAGGTACTGGCGTTGTAACGGGCCAAGCCAGGCTTTGGCTGTTTATGAAAGAGCTACACTGCATTCCTTGGAAGTGAGATAGGGCACGATAAGCTAAGCACCGATGAAATGAACTAAAATCAAAGTGAATCAAGTGTAATAACGTAACTGACCTTGACCTTGGGGTCGGTTTTCAGGAGCCTGGCGGCCTGCGCCATACTGAAGCGGATGGTTTTGACAGCAGTGACGTCAGCCTGACGACACGCCTCGTACAGTAGAGGCAGGCACTCGAGAATAATCAGTACCCCAGATCTCTGCCTCAGACATTGATAGTACCTGCAACAGAGAGAGAGAGAGAGAGAGAGAGAGAGAGAGAGAGAGAGAGAGAGAGAGAGAGAGAGAGAGAGAGAGAGAGAGAGAGAGAGAGAGAAAGAGAGAAAGAAAGAGAGAGAGAGAGAGAGGGAGAGAGAGAGAGATAGAGAGAAAGAAAGAGAGAGATAGAGAGAGAGGGAGAGAGAGAGAGAGAGAAAGGAGAGAGAGAGAGAGATGGTAATGGTAATGTTGCTTATAGCCAAGCCGACCGCAAAGGGCCATATCAGTGCTGTCACCGCGTTGAAGTTAACTCACAAGTCATTTTTTTTTAAATCGTGATAATAACAACAACAATGGCAATAACAGTATGTTTCAATGTCAAGCCACAAGCCAGTGTACATGTAGAGGTCATTCATTTCATTTATTAATGATAAGCAGTAGAATCTAAGATGTGTAACACGATACAGGTTGTAGAAATACTTTTTTTTCTCTCGTCCATTTGATAAATAGAGAGAGAGAGAGAGAGAGAGAGAGAGAGAGGAGAGAGAGAGAGAGAGAGAGAGAGGAGAGAGAGAGAGAGAAGAGAGAAGAAAGAGAGAGAGAGAGAGGGAGAGAGAGAGAGATAGAGAGAAAGAAAGAGAGAGATAGAGAGAGAGGGAGAGAGAGAGAGAGAGAAAGGAGAGAGAGAGAGAGATGGTAATGGTAATGTTGCTTATAGCCAAGCCGACCGCAAAGGGCCATATCAGTGCTGTCACCGCGTTGAAGTTAACTCACAAGTCATTTTTTAAAAATCGTGATAATAACAACAACAATGGCAATAACAGTATGTTTCAATGTCAAGCCACAAGCCAGTGTACATGTAGAGGTCATTCATTTCATTTATTAATGATAAGCAGTAGAATCTAAGATGTGTAACACGATACAGGTTGTAGAAATACTTTTTTTTCTCTCGTCCATTTGATAAATAGAGAGAGAGAGAGGAGAGAGAGAGAGGAGAGAGAGAGAGAGAGAGAGAGAGAGAGAGAGAGAGGGAGAGAGAGGAGAGAGAGAGAGAGAGAGAGAGAGAGAGAGAGAGAGAGAGAGAGAGAGAGAGAACAATTCGAGTGTAAAGAAAAAACTTCATTCTGTAAACACTGTTAGAATAATTCCTGCCAGCAGGCTTTCTCCCTCTTATCACAGTGCAATTCTTCACCCCCAGTTCCTCCATCACAGTGCAATTCTTCACCGCCAGTTCCTCTATCACTGCAATTCTTCACCCCCAGTTCCTCTATCACAGTGCAATTCTTCACCCCCAGTTCCTCTATCACAGTGCAATTCTTCACCCCTTGTATCACATTGCAATTCTTCACCCCAGTTCCTCTATCACATTGCAATTCTTCACCCCCAGTCCCTCTATCACAGTGCAATTCTTCACCCCCAGTCCCTCTATCACAGTGCAATTCTTCACCCCCAGTCCCTCTATCACATTGCAATTCTTCACCCCCAGTCCCTCTATCACATTGCAATTCTTCACCCCCAGTTCCTCTATCACAGTGCAATTCTTCACCCCAGTCCCTCTATCACATTGCAATTCTTCACCCCAGTTCCTCTATCACAGTGCAATTCTTCACCCCCAGTTCCTCTATCACAGTGCAATTCTTCACCCCAGTTCCTCTATCACAGTGCAATTCTTCACCCCCAGTTCCTCTATCACAGTGCAATTCTTCACCCCCAGTTTAGCTTCAGAAAGGAGGCTTCTTCCACGCTCTGTCCTTAAGGAAGAAGGAAGAGTCCTGTCGGCAACCACCAACCACCCTCTCCAACTGTCAGCTCTCTTTCTTGGAGTCTTGCAAGCCAGGCGATGTTAAGGGAGTTCTGTTTCCTTTGTCTCACCGTATTTCCCCTTTTTGAAAGTTCAGAATCAGCTAGTCACTTTGCCGTTTCATATCCTACCATTTGATGAAGGCACAGAGACACTATAGGCTGATTGCCATTTGTCCTCTTGAAACGTTGCTCGTTTACAACTTGTAACTATTTTCTTTCCGTCTTTAACCTGTGTAGGCCGCGAAGACTCCGAGGCTCTGAGACGAAGTTGACAGTTGATGAGAATGGGAGATGACTCAGCAACGAATAAATGGAAAATAGTTTGAAACACCGGCTCTGATGCAGTGGGTAGCCTCGCGGGCTCGCTCACAGGAGGGTCATGGTTCGATTCCGAGCCTCCTCCTTTACGTCTGTGGGTAGTCACTGGGGCACCACACTGAGGAACAGTTCACCAGGTTCTCCAGTTCTGTCCCAGTTCTGTCTCCTCTTCTGTCTCCACTTCTGTCTCATGTTCTGTCTACACTTCTGTCTCCACTTCTGTCTCCAGTTGTGTCTCCACTTCTGTCTCCACTTCTGTCTCCAGTTGTGTCTCCAGTTGTGTCTCCAGTTGTGTCTCCAGTTGTGTCTCCAGTTCTGTCTCCACTTCTGTCTCCAGTTGTATCTCCAGTTGTGTCTCCACTTCTGTCTCCAGTTGTGTCTCCACTTCTGTCTCCAGTTGTGTCTCCACTTCTGTCTCCAGTTGTGTCTCCACTTCTGTCTCCACTTCTGTCTTCACTTCTGTCTCCAGTTGTGTCTCCAGTTGTGTCTCCAGTTGTGTCTCCAGTTCTGTCTCCACTTCTGTCTCCACTTCTGTCTCCACTTCTGTATCTAGTTGTGTCTCCACTTCTGTCTCTACTTCTGTCTCCACTTCTGTCTCCACTTCTGTCTCCAGTTGTGTCTCCAGTTGTGTCTCCAGTTGTGTCTCCACTTCTGTCTCCACTTCTGTCTCCACTTCTGTCTCCAGTTGTGTCTCCAGCTGTGTCTCCAGTTGTGTCTCCAGTTCTGTCTCCACTTCTGTCTCCACTTCTGTCTTCACTTCTGTCTCCACTTCTGTCTCCAGTTCTGTCTCCAGTTCTGTCTTCACTTCTGTCTCCAGTTCTGTCTCCAGTTCTGTCTCCACTTCTGTCTCCACTTCTGTCTTCACTTCTGTCTCCACTTCTGTCTCCAGTTCTGTCTCCACTTCTGTCTTCACTTCTGTCTCCACTTCTGTCTCCAGTTCTGTCTTCACTTCTGTCTTCACTTCTGTCTCCACTTCTGTCTCCACTTCTGTCTCCACTTCTGTCCGGGCTGTGTACCAAAGTCTGGGTCTCTGTAAATGTTTCCTCTGTCCACTCCGCCATGTTGTCAGCCTATTGGGGTTTTTCTTTTTTTTTGTTTGTTTCATTTATCTGTCCTCCTCTTCGTCTCCCTCCTTCAACAGTTCCCTAGAGAACAAAGGTTTAACGGTTTAGAGAACAAAGGTTTAACGGTTTCAGTCGGAAGCAGAGGCCACACGGAAGAGGAAAGAGCGAGGAAAGCAAAAAGAGAGAAACTAAGTCACAGTCACATTCCAGTATTTTAAACTGCACAGCGCAACACTGCATTACATAACACTGCATTGGCTCATCTGTGTACGTGTTGCATTTACATTGCATTACATAACACTGTATTGGCTCATCTGTGTACGTGTTGCATTTACATTGCATTACATAACACTGCATTGGCTCATCTGTGTACGTGTTGCATTTACATTGCATTACATAACACTGCTTTGGCTCATCTGTGTACGTGTTGTATTACATTGCATGATACGCGCTTAACAACCGTACACTGGATTGAAGTTTAAAATTACAAAATGCAATGCAGTGTACTGTATAGGCTCAAAAAGACTGCACTACAGTGCATATGTTGCATAGGTTCATGTGCACTACAGTGCATCTGTTGTATAGGTTCATGTGCACCACAGTGCATGTGCTGCATAGGTTCTGCGCACTACAGTGCATGTGTTGCATAGGTTCATGTGCACTACAGTACATGTGTTGCATAGGTTCATGTGCACAACAGTGCATGTGTTGCATAGGTTCATGTGCACTACAGTGCATGTGTTGCACAGGTTCATGTGACTCTGGGATGTACTGTAATGCACAACACTTATGTATATTCATCTCCGTATGGATCTTTATACAATGCTTTATATAAACTGTCTTAACTGTGTATTGTACTCGATTGAATAGGTTCACCTAACGATAACATTGCACTGATTTGCGTAAGCTCACCTATTGTATGGCACTGCATATATCATTAAACTATGTATTGTAACGCACTGTGTATATTTCAATGCATTGCATTTTGTACGCTCTGCTCACGACAAAATTATACTGCACTTATACAGACATTCCAAACCATAGATTTGATAGCATGGTGCAAGCATTGTGGAAAGTCCACCAGAGTAATGCATTGCATTGTGTGGGTTCACTTGCTACGGCTTGAACTGCACTGCAATACACCAAACAGGCTGACCAGACCTCCACACTGCACTGCAATACACCGCACAGACCTCTACACAGCACTGCAATACACCACACAGCCTGACCAGACCTCTACACTGCACTGCAATACACCACACAGACCTCTACACTGCACTGCAATACACCACACAGGCTGACCAGACCTCTACACTGCACTGCAATACACCACACAGACTGACCAGACCTCTACACTGCACTGCAATACACCACACAGACCTCTACACTGCACTGCAATACACCACACAGGCTGACCACACCTCTACACTGCACTGCAATACACAACACAGACCTCTACACTGCACTGCATACCCACACAGGCTGACCACACCTCTACACTGCACTGCAATACACCACACAGACATCTACACTGCACTGTAATACACCACACAGGCTGACCAGACCTCTACACTGCACTGCAAGGCACCACAAAGGCTGACCAGACCTCTACACTGCACTGCAATACACCACACAGACTGACCAGACCTCTACACTGCACTGCAATACACCACACAGGCTGACCAGACCTCTACACCGCATTGCAATACACCACACAGACTGACCAGACCTCTACACTGCACTGCAATACACCACACAGACTGACCAAACCTCTACACTGCACTGCAATACACCACACAGACTTCTACACTGCACTGCAATACACACACAGGTTGACCAGACCTCTACACTGCACTGCAATACACCGCACAGGCTGACCAAACCTCTACACTGCACTGCAATACACACACAGGCTGACCAGACCTCTACATTGCACTGCAATACACCACACAGACCTCTACACTGCACTGCAATACACCACACAGGCTGACCAGACCTCTACACTGCACTGCAATACACCACACAGACCTCTACACTGCACTGCAATACACCACACAGACCTCTACACTGCACTGCAATACACCACACAGACCTCTACACTGCACTGCAATACACCACACAGGCTGACCAGACCTCTACACTGCACTGCAACACACCACACAGGCCTCTACACTGCACTGCAATACACCACACAGGCTGACCAGACCTCTACACTGCACTGCAATACACAACACAGACTCACCATACCTCTACACTGCACTGCAATACACCACACAGACTGACCAGACCTCTAC
>CM031620.1:64167165-64172165 GCA_018398815.1 Conus ventricosus | reverse complement strand
ACGTGTTGCATTACATTGCTTTACATAACACTGCATTGGCTCATCTGTGTACGTGTTGTTTTACATTGCATGATACGCGCTTAACACCGTACACTGGATTGAATTTTTAATTAAAAAAATGCAATGCAGTGTACTGTAAGGCTCACAAGACTGCTCTACAGTGCATTGTTGCATAGGTTCATGTGCACTACAGTGCATCTGTTGTATAGGTTCATGTGCACCACAGTGCATGTGCTGCATAGGTTCATGCGCACTACAGTGCATGTGGTTGCATAGGTTCATGTGCACTAAGTACAGGGTGTTGCATAGGTTCATGTGCACAACACTGCATGTGTTGCATAGGTTCATGTGCACTACAGTGCATGTGTTTGCACAGGTTCATGTGACTCTGGGATGTATGTAATGCACAACCACTTATGTATATTCATCTCCGTATGGATCTTTATACAATGCTTATATTTAAAATGTCTTAACTGTTTTATTGTAAATCGATTGATAGGTTTTACCTAACGATAACATTGCACTGATTTGCGTAAGCTCACCTATTGTATGGCACTGCATATATATTAAACTATGTATTGTAAAAGCACTGTGTATATTTCAATGCATTGCATTTTGTACGCTTGCCACGAAAAAATTATACTGCATTACCAGACATTGCAAACCATAGATTTGATAGCATGGTGCAAGCATTGGGGGAAAGTCCACCAGAGTAATGCATTGCATTGTGGGGGTTCACTTTGTACGGCTTGAACTGCACTGCAATACACAACAAAAAGGGGTGACCAGACCTCCACACTGCACTGCAATACACCGCACAGACCTCTACACAGCACTGCAATACACCACACAGCCTGACCAGACCTCTACATGCACGCAATACACCCCACAGACCTCTACACTGCACTGCAATACACCACACAGGCTGACCAGACTTACACTGCACTGCAATACACTACACAGACTGACCAGACCTCTACACTGCACTGCAATACACCACACAGACCTCTACACTGCACTGCAATACACCACACAGCTGACCAGACCTCTACACTGCACTGCAAAACACCACACAGACTGACCAAACTTCTACACTGCACTGCAATACACCACACAGACTGATCAGACCTCTACACTGCACTGCAATACACCACACAGATTGACCAGACCTCTACACTGCACTGCAATACACCACAGACTAACCAAACCTCTACACTGCACTGCAATACCCCACAGACTGACCAGATCTCTACACTGCACTGCAATACACCACCACAGACCTCTACACTGCACTGCAGTACACGACACGACCTCTACACTGCACTGCAATACACCACACAGACCTCTACACTGCACTGCAAACACCACACAGACCCCTACGCTGCACTGCAATAACACCACACAGACTGACCAGACCTCTACACTGCCGCAATACACCACACAGACTGACCAGACCTCTACATGCTCTGCAATACACCACACAGACTGACCAGACCTCTACACTGCTCTGCAATACACGACAAAAGCCTGACCAGGCCTTACACTGCACTGCAATACACCACACAGACCTCAACACTGCACTGCAATACACCACACAGACCTCTACCCTGCACTGCAATACACCACACAGACCTCTACACTGCACTGCCCAAAACACCACACAGCCCCGACCAGACCTCTACACTGCACTGCAAAACACAGCACAGGCTGACCCGACCTCACACTGCACTGCAAATACACCACACAGACCTCTCCACTGCACTGCAATACACCACACAGGGTGAACAAAACCTCTACACTGCAAATGCAATACACAACACAGACCTCTACACTGCACTGCAATACACCACGCAGGGCCTCTACACTGCACTGCAATACACCACACAGCTGACCACACCTCTACACTGCACTGCAATACACAACACAGAACCTCTACACTGCACTGCAATACAGCACACAGGCTGACCAACCTCTACACTGCACTGCAATACACCACACAGACCTCTACACTGCACTGCAATACACCACCAGACTGACCAGACCTCTACACTGCATTGCAATACACCACACAGATTGGGCCAGAGCTCTAAAACTGCTCTGCAATACACCACACAGACTGACCAGACAACTACACTGCACTGCAATACGACACAGCCTGACCAGGCCCCTTAAAACTGCACTGCAATACACCACACAGACCTCAACACTGCCTGCAATACACCACACCGACCTCACCACTGCACTGCAATACACCACACAGGCTGAACAAACCTCTACACGCACTGCAATACACAACACAGACCTCACACTGCACTGCAATACACCACGCAGGCCTCTACACTGCACTGCAATACACCACACAGGCTGACCACACCTCTACACTGCACTGCAATACAACAACACAGACCCTACACTGCACTGACAACCTCTACACTGCCTGCAATACATCGCACAGGCTGACCAAACTCTACACTGCACGCAATACACCACACAGGCTGACCAGACCTCTACATTGCACTGCAATACACCACACAGACTGACCAGATCCTCTACACTGCCCCTGCAATACACCACAACAGACCTTACACTGCACTGCAGTACACGACAACAGACCTCTACACTGCACTACAATACACCACACAGACCTCTACACTGCACTGCAATACAAACCCCACAGACCTCTACGCTGCACTGGCAATACACCACACAGACTGACCAGACCTCTACACTGCCAATGCAATACACCACACAGACTGACCAGACCTCTACACTGCACTGCAATACACCACACAGACTGACCAGACCTCTACACTGCTCTGGGAATACACGACACAGCCTGAAACCGGCCTCTACACTGCACTGCAATACACCACACAGACCTCAACACTGCACTGCAATACACCACACAGACCTCTACCCTGCATGCAATGCACCACACAACCCCTACACTGCACTGCAAACACACACAGCCTGACCAGACCTCTAACGCACTGCAATACACAGCACAGGCGACCAGACCTCTACACTGCACTGCAATACACCACACAGACCTTCCACTGCACGCAATACACCACACAGGTGAACAAACCTCTACACTGCACTGCAATCACAACACAGACCTCTACACTGCACTGCAATACCCACGAAAGGGCCTCTACACTGCACTGCAATTTCACCACACAGGCTGACCACACCTCTACACTGCACTGCAATACACAACACAGACCTCTACACTGCACTGCAATACACCACACAGGTGACCACCACCTCTACACTGCACTGCAATACACCACACAGACCTCTACACTGCACTGCAATACACCACACAGGCTGACCAGACCTCTACACTGCACTGCAATACACCACACAGACCCCTACACTGCACTGTAATACACCACACAGGCTGACCAGACCTCTACACTGCACTGCAAGGCACCACAAAGGCTGACCAGACCTCTACACTGCACGCAATAAAACCACAAGACTGACCAGACCTCTACACTGCACTGCAAAACACCACACAGGCTAACCAGACCTCTCACTGCACTGCAATACACCACACAGACTGACCAGACCTCTACACTGCACTGCAATACACCACACAGACTGACCAGACCTCTACACTGCACTGCAATACACCACACAGGTGACCAGACCTCAACACTGCACTGCATCCACACAGACCCAGGCTGACCAGACCTCTACACTGCACTGCAATAAAACCACACAGGCTGACCAGACCCTCTACACTGCACTGCAATACACCACACAGACCTCTAAAACTGCACTGCAATACACCACAAAGGCTGACCAGACCTCTACATGCACTGCAATACACCACACAGACTGACCAGACTCTACACTGCGCTGCAATAGACCACACAGACTGACCAAACCTCTACACGGCACTGCAATACACCACACAGACTTCTACACTGCACTGCAATACACCACACAGGTTGACCAACCCCCTAACTGCACTGCAATACATCGCACAGGCTGACCAAACCTCTACACTGCACTGCAATAAACCCACACAGGCTGACCAACCTCTACAATTGCACTGCAATACACCCACAGACCTCTACACTGCACTGCAATAACCCACACAGGGTGACCAGACCTCTAATGCACTGCAATACACCACACAGACCTCTACACTGCACTGCAAAACACCACACAGACCCCTACACTGCACTGCAATACACCACACAAGCTGACCGACCTTACACTGCACTGCAACACACCACCAAGGCCTCTACACTGCAAATGCAATACACCACACAGGCTGACCAGACCTCTACACTGCACTACATTTCACAACACATACTCACCAGACCTCTACACTGCACTGCAATACACCACACCCGACTGACAAGACCTCTACACTGCACTGCAATACCCCCCACAGACTGACCAGACCTCTACACTGCACTGCAATACACCCACAGGTTGACCAGACCTCTACACTGCACTGCAATACACCCACACAGACCTCTACACGCTCTGCAAAACACCACACACCTGACCAAACCTCTACACTGCACTGAAATACACAAAACAGACCTCTACACTGCACTGCAATACACTACACAGGCTGACCAGACCTCTAACACTGCACTGCAATACACCACACAGGCTGACCAGACCTCTACACTGCACTGCAATACCCCCAAGACACAGGCTGACCAGACCTTTCACTGCACTGCAATACACCACACCAGGCTGACCAGACCTCTACACTGCACTGCAATACACCACACAGACCTCTACACTGCACTGCAATACACCACACAGGCTGACCAGACCTCTAGACGGGACTGCAATACACCACACAGACTGACCAGACCTCTAAAACTGCACTGCAATACACCACACAGACACAGGCTGACCAGACCTCTACACTGCACTGCATACACCAAAAGGCTGACCAGACCTCTACACTGCACTACATACACCGCACAGGCTGACCAGACCTCTACACTGCACTGCAATACACC